>VZTI01004803.1:4422593-4448373 GCA_013397865.1 Struthidea cinerea
CCCCAGGAGAGCAGGAGTGACCAGGAACAGAGATATATTTGAGAAAAATAGTGATAGAGGAAACTAGAGTGTATGAGAGATACAATCAGTATGCCATAAGAGCAAGATAGGCAATACAGAGAAATTAAAAATGCCATCTTTATTCTTTATTTGAAAACAAGGCAGATATGAAATAAGACTGTACATTTGCAAACACTGTATTAAATGGGACAACTGGCCAAAGAAGAGTCTGGTTAGTAAATTAGCACAATTTTCTTAGAGAGAACTGTATTACTTTTTGGGTGGCTTGTGAATTAGGCACAATGAAGTACTAGAGTGGGAAAATTAAATATATATATATATGCGTGTGTGTGTGTGTGTGTCTGTGTACATGTAGCAATAACATAATGGAGATTATTTAGGAAGAAATACTGAATATGGGGAACTTATAGCATGATACGAAGACACAGATAGTGAGGTAGATACAAAGATCTTCAAGGCAACCTGAAAAGGTAGATAAAGAAACACATTTGGTGATAAAAAACTGGCCTTGCAACCTTGCAATCTTAACTTGCAATCAAGATGACTTGTGGTAACAGCGGAAGTACGTCTAAGTAGGTGGCATATTTTTAGACATGATACAAGACTTTTTCATCCCTCCTGGTTCATGAAAGGGCCATAAAGATCAGAGATTTCTCTTAGTTGTTGAACTTAAATTTAAGTAGAGATCTTCAACATCAGTCTTGTAAAATATATTTATAAAAACCTTGCAAGCCTTTCACACACAGACACACACACACACATCACATAACTACTCATTCAATCAGTGGTTTGTATCTTTACAGCCCCCACACATCTCTGGGTCAATGCAATGGGTCTGATCAAGGATCTAAAAAGGAATTGGTTGTAATTTTTTTTATATTTAGCTGAACTTTCTTCAGCAAAATATTTTTATGTTGCGTTTGCAGTTTGATAGATGGTCAGGTAGAAGTTTGTGCTGGTTGGGACAAGTTAAAGTAGGGTGAACTTTCCTGTTAACTTCAGTAATGACTTTAAAAATGCTATTTAGACAGAACATTTTATTATCCACTTTCTCTAAAATATAGTTCCCTTCCTTTGAAACAGTTTATAAACACAACAACTTCAAATTTTTGATAAAGAAAACACCAGGGAATCTAATAATGCTTGTCTGCCACACATTGGTGAAATAAATCTTGTTCAGTTAATGTTTCTGAAAGACCTTGAGGGCTTTTGATGAGGTGCTTATTACTTCTTGAGCGTGTTCTTATAATTAAATATTGTGCTTTATAACTTCTGCTGGGGTACACTGACAGAACACCAATGAAACTAATACAGCTTCAGATTTATACCAAATAAAGATCTTCTGAGAAATATTTAATGCTTACTACCAATAAATAACCTGAGGAGTCTAGATAAATAAACAGCATAGTGTTAATGTCTTCAAGGGAGAAAGTCATACCAGGAGGAAAAAAAATAAGAAAAAAATATGGCTTTATTTTTCATCAGTCTCCCTGATAAAAGCATAACATTTTAACCAAAAGTCAAATCTATGGAACTGGAGTCTGGAGGTAAAAAACCATATGTTCACCCATTGTTTTCTGAGTAACATGTATTTAAATTTGTCAGAGCATTGCTTTCAGGTAAACATAGACTGCATCCAAGTATGTGAAAAAAAGTGGAGAAGGAGAAAGGAGGTTTAATATATATTTCCATAGGTTCACCACATGTAATATATATCCCTGAATATGGCACAAAAGCTAAGATTGTGCCATTCTTAGAAATATGACCCACCTTTCTAACTTAACACTTGTGGTCACTGATTTTAAAGCGAAACTAAAAACCTGTCAGAGAGACTGCATTTTTATAGGAAAACCGAACTGTAAGATAAATTAAAGACAACAAGAGATGAAGACAAGTTGTATTTATTAATATACTGTAAGTTTGCCAAAATAGACCCATGAGATCTGTCTGTAGTTGTATGAATGATATTTTAAGATCCTGTGTTCAAAATTTCATTGAATGCAGTTATTTGAATAAAAAAGCTGTGCATGTCTTCTTTCTCACAGTAAGAAAAGGGAAGGGATGAAAAATTTGAAAGAAATAGCAGGCACTAGTATACAGCAAGGGTCTACAGAATTTGTATCTTTTTCTACAATAGTCTGAATGCATTTTCACTTAGGTTTGAAAATCATATTCACAGTGAAGAAAGTGTTTTGTGTGTTGATGTGCTCTCCCATAATACAGTATTGTCTAGTGGCTTGACCACACTGATAGCTCAGACTTCATTTTATTTTCTCATTGGAGATTCTGAAATTGGTCTCCAGGCAGCATCAGCTGCTGCAGAGAGTTTTGAATGTTGTAGCCATGTCCAGCTTCCAAATAGGAGTGACCTGTGCCATGCAAATATCAGAGAAGAACCAAAATCTACACATATTCAGAGCTATCTTGTAGTGTAGATTACAGGTCTTTGTTTAATGCAGATTACCTATTCTGTCCTTCAGAATCTACGTCTCTTTCTCTCCCAACCCTAGGAATGATTTCATTACAATGGCAGTGAAAGAACTACAAGATTTATGGGGGATTTTTGAGCTCTCATAAGTGCAAAAAGCTTTTGTGCTCACGCTGAATTCAGTCATCTTCATTTATTAGCACATCCTACTTAATATCTGTTTTGAAGTAGCTCTTCATTAATGCTATGTAAAGTGATATTACTTGAAAGCAAATGTAGAAGGTTTAGGTTAGCCTATAGTTCAATTTAGACCTTTGTATCTAAAGCTTTTAAATTACTCTAATTTTCTCTTCAAGTTTAGGAATGTGCAGGGCAAGAAGCCCAAACTTCTAGTCAACTGATCTTGTGCTGATAATTTTCAACACTGCCAACCTGAAATTTTAATGTAAATCGTGCGACTATTCAGTGTGGTGACCCTTCTACGACACGAACCACCTTCACTTGCTTTATAAATTATCAGTGAAGACTCCTATTTAGTAGGAGAATGAGGGAATAATCGGGGTTTACATTTGCAGATCTTCATTTGGTGACTGAAGGTCATATTAACTTCATATACTCACCCTTTGCTTGGGAACGTCCAGTCTTTGGAAGTTCACTGATTAAACACATTAAAGATAAAAATATTCATAAAAAACTGTGTATCACCACCTCCATGGACAAATATGAATGATTCTTTTTACTAGAACCAAAATGCATAATTTCACTCTTAAATAAATAATTAAAAATGACACTATAAATATGATGCCATATTCTTCTGTAGTCATTAATAATTAGAAAATTATTAAGTTATAATTAAAACTATTTTAATGTATCTATTTTATGATACTAAGTATTTAAAAGCTTTTAGTTTGTAGTTTTATTTTGTTTTCTTGTAGTTTTATGAGGAAGAGTACTGAACATTAACGGGAATTACAGAAAAGTTTGCTAAACTGTTTGTTTATCATGAAGCTGTGCTAAATTTTTTGGCCTGTAAAATCAAACGCAAGTAAAATATATCAGCCTCTCAGTGAAGCAAATTATACAGCAATTGATAAAGCTGCCTTTGCTCAATAAAGCAGATTATAATATCCATGAGTACAAATCCTTGCTGGTATTTAATGGTGCCTAAGCATCACTGGGGAGGGAGTTCAATATTCTGTGAAAGATTCTTTTCTCATCTATAGCATCTGGTCTTTGACCAATGCTTGAACTGCAACTGAGATTAAAGGTGTTTTGTTTGACTGTATAGTCTGTGCACTGTCAGCTTCTAAATAATACCTTTGCAAAGTACTCTTGAAAATTTAGTAAAAAAATAATATTAAAATATTCAAATTATTAATTTTTAAAATTCTTTACATCTGTTTTCATTGAGAAGTGTCAGTGCTGGTTTTGCTCATTAGCAATGAATGTCTGTGCTAGCAATTTCACTATCAAAATTAAAAATAGTAGTGATTAGCAAGATCTTAGTATTTTCTCAAGTACTCAAAAGGATACGGGGAAATGTGCTATAGTAAATTGCCAGAACAAGTGCTCAACTTGAGCACTGCTGGAGAGTTCAAAGGAAAGCCTTGGATTCCTGTTGTGTGCATAATGATGTATTGGGCATCCAACACCTTCCAAATACTTTTGACTCTACATAAAGAGATGGCCTTCATCACATGCAGTGTGTCCTACATAACTATGAACAATAGTAGACTTCTTAACTGTCATATCACTGGAAGCATTTCACTGGGTTCCTAGATGCCAGGCTGCTAGCCTGTAACTAGCTGACAAGGGAGCTTTTCATGACTGAAAGAACTGAATAGGTCTGGTGGTCTGAATATTCTTTCTAGAACCAGAATACTATTCTAGGTCTAACTTGTTCGTTTCATATGACCCTGTAATAGTACTATACAAATTTAATTTTTGAGTAAAACTGGAAAAACTAATCAGAGAGCAAGAAATATTTGTGCTAAAGTCCAGATTCCATTACTCTTAATCACACAAAGTGGTACTGTGCTATGAAAGTTTTTTCAGTGAGTTTTGCTGAAATTATCAGATGCAAACTAATATTTCTTGCTTCTTTGTCACTTCACATTTTTTCCTTTCACTATAGAGAAAATACAAGTCAGTTTTTCATATGAAGAAGTTTTAGAGAATGATACTGAGAAAAGAGAAAAAAAGTTTATTTAGATCTAGTAAGGAAACCGTGGTGACATTTAGGACATCTAGACAGTAAAATTATTTTCTATTAAGGGTACTTAGTTCTTCTTGCACAATAGAAAAAAATATTTGAACACAAATAAACATTGTGTCCTGGACTCTTAAACATGCTAAACTCTAGGCTAATTTGGGTTTATGCCAGCTTGGCTTTTTTTTTTTTTTTCTGGTTTGGGTTATCCCCAGCTGCTCATTTGAATCAGTGGTGATAAGAATGTATAAAAGTAGGAACTGGCTCTCTCAACTCACGCGTACATCTCTCTAAACGTTTTCCTGGGTGAGAGGTTTATAAGGTTGTAAATATCTATATTTAGGAAACCTTATTACTATCATTAATATTTCTTTTGTGGTGATAAAAATATGAGCGATGAGTTTATTATAGAGTTCTAACAATTCTCCTGCCCTGAAGAGTTCTGGGTTAAAGTTGGAGCTTATTCAAGATGTCACTGAATACAGCAAAGTGAAGTCTCACAACAGGCACAGTGAAAGAAATTCTCCATCTAGCCCTTTATTTGTATTTCAAAATTACACACCCCAAACAGAACTTCTATTTACTACCAGAATTGAAGAAGACATTCAAGAGACAAAATAGATATCCATAAAAATGCATTCTTTTTCTGTATTCAGATTTCTAATATTTAATGAATTTGTCAAAACAAAAAATCTGATACACCATCAGTCTGCATATGTGACTGCAGGTATACCTAGATTCCCCTAAAATTAACTGTATAAACTGACAGTCATTTATCTGACATAATTTTCTCCTTCTTTCTTTTATAAATTCTTCTCTTCTCTTTTTTTTTTTTTTTTTTTTTTTTTTTTTTTAAATTTTTCTTTTTTTTTTTTTTTTTTTTTTTTTTTTTTTTTGGTCATATTTTTATTTTACTGTGAAAACTAAATCAGGTATTCCAGTGAAAGTTTGTGCTCTGAAACTAGTTTGAGAATATTTTGCAGGGTATTAAAAAGTTCATAGATGACCTTCAGACTGGGAACAGATTGCTCCTGAGTTGTTCTTTATGGCATTTCTTTTTCTTTTTTTCTTAAAATTAAGGGCTATTATTAACTGAAATAAATAGAGGATTAAAGCCACTGGAGGCCCAAATCTATCTTACAGTATATTTTTGTAATTAATATCTCTCTATTCAGAGCATTAATCCATTTGGTTATGTAATACTAGAGTGAAATTCTTTAGCAAAGCATTTTAACACAACATTGTGATATTGAATCGATGTCCATATTAGATAAGAAAGTAGAAAGATGTCTTCTGGGGATAAAGGTGGCTTATTTTACTTTTCAGCTATATATTGGTGTCCCTCAGGGTTTCATGGGTAGATCAGTCAGTACCTCTATTTGACAACTGGACGGCAAATCCTACCAATGTGTATAACGTTGTGCATATAATGAAAAGTTTCATTTGACTTCTCTGCTTTCTGAACACATAAAATGTCAGAGCTGCACTAATTGTGCATGCAATAAATATTTTCAAGTGCAGACCATTCTCCAGACATAGCATTAAAGATTAATCAATTACACTCTATCCCCTTAAGATTACTCTACAATTCATCCACCAGCACTCATGACACTGAATCCTAGTACTAGCAGTCAAGTTGGGAATTTAACTCAGTGAGTTGTTATGGCATATTTCCAGGACATGATCGTGGGACAGCTGTTTTATTCCGTAACAAGGTGAATTATAGCAGACAGTGAAGCCAACAAACCTCTTAGCATTTGAGTAGGGTGCTCTCTGCCAACCAGGGAGCAGGCATTGACAGGATTTGGCTTTGGAAGGGCTGGCATTTGTTCCATTGCTTTCATTTGCCAACAACAGTCATTATATAGAATGGTCGAGTGGTGCCTCCTGTAGGGACACGAGATTACAGTGAGAGATAAGTAAAAGCAGAAAGAACATTAGTGTTCTCCTTTGAAAAATCCCATTTTATAGGTGACATTTTCTACATATATGGCTGAAATACAGTTCCTGAATCTAAGTGAACCCTGAAATGCTCATGATTAAATATCTGATTATCAGGAAAAAATAATGCAGTCTGTCCTGAAATACGTCTAATATGGAGAAGCCACTTTCTGAGATGCTTCTCATGAAGTTATTACAAAAATGTCCTAAGTATTTCATAGATTTCTGAGAATGCAGGCAGTATTTTCATTGACTGTGGGTTCGTTCAAATCTTTTAGGACAGAATCCAAACTGTTTCTATATATAGTGTGAAAAGTACAAATTTAATCTATTCTATATCCTACAATGATAGAACCTAGTATGAATAATATTACTTGTATTCTTGTTTCATAAATATGAAATGAATGCTCCATCTAGATACAACACCAGGTCAAGCCATAAACTCTTATTCATCAAGCAAAGAGGTACCAAAGTAGTACACAAATCCCTAAAACTGATCATCTCTTCCATTGTTTTATGTGTTTAGTAATTTTTCCCTAATCAGAAAGACTGATGTCTTTTGATTTTTTCTTATTTAGGCTGTCTCCTTTAGGAGGTTGTAAAACCATTGTTTTCTAAGTAGGGATAGCTGGAAGTCTCTGTACATAATGACAGGTTGTTATCTGGCACCATTTCTGTTCCAACATCTTGTGTAACAATACTTTTCCCAGCATGAAATCCAAACCAACAGCTAGCAATACCTTTAACGTATCTTTTTCAGGCAGATTGTTCCCCTTGTACAAACATATATGCATAGTAAGTGTTAAAATACAGTATGGTTGTGAACAAAATATGAACTCAGCCAGATTTGTTAACCATATGGACAAAGAAATACACAGGAATAGCATAAAGAAATGTTCTCTATAAGAAGACCAAACAAGTTATGTTAATCCGATTGGTATGTGAAAGAAGAGTTGGGCTTGCAAATTAAGAAAACACTTAGTTCATCTAAATTTCTCACATTAAGATAATATGACATCCAAGACTGCGAAGTCAGAATAATAAATATAATCCTCTGATTGGATTGATTCAAGATTTGACATAGATCTTCACTTGCATAGGAAGAAATTAGGTTAAAGTGAAGCAAATCAAAGAAAATCCATAAATTATAATATTGAAGATCTCACAATAGCAAGAAAGTTGCCGTTAAAATGAGATTCTAATTGAATTTTTTTGTTTTCTTTCTAAAATGGGCACCAGTTTCTTCCAGATTGCTTTCCAGGACAGCATTAACAGTAAGGTCAAATAACATGTAAGTGCAGGAATAATAGTATTTGAATCAATACTACATTTAGGATCAGCTAAAAATTACCATTTAAAGCAAATTAATGATGTGAAAGAATTATATGCAGAGTCACTGCTGCCTCAATGAATACTGTAGTTAAAACATGTATGTAGTGCAAATTCACGTTCACCGCTGTTGTCAAGGGAGCTATTGTGGATTTGCATAATCTGAGAACCCTTTTTTTTGCTGTGGAAGTAGAATTATAATGTTGGAAATCTATAATGCCATACTGTTATTTCCAGTGCCCAAGCAACAGTCTTTATCAATAGTCAATGAAAAAAACCCAGAACATAAAGAGTGCTGGATCAAAAACTGATTAATGACTAAACAATGGAGATTTACAGTTTTCTGCTGTTGGAATGACTACCAATTTACATCATGCTTGGATATAGAAGGATGTCAATGGTCACTCTAAAGCAAGGCCTCACAATATTTTTTACAAGTAAATCAACCATGCATATGGAAACACGTAAAACCAAACATGTTAAAATTTTATAGAGAGAAGTTAATAATAACATCAATAGATTTTCATCCCTTCTAGGAATGTTTTGAGTTTCATGCAGGAAGAGTACTGGAAATTGATTACTGCCAGATATGATGAGATATAGAAGAACCAAAATGTGGAGTACAAATCAGGCAGGAAAAAGGGTAGGAAAAGGGAGTAGATAGACACAGAAATGTTTCATATTTGCATAGAAGGAAAAATAATGATCATGTTTCAATGAAAATCAAAGAAAAAAAGGGACATAATATAGTTGGCATAAAATACGGAAAAATAAATGGAGAAAAGCCAGTCAGATGCTCTGTCAAATTTTATTTTACAACTGCCTTCCTAAGACTGATTGAATCAGCTAGACAACTTCCAATCATATTAATTTTATAGCAAATAATTATACTTATAGTGTATGTTTCATATTAATTAATGTTAGGAAGGTAGAATAGTTGTCCTGTGTTATTCTGGTCTGATACATGGTTGCCTCAAACTTTTCACACCCTGCAGGTGATATGAAGCCTCTGATGAAATAAGGCTGAAATAACATTATCTGCTTCTTGAGAAGATTCTCAGGAAAAGCAGCAACAATTTCCTTGTATCAATTAGATTGCGTAGGAGCTATTGAAACAAATTACAGACTAAGTTTCGCTGAGAGGAAAGGAAGGGCAAGACACACCTTCAGTATGGCACTAAAATGGACAGCAGCTGTCTGAGAGCTCTACATAGTGATAACTATGCAACTGATATAACAAGCAACTGATGCCTTTTCCTGGTCTTAAAATTAAGAGCCAGACATGGTTAAGGGGAAAAAAGGGCTTTTACCTCGGTATTTAATAAGGATCCTTATGGTGCACCACGTTGCCGAGGTGGAACGCGCCGAAATGCACCCACACGATAGAACGCGTAGACAATTTATAGACCTTGCAAATTAGCATATCTATCAAAGATTCCCCAATGAGAGGCTTGAATGATTAGCGTGATATCCCCCCATCCCGAGGAATTCCGCCCTGGACGGGCCTAATCTTACTTTACAGGATGTGTTGTAGGTTTCTCAGGATAGCATAGGGCTTTCTGGCCTCCCCCTGTGGGGCCTCTTGGATGTTTGGTCTCCTGGCTTAATAGACAGCAAAAGGTTAGAGCCTTGTGCTGCTTCAGATAGATTATGACTTGATCCAACAAGTTGAAAGCTAGATTAGGTGTACATCTGAGAGACTGATGGCACTGTAGACATGATCTCCTTTTTGTACCTTCGCATGGTTCCAGTTCATATTTTTGATATAATTAAGAATAGGTATTTTCTTTATGGATTGTGTGCAGTTAGGTGCAGCTTCCCCCACACCTAATTACCTATCCATCCTGGCTGAAATGCAGGAGTCCTGGCTCCTAGAAAAATAAAACTATTATTTTATCTATCCTGGACGCAATTCTCTAAAAATAAGTAACACAGAATCCAAATTTTAGTGCAAATATATTTGACTCCTTGGTGTAGGAAACTAATTTGAAAATAAAGGAAATAAGAACATGGAAAGATGAGTCTGAATATCCACTAACCGGACTTGAGGAATGGAGAATAAGTAGAAGAAAGCTGCATATCAACCCAAAAACATCACAGAAAAAAAGATCATAGATACAGTGAGAGAATGAGAAATATTTCAGGCTCATTATAGAGCAAATAAGCTGAATTCAAAGAAGGAAACAAACACTTTGCATTTATTTTAAAAGTGTTGAGCTTGAAATATATTTCATCCTGAGATCTCAAAACAGTTTTTAAAAACTAATTAAAAAACTAAGCATCACCTTAAAATGTGCCTATGAGGACTGTAAAAATTATTATTTTATTCTCATAAAAAATTGAGATACACTAGGGATACCTGGGAATAGCATGATTTTCTTTACTTCTAGGTTTCTCTGTAAACTGTGAGGACATTCTCAGACAGTCAGTCAATATGCCAGTTGGAGCTGGCATCTGAAGTGACTGTAACAGATGGTGAATGTGATCATTTTTATTCAGTTCTGAGTGCACTGATTTAGCAATTATGTATTTAATAATACATTCCAAAGGTATTTTATAGAAGACATGTCTGCTTTGGTCACATGTGAAATCTAGGAACTGAGACAGCATAAACATATCTGAAATGGTTAAAAAAATTCCTAAGTACAGCTAGACTGTAAGAAAAGGGCAGATAATAGTTAGCAAGACATTAATCTTTTAAAGATTTGCCCTCCAACCCACAGGATATTATCAGAAAAATGTTTTTCAAGAGATTCATTGCCAATTACATATTCTTGTTGATCTTTAGGAATAAGCTTTCCTTCTAAGAGAAATTTTTTTTTCTAAGTTTGAGATTCCTCATGCAACTGATAAGTGCATTGGAGTGAGGGTAAAACATCTAAGAGACATCAGCTACTGTCAACAGTGGTCACTGATAGAACAGCTACATTTGACATTGTGAATAATGTGTGTACATGCACACATTAGCAGAACAGAATTTATAACTCTTACATTTATAAAGTCCCTAAACCAGTATATATCTACTAAGACAACCATGAGGTAGCGTCAAACTAGGGATGTCTGGGACAGTAGGGACTGTCATATTTTAGAGATGGAAAGGATTTAATTCCTTTCCTTTCATAATATGCTCATTTCAGCTGTTGTTATTTGAAGGGTATAGATGTGTTGGTGAACAGGGAATATATGTGAGAATCATCTCACTCTGGCTAGCATAATTTTCTCTGTATTGGGTTCTAAACATCAAAGGCTAATTTTTTTCTACCTCATTTGTTTGCTGATACACTGCCATGATTTCAGGCACAAAGTTCTGTTGAACTTTCTTATGGAGTTAGAAATGAGATTAGAATATAGAGTCAGAATGCTTTGATTAATGTTCTGTATAGTCAGGATTCTGGCTCTATTCCATTTTTCTTTCACAGCATATGTGAGATCTAAAAAAAACCTTCTCAGTCTTTTTGCAAGTTTAGTCAATTTAATGTCCTTATGTGAAGTGTTTTTCTCATACCACTCTTTGAGTCATCATCTTTTCTGTTTCCAAACATCTAGCTACTAACAGCATAATTGAGATAAAAACTTCTCACCTAATTAGATAGAGAAAATGGATTCAGACAAAGGTTCTTTTTCTATATGTTGCTCAGCTATGGAGAAAATTGTGCTGAATTATTTAGGAAACATTAAGAAGTGTAAGCAATTTTGGATTTTATAGTTGTAGGAACTTAGGCAAATAACCAGGTAAAATGAATTAACCAGATGCCAAAAAATCCTAGGAGGTTACAACCTGGGTACAATCAAGCTAATGTAATTCTGGTAAGTGGTTATCATAATAACATTCAAAAATAAAAGCAAGCACTGATAAATTTATATTAGAAATATTTATGAGGCAACTTTTTCAGTTGTCTGTCTTACTAAGCACAGTGATAACAGGCAACAGCTGCTGCAAACTTATATGTTGAAGTCACACAGAAATGTTGACAAGTCACAAAAAAGACTTTGCGTAGAATCTGGTCAGATTACCAATGGGGTTTATGTAGAGCATTTCACTCTGCGTAAATAAAAATAATAATTACTTTTATTAATTTATATTTCAAATGTCTTTGTCATTTTTATTAAGCCCACTACATGTAACGCACAAGTCAAACACATCTTTATTCTTTGGATAAAATTATCTTTTTTCTTTTCTTTTTTTTTCCATGGGAATACTCTGTACATGTTCTGTATCACATTATAATCAGAGTTAGAAGCTAACCAGGAAAAAAAGAGTTTACATGTTGTATTACATATATCCTAGTATTTTTTGTCAAGTGCAAATAGATGTCATCTTTCATCCAATTCATAAGCAATTTCTTGTGAGAAAATATATAATTATTTGCCTATATTTATAGATGAGGATTCTCAGGACCACAAAACTTGCTACTAACTTTGGTTTAGGTATAAGGACAACCTGCATATAAATACATGTTTTTGTAAACAGATTATTCTCATATTCATCAGTAATATTGTTTAATTCAATATGTTTGCATTTGAAGTATTAGATTTTTTTGCTATGGTAAGGGGTTTTTTTTAAGAAGCAAGATAATTGTTTTACTTAATTTGACTTCCAAAAGAGTTGCTGAAAATTATTGTTGCTTTAAATAAATCATATTCTCAAGATTTTATCACATATACATTCTGCAGAAAATAAGTAATGAGAATTGATTTGTAACAGCAATAAATAACAAAGTACTGTACATGCAGAAAACAAATTAAATCCAGACATATTTAAAATTGCTTTTTACATGAAGTTGATTTTCCCTGAATAGGAAAAAATCTTACAAATGCAGTTATTGAAACTGGTTTTTATTTTGAGAAGTTGAAATATTGCAGCTTGAAAATGTGTGCTTGCAATGCTTGAGGTTTACTTTGTTATTCTTAATATGCTCAATTTGCTGTTTCTATACTGCATGAAAATATTGAAGTGATTATTTATCCCGGTAGAGGGGTGCTCCAGGAATAACACGTCCACCTACATGCAATCTTTTACTACCTATTAAGATTAATCATGTTCCTGAGATATAATACAATACAAAAATGAAGAAATTCAACTACATTCATATGGTGCTACTGCCCACATATTCACACTCCATGTGACAAGAGATGCTGCCTATTATACCAAATCCAGTGACTCTTGACTACATCTCATTTCTCAGAATTCTGTGAACTAAATAGCCCAAACCAGTACTTTCTGATATCAAAATGTTAATTTCTGATGTCTTGCACTGATTTTAGTGATCTACATTGTATGTGTTAGAACATACTATAGGATGTACAGATTTGGGGTTAATATGTATTCAATATTTTCTTCTTTCTCTAATTAGACCTCTTGGCAAAGCTTTGTTTTAAATATTTTTTTTCCTTTAATATGTGCATTTATATTTAATGTGAAAGCTAACTGTACAGATGGAATTTTCATAAAAGCCCATTGAGAAAGACTGGGAAAATAATTCCAAATGAGTTCCTATGAGAAATAGCAAAATGTAGGGTTACATCTGGAACTATGAATTTATTTTACTATATGCCTTAGAAGCAAGTGAGTAGTACAGTACTTCACAGGGACAATTAAAATCTAACAGCTCACTGTGGGCTAAAGCTGCAAAAGGAGTTTAGCCTAAAAGCTCAGTCCTCGAGTAGACGTTCACTATCCGTAGCTAGGAAAGCTTCATGAGAAGCCTGACTCTCTGCAAGCAGATGCATGCAAGAACCCTAAATATTTTCAAGCACAAGTCTCAGTAGGAATTGCATTCTAGCTTATTTTTTTCAAATGAGTTACTTCTATGTCCATATTCACACTACACCTGTGAAATCAGATCTTCCAAAAAGATCAGATTTTCCAAAAAATTTTCTGAGAACTGTGCTGATCTTCTTGTACAAAGTCAACAAATTAGATGATGTCTTACTTAGGAACTGGGAGACATCACCAGAATAAAATATGGGGAAAGACCTTTTCTAGTTTGGTGTCTGTTTTCTGTACACTTTGGTGGCTGCATGCACTCATAATCAACTACCAGCAGCAAAATGTAACCCACTGATATGATCTAATTATAAGGGATGCCTCTGCCCAAATTAAGGTGCAAACAAGACCATAACTGAAGTCAATAGTATGGATTTTATTTAACAGTAAATGTGAGGTAGAGAGATAGAGACGGGAGAGGGGGGAGAGAAAAAGAGTGAAAGTGATGCCTTAGGTTTTAACTTTTATATTTTTCAAATCCTGTACTGCCTAGTGTGTAACTCTGAAGTTTTGTGTGGCCTGTTAACTACTGCTCTCTTATGCTGGTTAGACATAACAAGCGCTCTCTAGGTTTGCTTTTCAAGGACACCTTGTTGTCCCAGGCCCAAAAATGTGTAAACTAAAAGCCTCTGAAGAGGAGGGGCAAACTTGGGGTAATTATATCATTAACTGAAGTTATAATTGGAGAATTAACCCTGATATGCAAATGGACCAAACTTATAAAAGTGTGAAGAACCCATGACCCAATGTCCATCTTGGGTGGAGCCTTTTGACTGCCCGAGGTGTACCTTTGAAGGCCCTTCAAATAAATACCTACTTCTATTATTCTTGTCTAGCATCTGTTTTTAGGTAGCCACATCAAGGCATCAAAAGAGAGAAAGAGAGAGATTAAACAAAAGATATCACCACCATGTGAATTCCTGGGGCATCCCACTGGTCCTTCTTCACCCTGGTCTTCAGTGGTGGGAGTCCTGGAGTTGTTGTTCTGCAGGGATCACCTCTATAGAGTCCTGGAGTTGTTCTTCTGCAGGGATCACCTCTATACAGTCCAAGTCCTGGGTGTCCATGGGGTGTAGATGCCATTTCCACAACTTGGGCCAGCAAGTGTGTACTTTACGAGTTTGCTACCGTGTGGATTTTTGTCCGGATGCATTTCCCAGATCTGCTTTACCGGGCCTGGAATTACCATTTTACTGCTGTTACTGTCTGCACTTACCACAAATCCGTTGTGATGGCTTATCTTATGGGAACTTCCCTCTTCGGCAGTGCTTTTAGACATTTGACTGCATTCTCTAAGTCCTCACACCCACCTAACTGGGTTTGACCATAAACTTTAACTGGAACGACTCTATAAACATCTGCCACTATTGTGTGTCTAATTTCACTCAATGTTTTATTCCCTCATAGATTTTCACTTCAACAAGATTTCACTAATCTGCTTTTGAATTTGAATCAGCACCATTTTTACAAGCTATGTTGAGGCTGGGGTTGGAATATGGCCATTAGTGCGACTCATCCAGAGGGAGGATATCTGCAACCCCCTGTTATGAAATGGCCACAAAAACCTTCCTACAACCTCAGGAAAATGCGCTGCTCAGATTGTTGGGGAAGATGAAACAGGAAAGCCTTATAAATATGATTGCCTGGCAAAAGATGCTGAGAATATGGAAACTATAAGCGAGATAGAAATGAAGGCAAGCTTTGAGATACCAAGCCTTAGTTACTGTGCAACTGAAAAACAATGGTATAGCCAGCAGAATGTAATCGCCTTTTGATTGAACAATACCCTCTGCTTGCAGACAGGTCCAAGGGTCAGAGCAGACCCTACCAGCTTGGCAGAAGGGGTCCAAAGAGTAGTTTTTAGGGCTTGAAATGTAACGCATTATGGTAATGTAATGATTCTTATAGGCTGCATGTAAATGCTATAGGATTTGTGTCTTGTGCTAGATTGGTTAATGAAAATTAGAATATTCAGCACAGAAGAATATTTATAGTATTGTAAACGAGAACCTCACTCCTATCCTCTCTCTTCTCTCCTCTCTTGTGCACCTTACTTTCTTATGCTGTTACTCTCTTGCCTCTCTTGGTCTCTCTTGCTTTTCTGCCCCTCTTCGAGCTGCAGCTGGCAGCTCCAAGCAGGGCCCCTGCATCCACGCCCTTCACAATAAACCACATGCTCTAAGACCTATCTTCAGAGATCTCTCATCTCTAGCCGTCCCGACCGTCCAAACCACCAGAACATCCTACATCAGATGAAATAAACATAGGCTTTTTTCTTTGATTATATAATTTCTGTCTCATTGTCGTCCTCCACAAATTCCACAGTGGTTAGAATTAACTTTAAAAAAATAAATTTTCAGGAAGTAATTTTAAGTCTTAAAATATTCACATTCCTGTCAGTATTGCTTTTATATTGTTCATTGATAGTACCAATCCCTATTTACTAAGTATGAATATTTAATATTTTAATATTAGAATAAGCTGGATATTGAATTACCAGAATTTGATAGATTTCTTAATTAGCTTGCAATAGAAATATTCAGAAAAATTCATATGCAGTCTTTTCTTGCAAAAAACCCCAACAACCAACTTTTAAAACATAGCTTTTTTTTCTCAGTTATGCTATTACAGAACATAAAATGCTTAGCAAATAAATAAAGAAAAATGGAGTACTTTCTCTCTTACACTAAATCATTAGGAAAAAATATCTGCACTTTTTTATTACCAATATTTCAGATTGATATTAAGCAAATCATGTTTTAAATCATACATATGCCTCACTCAGGAACCTTGGCTACATTAAGGACCATGTTAAATATACACAAAGATTGGGTAATGTATTCGGTTTTTCTTGATTCACTTTTTCTTTTCCTCTAACTGAAAATGTTATGTCTATTGATCAATTCTACATTCTTTCTTCACATCCATTGATGGTACAGCTGAAAAATATGTTGCACAATAGCTGTGTGGATATCAGTTATTTCCATGTGAATTGTGAGAATGTTGTGCCTGTGAATATAGAGAAGCAGACATATGATCTGACATTATAGTGCAGTAGATTCCAAAGTTTATATAAAAGTTTTGAAACTAAGTTAAAAATACCATTCTGCAATGACTATGAAGACCTTAATAAAAATGTATTGTTTCTGGCACTAGAGATAATCATGAAAGTGTAGATACTAAAATGAAAAGCACAAAAGTGTGCAGCACTGCAATATTTATATAGTTCTATACTGTAGTCATCAACTCTATGAACCTGAAGTGCATCAGCCTTACTGCTGAAAACAAACCTAGCTAACTGCAGAATATACCTATCTACTGTACTAATCCTGTCAATATTACATTGATTAATACTAGCTTATGAAAAAACAATTCTTACAAGTTTGCCTTCAGAGTTTTTTATCTGCTGAAGTAATATTCAAGTGCAGTGGCAACTGCCTGCAGTCTCATCACCACTAAATACCTTTTTTCTGTGGCCTTCATCCATTAAATTTAAGACTTATCAGAAATTACTTAATCTATTGAATCTATTTTCAAATTGAAAAGAAATTAAATTTGTCACCCAGCAAGTAGAGAAATACTTGTGTCAAGCTTTTCAATGATATTTAGACACTAAATCATATTTTAATAAAGGTAACTAAATCTAGAAGCATGTCTTTGTCAAGCTCTTAACACTCTCTGCAACAAGTTTTTCATAACTAAAACATTTCTGTGCCTAAATTTTCTCTGTTCTGCAGTCACCTTGGAAGGACTGAATAATTACTGAAATCTAGTGAATCTACTTACTGTCCTTAAGGGCCTGACCCTGTAGCTGAGCTTGAAATCAATGTGTGTTGAGAGGAGAGCTCCATTCAAAACACAGCTAACAAACATATTTTCTCAAAAGGATGATGGCCATTTTCCTTTTAAAATATCTGAGTTAGCTACCAGGTACTCTTGTATCTGACATCATTTCAATCACCTCCGTACGGTAAGTATCCAAGGAAACCTTTGTGAGAGGCTAGACTACAAAGGGGTCTCTGCATAAAATTATTCTCTGTTTTACTGACACTGAGCCAGATTTAAGAAAGAACTCAAGATTCACAGAGAAGGAACATGATTCTCAAGCCTGTGATTACAACTCTGCATAAGAGAAAGCTGTATAAGAGAAAGACCTCTGTCATTTACAGAGTTGAAAATAAATATAATAATAAAAGTTGTAGAAATTGAATATGCACTCTTTTGAAATTCATCTTCTCCAATATAAGCACTGCTTTAAAGAGACAAAAATTTGCTTCTCTCTGGTCTTCAGATATATTTTTCTCTTCCAATGGAAAAGTACACTAAATATGGAAAGGAAAAATATCTTTCTGCTTAGACCACGGAAGACTCCTGATTTATCCCCATTTTCCTAGCTACTAAAAATTTATTGAGGCAGTCATCATCACAGACTACAAATGTTCTCCACAAAATAGATACAACAACAGCAAGCAGAAATTTAGCCCTTTTGAACTCCTGAATACCTCTGTTTTTACTTTTTTTTTATTTATATAAATGCAAAGCAAAATACAAAGAAAATACTGCTGAGAATAATAAGGAAAATTGTCCAATGCATGGCAGACTGTGTTGTAAAAAATGTTGTTGTGGCAGCAGTCAGCATAGTCCCTGTGTTCCCTGTTGTACTGAAAATTCACCCTGATGGATTAAGCACTTGTAGCCAAGTAACTGATGGATTGAGAGGGGGTAGCCTTCATGTGTATACTTACGGCTACTGAGGTCTGGTGTTTTTTTAAGAAATATTGTCAGCACTTCCTGCAGAGATGAGAGCTTAAGTTCACAAACAAGAATTTCTAGTGTGCTTCATACCTACGTAAGCACGCTCACTTGAGCATGCCACTCTGCCAATACTTTCCCCACAGAAATACTCAACACCTAGTGAATTCAAATGAGGTTTAATACACATTCTTATGATTAATGGAAAATGGCAGAGAGTAAGGGACTGAAACAGTTCGTGCTTTGTTTGATTAATTAATAAGAGACTCTCTTTTCCCAGCTTCAACTCATTATGCTAATGAAATGTCATCAATTAAGTCTTTCCCCTGATTATTGAATCTGTCAGGTAGTGCTCAGCTAAAAAGCTGCATTCCTTTGCTGTCTTTGTAGAGATGCCATCACAGGTTTTTATGAAATGCTTCTTCCATTAGACTGTGTTTGTTCTACTTTCTCATTATTGTATCATCCCACTGACCTTGAGACAGGTGAATATGGAATGACCAAAACGAGACAGAGACAACACTATCTGTGGCACTGTGGGTCAAGATAATGTTTTAGCAGAAAGATAAATACCATTCTTTATTCACGATTCCTTCATAATTATTAATGGTCTGGTCAAAGATAAATTCAAGGAGAGTGTGTGACATTCAGAAACCTATGCCATGCTGTACTAGACCATGCTTAGTACAAGGTGGAAGGGAAATATTTTATCCATTCAAAATAGATATTTTGCTATGAAAGTGGCTTCATAGGCATATGGAAGTGGGACTGTGTAACAAAGGTATTCTAAGTAATTCATGGAGACAGAATAAAGAAATCCACATTAAAAGAAGTGTGGTTACAACATCTTGAGGTATGAGCTGTCTGTGCATGTATTTAGGATTCTCAGTTGCTTTGCATAGTAATATATGGGGTTCTGAGTATTGTTCTATATGATGCCAGTGGCTGCAGTAAATTCTGATACATCAGTTTTCATGGAGAGAACATAAGAAATTACACAGCTCCTTGGGAATGAGCCTTTGGAGAGGCAGAAGATGGGATCTCTGAAGGAGTTATCTCCCACTTTTATTTCAGCAGCTGGAACACAATTAATTCTTTCTGATGGGTTCCTCTCCAGATTACTTACAGGTGACCGTGGGTCTAGTCATATACCTGTGCCTGGCACGTGGGTCGTGAATTAGGGGAGAAGATATCGTGCTTCAATAGAAATACGTGAAAGAGTGCCACAATGCAAGTAAACAGGCAAAGCAAGCAAAATTTGTGACTTTAAGTTTCTGTACTAAAAAAAAAATCTTATGAAAATCTTCCTTGAGGGAAACAAAGCTCTAAAATCACAAAAAGGGGTGTGTTAATCTGATTTTAAAAAAATCTTTCAAAGATAAAAAACAGATTAGAGAAAAATCTTCACAGGGGTTGATAGGGTCAATGACTATATCAAGTCATCCAGTGATCTGTAATGCTCCTGCACAGTTTTATATATATATTATATGTACAGGCTGTGGATCTGTGAAAGAGATTGAATACTTTAGTAAAAAAAAAATTGTATATGATATAAAATTGCTAAAAAAATCAAATGCAGAGCTAATTGAAAAGAGGTAAAATACAAGAAGATCTCATGATAGTTTGTGTTTAGCTAGATGATAAAATGACTGATGAAATTAAATTACAGACTCTAAGTTATCTATTACTGCAAGATGTTGGAATCAGTGAGGATAGCTTTCAGAAAATTTCAGGATTCAACACCTTTTGAAATAGTCAAAATTCAGTAGCTGTTAAATAGTAAATACGATATCAGTAATTGCTAGGAAAGCACAGAGAAAAGCTTTATAGCACTATTTTTACTTAATGCTACATGTATTGTAAGGATAGTTTGAAAATATAGTTCTTGTCCTCATCCCCCAGAGTTATTTAATAATGGTAAATGTGCAGAGAAAGACAGAAAACATGATAAAAAATGAAATGGCTTCTTGAAAACAGAAGTAACATAAATGTGAATTTCATGTCTTTAAAAAAAGAGAAAGGATGGGAGACATAACTGAATATTGTAAAGCCTGGAAAAGATGAATCAGTAAAAATTCTTTCATTATTTATATATTATGTTATTACATTGAAGGAACGGAAGAGAAGATGAAGAAATAAGAAGATATAAAACAAGGAAGTCTGGCAATTTTGGGACTTCTCACTCAGTGTGTCTTCAGCTTGTGGAATTTATTGTCAGTAAATTTCTCAGAGGTTGAGCATATAAACAATGTTCTGTTAGGTAGGAGATGTCCTTGTGTAGGACAGGCCCAACAGTAACTGCTACATGAGAGGGCTGCTGCCAGTTCCTGCCTCAAGAAGAGCGCTGAATACTGCACCATGGGAGAAGACACTCCTTGGAAAGAATTATTGCTCACCATCTTTCCCTAAGCAGCTTTTTTCTGTCTACTGTCAGAAATACGCTGCTGGGCTTTTGGCTTACAATAAAAAAAACCAAAACCTCTAACAAACCCAAAAGGCAAAAACAGTTGGGTTGTTAAAGATACAGAGTGTTCACCACTTTATCTTCCCATAATCCAATCACTTTAATAGCTAACAACTGTCATCCACAGCAGATTATCAGGGTGTAGAGGGTTCTACTTATTGCTAAAATGACTAAAGTTATGCTAAAAGTTGTGCTAAATTGCTAAAGTTATTGCTAAAATGACTATGGAGTTATTTTTCAAAAATCTACGGTGTAAAAATGGCCCATAGATAGGGAAGAAAGGCATAGTACATTCTCTGATTATTTTTGCAATTACTAAGAACCAGATTTTTTTTTTCCTGTTTTTAATTCTGCTTGTGCATTAGTTATGGATTTCCCACTTGAATCACACACATTTTTCTATAATATCAGCTGGCTTGTGGCAAAGACAATCATTTCAAACAATTGTACTGCATGTGATTGCAAATCTCTCCTCAGATAGTTTTGCTTGTTGGAATTTGGAACTGAAACTGGCATTGAATTATTTCATCTGATGTTCTTTGGAAAGGACAGCAGATATTCTGGATACATTTCACTTACTGAGATTAACCACCTTGCATGAGACTACAGCATGTCTGCAACTGAGAGCCTGAAACTAAACCTGCTTGATTTTAAACTTCACCTTCATTACAGATTTAGTTTATAACATTTATGGAGATGTGCAGCTCACATGCTTCATTTTTCTCATTTATTGAGCAAACCACAGAGTTTAATTAAAGATGCAAGAACATTTTGAGTCTCTCATGACTCAACCAGAGAATTCTATTTCAATATAAACTGCATTATTTATTATAGCCATTACCTTTCTAGTGTTGTGAACACTTGAAAATCCTCACCCTCCCAATGCAACCTCTTATTACTGGGGTTATGTAGTAGGTAGAAATGCTTCCATGTACTATGGAAGCTGTACAGATACAGGATGACACAAATTCATAAAGTATAATATAAGAACTATATAGAAAAGGGAAATAAAAAATCAGGAAAGGGATTCAATTACAATAGCTGTATAGATGAGGTGTCACAGAGAACTAGTTATATTTATTTGCATATTTGTTTGATGTTGCTGTACTGTATCTTTACTTCAATACAGCCAGCCTCTCCTCTCCTCTCCTCTCCTATACTCCTTCATACAAAATAAACATCCCATTTAGAATTATCTGTAAGCCATTGCTGATAATTATTTGAACGAGTGCTGTTATTATAGGAAGGACTCTCCTTCAGGGAGGAGGATAATAGTTTACCAGTATAGATAATTGCACACTAACATAATAGGTGGGGATGTGCTGTGGTGCTGTTTAGTTTTGTAGTTAAGCTGTATATCAGTGGAAAATATCACAATTCACTTCCCTCTTGTGAGTAATGCAGTTTGTTTTAGATGAGGTAATTGAAAACCAAAACAAAACACCAAAATGACTGGATCTAGTCCTTTATGGGTTAGCAATGAATATTAAAAGATGATACAAGACCTACAAGAAATAGTTCATGAAGCCTAAACTGAGCAAACAGAATGAAGAGATGAAAAGCGGAGCTTACTAGGCTTTGCCATTGTGTCAGAATTTATAAGACAGATAAAATATCACATGTAGCACGCCTGGGGAGCTATGTTTTGCACCCTTGTGAAAAGTATTATAGAAGAAAAGGAAATCATGCTTTTCTTTTGAGGTTATGAAAAACCTAAGAAGCAGTAGATCTGGCAATTCTGGCCCGGATACCATCTTTCCATATCACAAATGGGGCCACAGAGAATTAATATACAAAAAAAGTCACATAACCGCATGTCAAATTATGTGTAAATACCCCATTTTTTTTTTGTGAGAAAACGAAGAAATAAACTTGTGGGTTCACTAGAAGTTTTGACCAATTATTGAGATTATGTACATATATATTTTTGATTTAACGCAATAACAGATACACTGGCAATTCACAGGTCCAGGGTTCCTGGAAGAGTGGTTGCAGACATCCAGAGTTTGACCCTCTCATGAAACTTTCTTCACAAACCTCTTTCAAAAATACAAATATCTAATAGAATTTATGGACAACAAAAGTTTGGAAACAAAATTTTTATAGCTTTCCAAATGTCTCAAAAGTTTTCAGTCATATTTTCAATTCTGGAATTATTTTCTATAAAATTTGGATTTTTAGTCATTTCATAGGATTTCTTTGACTAATTTCTTTTTTGTAGGTGAAGCAAATTACTTTTAAAAGCCAAACTATCAGACATAGTGTATGTTATACATTTTAAACCGGAAGAACTCAGCTTACATTAGTCATCCAAATCTAGAACTCGTGTCACAGTCTGGTGCTAGATTAAGAGGGAAAGAAGAAATGTGATTAAATTGAAGTCTCCACCACACATATTTGCTGACTGAGAGAAACAGTCTACTACTGCCTTCCAGGTCAAATTAATTTTAGATATATATATAGGTGCAACTTATCTGATTTACATAGCACATATGTTGTCAAACCTGCAGTAAGTCCCTCTGTCTTTATCATATGAGTTACTCTCATTTCTGTTCATGTAAATGATTGAAACATCATTTAAATTTATTACCTTCGAACTCAACTTGATTTCCAAGGCAAGAAAGGCTAGAAAATTCATTATATCTTTCCAATGGATCTTTTTTTCCTTTACTGATTTCTGAGGCATCGGAATGAAACAATCCGTCTCTTGAAAATTTGTGATACTGGAAACTGAATTTTTCAACCAGTCATTGAGCTCTAAAGTCTAGATTTAGTGAAATAATTGTCTTGTTTCAGAGGGAACATATATCTAAGGAAAGGGATAAGGACTTTCTCATCTGTCTTCTCAAAAATATATATTTAGGATAAGAACTGTGTTACCTTGGACATAAATGGACACAATGGACACAAATGTCAGTGTAATCGTTTGCACCACAATATCAAAAATAAATGGGGAACGTAGCTTTTAGATGAAAGTAGTTGAACCTTCTCAGCTCTTGCATGTTATGGTGCTGTGATCTTGTGGGGTTTAATGAAAAATCAGTGCAAGTGAAACAAAGTATCATTTTCCCAACATTTAGTCAGCTCGCAACCCACGCCATTGCCCAACTTTGAGTTGAATAAAAGTGTCATAAAAGAGGTGTTTATCTGTGGTCATGACTTAATACTGTGTACAGTACATATTGAAACTATCAGCTAACATCTCTGCTATTAAAAATAATAGCCAAAGTTTCAGAGACATGGAGACGTAGTGAAAGAAAATGATCCTGACCATTGGAGCAGCCATTTACATGAATTGAGCGTAGGCAGTATAAATCACACAATCACAGAATCACAGAATATGCTGAGTTGGAAGGGACCCACCAGGATCATTGAGTCCAACTCCTAGCTCACAGGACCATACCCAAGAGTCACACCATGGGCCTGAGAGCCATCAAATGCCAGCAGCTAGCAGAGCAAACAGGAAATCCAAAGGTCCCAGGTTTTTATGTTTGATATATATGTGTACATATCAAAACACAGAGAATGAGAAAGAGGTGAAAGAATTAGTAGTTATCAAATGAAATTATTTTTTCTTTTGCATTTGTTAGATAAAAAGTGACCAGAGGTAAGCTAAAAAATCTCCATTATTGTAAAAATCAAGATCAGAATTATTTTCTTTGTGTAGAATAGTTTTTTTAATATATACATTTTTCTAAAACAGATATTTAACAATTTTAAGAAAGATCAAAAACATATATGAATTAGGTTAAGTACAGTATAAGCATAAATTTTTTGATGCAACCAGTGCATAAGGAATAAAAAGACTGAAATGGTTGTAAATAATCAACTGGCTCATTAAATGTAATGGATAACTAATAAACAGTACAAACTGTAGAATTATCCATACAAAATTCTTTAAGGCTATTTTCACATCATAGCCAAAGCAAGATAAACATGAATTTTTAAATAATATTTCTAAGCAGAATGTTACGGATTAAAAAGGAGCATCAATTCATCAACAAAATGATGCAGAACATAATATTTTATCCATATTCTTCAAATATTTTAGAGATTTCAGAGAATACTCCATTATGGATAAAAAGGTATATAAAATTCTACATTTATAGTTCAATCTAAACACCAAAATTAAGTACAGAAACTGACCCTCTCTATCAAACAATGTTCCTGATAACATCTTAATTTGGGCACTGAACTCTCCAAACTCAGTCTTTTAATCAGGATTCCAGCAAGATGTCTCAGTAAAAATATCATCAAATTCCCACAATTCTGAACTACTCGGACAAGAATCAGAGGCAAAAGCTTTTTTTGAAGTGTTATGCATTGAAACTGTTATGTTCTTAATTTCCAGGAAAGCCTGACTATAAACTTATTTAAGCTTGCTACATTAGCTAGAAGTGCCATATCTTATTATCTGCATTGTCTTTCATCTTTAACATATAATTAATTTTATGTACTGAGGATGGCTCCTCTAGCAAAAATTTTTTTGCTGCTCTGCAGCATCTGAAGTGTGTCCTTTATACGATTCTTGCCCTCATTAGAAATAACTTTCTCTATATTTCTTATTTTTTATTATTTTTACTTCCAACTGCTTCTACAGTTGCATCAATGGTCTTTGAAGATGGTGGTTAGTTTTTTTGATGGTTTATTAGTAGTATTTTGGGGGAAGAAAGTAGTGGGTTTTGTTGGAGTTCTGATTTTTTTATTTTAATTAGTAGTTGAATAAATTAGTTGGCTTATGCATTCAGTAGTTAACTATCAAGATATTTATCTATCTGATGTCAGCAATTCAATGTGTAATACAAAGATCTGACCTATAATATCTGCTCACTTGTGCAATCATATATATGCACATATACAAACACCCCC
>VZTI01004803.1:4448520-4484458 GCA_013397865.1 Struthidea cinerea
ATATGCTCAGCTGCAGGAACTAAGATTTTGTCTGATTAGGTAGTGAAGACACAAGGGATAGTAAAAAGGACAAAAGAGAAAAAAAAAGGAAGTCACTACATCCGTACAAATGCATGCAAGTTTGTAATGAGAAAGAAGGTTGTCCAATTAATTGAGAAGTGACAATTTCCAGCCAGGTTACTAGGGTTTGAGGCATCTGGAAGATACAAAGCAGTAAAATTTGATTCTCCAGGTAAGGATGGGTTACTTATCAGATGCTGCCAATAGAAGGTGGAAGTCTCCAGGGGACTGGGACACCCTTATTCTGGATAGGGTTGCCAGACCTCAGCATAGGGCTGGAACTCAGGCTGTCAGTGCTGCTGCTTGTGTCTAGGTTTCGAAGGAAATCCTAGCAAAAAGACAACAATCCTTAGCAGGTAACTGGTAGCTATGGCAACCAGTTGCAGTGAGATCTAATTGCTAGATAATAGAAATGAGTGACTTTTGGTTTTTTTTGTTCAGAGATGAAAACTAGAATCTGAAGATATTGTAGGCATTGACACCTGGCAAAGGGAGCATAGAAAGCTGCTAGCTCAACACGGCAATACTTGATGCCCATTTCATACAGGTGTTAGCAAATGACAGGACTTAGGGAAATGGTATGAAGCTGAGTCAGGGGAGGTTTAGGTTGGATATCAGGAAAAAGTTTTTCACCCAGAAGGTGGTTGAGCACTGGAACAGGCTCCCCAGCAATGTGGTCACAGCTCCAAGCCTGGCAGAGTACAAGAAGCATTTGGACAATGCTCTCAGGCACAGGGTGTGACTCTGGGGGTATCCTGTGCAGGGCCAGTTGGCCTCAATATTCATTGTGGGTCCCTTCCAACTCAGCATATTCTATGACTCCACGATTTTGTGATAACCTGCAACACAAGAAAATGGAAGAATCAACCCCCAGACTGTTAGAATAATATTTTCTCTGCCTTACTTAAGGAGAAATCTTTTCTTCAATATAATCAGGGTGCTACCTAGTATTGAAAGCAATGTCATTTCTTACAGAGAATGTTGCCATGGAAAAGTTTGTCACATTCAAAAAGGTACATGTACACACTGAACATTGTGTTCAGGTGGTTCAGGCTGAAAGAAAACATTAGATTAATCTACTCATGCAGGATAGAAATCATGAAATAACAGCTGAGACTGTATACAGGAATTCATTTTCCAAATGTCCACAATCTAAAATACGCTAATATGCTTTCTGAATTTCCTGGAACTCTGAACATCCTTCGATTTTGTTCTGGAGGTAGGTCTTTTCTTTACTTAGACAGGTTTGATGCCACAATACTACTGACAACTGTGTCTGCACTGTTTGAGATAATTTTTTTTAAATAGTTTGTGATTTGGTTTTCTTGCTGTGTTTATTTCTCGTATTTCCATTTCTACTGGTAATAATTTTCCGATTGCAGTATGATGTCAAATACTTTGTATTGTAAGCAGTGGTGCCAAAAGTGAGCAGAATGATTTCTGTAGCTGCTGAAGTTCAGCAAACATATTTTTAAAATTTATTTCAGTTTACTTAAAAAAAAAAAATATTGGGAGTCTGCACAGGAATAATAAAATACTCTGAAAGCTATTGGTATGTTTTCTGTAGTGTGCTTTTCCCTGGAGTTGTTGGAAGGGCAACAAATCTGAATCAGTTTTCTTTTCCAAGAAGCAGAAAATTATTTATACCTCAGAGGCAACAGATGCATCAGATAGTAGAGTTAAAATTAACACATTGAATATTAAAAACAAATTAAAAATCTCAAACAATTCACTAGGGAAGTCTGACCATATGGAATGATTTTTTTTTCATTACATGTAAACTGCAAAATTAAGAAAGGGGCTTGAGTGTGAGAGAGCATTCAGGTGGCTTATAGCTGGCTCCAGTATGGACCCAATGTGAAAACATATTTAAGAAAAGGCAAAAAATACTGGATGGACAGAAGGGAAGAGAACAAAGAGAGTGAGAAGCAGCAAGGGCAACAAACACCAAGGTCATAATATGAGGAGGAAGAGGTCCCTGATGCTGGAGCAGATATCTACTGCAGCTTGTGGACAAAGGAACTGTCATCTTGAAAGGTGTAAGGGGAAAGTAGCAACTGAGAGAAACTACTGTGTACTGACTATAACACTCCACAACCCACTGCACTAGTAGGAGAGACTGAAATAAAGGATTGAATTTGAAACTGGGCAGGGTGAAGGAAAGATATTGTATGTCTGTCTTTTTGTTTCCCACTGAAAGCTTTCTGCTTATCTCTGTATCTTCATCTAGAAAAGAACCTAAATGGAAGGTCTCTTGTATTTTACTTACATTCTTTTAGCTTTGGCCAAAAGCTTTGGGATCCTAAGTTCTTAAATAGAAATAACTTGGCAAAAACTTGTGTGCCTCTGAATTTTTTTCTTCCTGAATTACCAAGATAAAAGCTGCTGAAATCAACATATCTTCAATTCTCCCCTAACAGTCTTGTGGGAGTCTTCCAGAGTTCTGTGGGAAAACAGGCTCTGAAAATATGACCTACCCACATCTGAATTTTCTACAATCAGCAAGACCTAATACATTGAAGAATAGAGAAGCAGAAAGACAGTTCTGTAAGAGAAAAATTTGGGAAGGTATTCATAGTACCAAATGTTAGGGACAGAAGTCTGTTGGCCAGTCTCCCCACATCCCTTCTACGTGTACAGTTGCTACTTTCTCTCCAGATCAGAGACCTAACATACGTGAATTGAATTGTTTTCTTAAAGTTTGTCTTTCTCCACAAACTGCAGAAGAAGCCCATGGAATCTATTTCATAACCTAGGTAATGAAAATTTAAAGTTTTTCGGAATTAATACCTTTCATTTTTCATTCAGTATTAACCCTGTTGAGGGAAAACATACCCTATGATGTATGATATTTAAACAACATTGAACTGCGAGTGTCTTGCTTTGCATTACATTGAAATTTATTTCAAGAGAACTACTTGCTTATTCAACATGATAAATCCCAATGAGTGGATCAGAATTATTAAAAACTAATATCTTCCTCAGATTTTGTACCCTGGATATCATAAGAAATGATATGTAACCCCTTTTTCTGGATGCCAAGGTGATTAATGATTTTATTTCTGGGATGAATATTATAGATGAACAACACTGCAATCTTTATATAAAATGGGAAAATATAGAAGATGATTAAGGAGTTTAATTTACTAGGTACGTTATAATTGTGTTAGGTTAAAATACAGAGAATTACAAGAAAATTTTCATTTTCATCATTAATAATACTTTTGCTCCAGCACGTTTACATTAGAAAAACTATCTTTGAAAACAGACACAAGAAAGGCCTATTTAATATTTTTCCCTTTCTATATCTGCCTGTCTTTGTATCTGAAATCAAGATCTGTCTCCATATTTTTTCTTTTCCAGTGAATTATAATTTCAGTTTCATATTGGAAAGCTGCCAGTGACAGCATTAACTTCTATGTGCATGTTTCATCCCGCTATTTTATACAGTTTGTTGTTTTAGTTAAAATCAATGGTGGCCAAGAAGAAGGTTTATTCAGTATTAGACGAGAAAAGAGATCTAACAAGGTCACACAGGTTCTAATGCAGCAGCCACGGAACACAAAAACCAAACTATTTCTAGCTTACATGGGAGCAGAAACTGCTTCTGATTTTTCATAAAACGCGGCCCATGCATATAGATGATCCCCACTTTTTATTATTTTTTTCATGTGTATTTTAATAAGTATTCAAAAATTCTCACCCTTCCCGAATAATGTGTTTGTCAAAATGAAAATATATAAATGAACCAGACAGGTTAAAAAAATACTTCCTTATGATATATCAGGAGCTTACTATTTTATTCTCTTCACACCGTGACTATAAGAGAACACTGAATGTTGCTATAGGCCATAGAATTACCTTTTTTTCATGCATACTATGCTACCAGGTTTTAAGTACGGTATGGCTCTTGGCTTCAAAGCATGAAAGATGATAGAAAGGCGGTGATAACAGAGAAATTAAAGTCCGGGGTGTTTGATAATGCATGTTTGATAAAATTGCATTACATAGAAGTGCTTTTTTATTAACTTTATTCAAAATGGCTGAATTCTACAAAAATAACCTTATTTCAAAAATAACATGGCAAGCAGTCAGAAGGTGTTAGATGATTTCTGGTACTAGGATTAGCCCAAATAAAATGGGGGTTTTGAATAATTACCATAAATTTAGCACTGTTTCTTTCCCACTTTGCAAATTTTCATGAAGATTGACACTGTTTGATTTGCACCTTCACTGGTAATGAGTAATATTTCATTACACACATAAAAGTCTTGTTTTTATGGAAAGAGTACCATGCTACTTATATTGAGACTCTACTCGTTTGCCATCTGGCCCTCTACTCACTGGGCACAATTATAGATACCTTGGCTGAACATTGTCACATGTATTTGCAAAGGTAAAAAAAGAGGAAAGCTAAGTTATTTCTTTTCTAATTGGATCCATGCATACACAAGATGTGTCAGAAATTTAACGAAATAATATTGCATGCTATTATTATGGGAACACTGTAAAATAGGTTAATTTCAATGGCGGATTTTTTTTACATGATCACAATTTAAGATTTGACATTGCTGTTTTGAACATATTATTAAGTGAAAGTTTTTTCAGCTTTAGATGTTGCCACTACACAAGTGCAACCTGGAATTTTTTCTGTCACACTCACAGTGAGTCCAAAATCACTCTAAGTGTGGCCTAAATGGTTAGTCTCTTACCAAAGAAAACTTGCAGAGATAGGTCCATGTAGCCATCTCAAAGCACAGGAAGTACAAAATCTAACATAGTATTTGTGCCTCACCTTAATGACACAAAACCCCCTGAGTTTTCTTCTATTTGGAAATAGTATATTCTGCAAGATCTAGTCCTCTTGATTTATCTTGATCAAGATCCTAAATTAATAGCAGCAGATGAAGCAGGAGCATGCCACAGAAACATGTCCTATAGTAAGAAGTAGGAGTGTTAATAAAGTATACCAGTCTGTAATTGTAATAATAAATAAATCTGTAGGTTTCAGTATAAAAAGAAGAATGGGAACAATACAGGACCTTTTTGGATGCAGAAAAACTTCTTGTTTCTGTACCAGTTTTGGAAGTAAATACAGAATATTACAATTCTATACCTAGCATATGATAAGAAGGACAGATTTTTAAGTGCCTCTCTTGAACAATAAAAAATAAAATAAAATAAACCTGTAAAACTTTCCAAAGCCATGAAAAAGTTCAAAAACAGCTTCTTTATTCAGCAGCTAGAGCAGGAATTTTTTTAGAGATGACAGAACTTTCTCGCCAGAAACTACATATTAGTGGGTGTAATGATAGCATTATAGATTATAGATTGAAAATTAAATAATTAATAGTATATTGAAATTATATTAAAAATTTTATGGATATAACCTAAAAATTGCCTTATTTATCAGGTCATTGATGGTTGTATACACTGATCAACTGCATCATTATTATGATGAGTGTTATAGAATTTTCTAAATAGGTAATTAAAAGAAAATCTCATTATGCTGGAAGTTCCTCTGTCTTTTTATAACAGGAAGTTCTACTTTTGTCATTATTTTGGTTCATTAATTCCACATACTGCTGACATCTAGTGACCAAATAATCCCATCTGCTTTGATATTTCTCTGGTATCAACAAATATATATTTGAAAATTACACAAAGCTCTTTAACTGTTTCAAGATATTTCTATCCATACAAATATCAGTTCTTTAGATTTTGTCAACTTAGTGAAAAAAACTTGTGTCTTATAGATAGAAGACTTGAACAGAAAAGAAACCTTCTTTTCCACTCTACACAGCAAATAGAAACAAAAATAAAAACTAGCTTTGAAAGGCGTAATTTATGTGTATCGTAATTTCACCTCAGTGTTTGCTGTGTAGGCTTTTATGTTGACTGGAGCTCAAGTTTTATATTTGGGTATTACACTAATGTTGGGCATGCAAATGAACTGATGAAAAGGAGGGATAGATTATGAAGGATGAAGCCTAAAGAAAGTTTTCCTAAGCTTTGATGTAAAATAATCAATTCATGTTCTGCTGAGCACAAATTAAAGACAGTACTCTAAAGGCTAAAGTGTTTATGAACGGTCAAAATTCTGCATTCTTTTGCATGTGGATTCAGGCTCCCCCTGGTAAAATTACTTCTGAATTCACCCTTCTGAGTAGAAGAGCCAAATTTGTGACACAGTTCAACTGGTGGAGCTAACCTAACTCTCAGTTCCAAGTGGTGTAGACTTCAATGTATTGTGTCAGGCAGGTAGAAAACGCCACAAAGTTCTCTGGAGTTTTTTGAAAATCTAAAAAAATTCGTTGCTGAAATGGCTGGAGGATCAGCCCATTGTAGCAAAAAAGAGTTCAGAAACAGATCTGATAAAACAAGTATGTTAGTCATACTATTCATTCCTCGTTCAGGCTTTAGATAATCAAAGTATTAAATAGTTAATAATTTTTAGTTGTGGTATTTCCGTGATTTGCTTCAATAAAAACTACCTTCAGTTTCATATTTTGAACTGCTTGACAGTGGGGACAACTTGGGGGCCAGAAGCTGTCTTCTGAGCATTGATAGTAATGTAACTTTTACAATGTTGTTGAAGGAGTGTCATAAAAGCCCACATTTTCATAGAGTAGAGTAAGAGATACTGTTTTCTCAACTTCACCTCTGGAAGTCTTTTTTGGAAAGATTTCAAGACTGATGAACCTAATAAAGAAAGATCTATCACCAGTTATGTGACTGTAGATTACTCTTAGGTCATTTAATATCTAAAAACACTGATTTAGGAGATGTGTGCTAACATCTGCTACCTCATTGCTTTCTATGCATTCTACACTGTATCCGTCTACATTGGATGAAAATTACAAAAATTAGGTTGGATGTAGAAATGGGATCTTGAACAATGAGAATTCACGCTGTCACTAAACACAGAGCTCCAGAGTCACTTTTCTTTGTGCCCCATGAATCTTGCAGCTGGGCAGGTGAATACGCTTTACAAGAAAGGCGAGAATACAGAGTTCAACTCTGGTTTGTATAGTTCGAGATTTGTATTTTTATCCATTGTGGTTAAGAAAAAAGACTAGAATTTTCCTTTCTCTGGATGAGTGGTTTAGCTTGCAAGTTAGTGTAAAAGGGGAACTTAGTTCAGGGGAATTTAGTTTTATTTAAATATCAAGACTACCTAAGTGGAGCCCAGAATTTTGAAATTAACTGTTAGTGAGAATCCTGGTTCTGCTTCCTCTGTTGACAGAGGTATCATCTCAAAAACATTATCCTCAGATTTGTTTATCAGATACTGTTTTCTACTTATCACTTATTGCTGGGAAGCTTGCAGTTCTCTCTTCAGCCTATAAATCTTTGTATTCCATCTGTGAAATGCATAATTCTTATACTCAGAGTTTAGGCCCAAATGCATTAAAGTTAAGAACTGCAATGTCTCTGTCCCTTTCTCATCTATTTAATTAATCCCATGTATCCATGTCTTAATTAGAAACTGTCATTATGTTCCTAATATCTGTGAGTCAATGAAGTGAGGAATTGAGAAAAAGCAATGTTTGTTGCAAAATGATTGCTTATATCAAAATAAACCCTATTTTTATGTCACTAGGTGATAACAGAGATATGCTATGAAGTCCAGTAATCATAAAGCCAAGGAAGGAAACTCTTGCCATGAAAAGAATAGGGATGAATCTCTGTTGCACCATGCAGTTTTACATATATTTGTATAGAGAACCAGACCTAAGCATGTTTTCTCTTAAACTTTCTGTGTATCACTATAGGAAATGGGTGTTGAGGGGAGAGGGTACCATGGAAGTGGGGCAGCACTGTTCTGAGCCAACTTCCTGCTCCGCTTGAGATTCGTGCTCAGTTCCATCCCCCAACTCACTTCCTGAAGAAGGACCGGCTGTGCAAATGTGAACAAAACAGCGCGAAAAATCTAGTCTTCATAGGAGGCATGTACCAGGCAAACTATGAAAGGGAGAAGATCAAGCACCTCTCTCTTTTTTTTTTTCTTCTCTTTCTCTTTTGTTCTCTTTGTTTGTCCCAGCTCCGGACCATTCATGTGGCAGGACCAACGCGGGATCTAAGGACTGGTGATATTCCTTGTCTTCTCTCTCTTTTCTGTCTTGTTTTCTTCCCTTGCTGTGTCCGGGCAAAATGCATCTCTCTCACTCTACCCCATACTGTACTTTGTTGTGGGAGGGGGAGATTGTGGAGAGGTATTGTGGCTTGTTAGCCAGCACCTTTGAGTAGTGATGCTGTGGCTTGTGAGCCACCATTTTTGTGGAAGTGTATTGGAAGAATATTTTCCTATATTTTTAATAGCAAAATATTATCTTGCTATAGACTTAAGTGGTGTGGATCACTAAGGGCTTGACTCTGCAGAGTACTACAAAAATGGTTTAACAAAAAGTTTGTTGATACCCCTACCCCATTATAGCTGTGTTGCTTGTTATCTTCAGTTTAACTGAAGTTAGTGTTGAATTAGTACCTACCAACCCTGCTGGTAGTAACACCCACAACATTCCTGTCATAGGGCTATATTAAAAAACAACATAAATTTTAGTGCCATTGCCTGAAAATTTTAGGGTTTTTTGTTTAATAAAATGAGAAAAGCAGAAAAAAGGAACAATGAAAAAAAATTGTAGCCATGATAATCTGATTTATTTGGGATGATTCTTCTTGCATTTGATAATGATATTAGCATTGCAAGAAGCTTTGTCAGCTCTATCAATGGACTTTCACTCTTAATTACTATTTTCAGTGGGGTTTTTTTGGTGTTTGATGGTAATTTTAAGCCACAGCTGCTGTTTCCATTTTGATTTATTTACTTTCCATAAAGTAATTTGTATCACAGAAATGAATGCCATTAAAGTGGGTCTCTTTTGTGTAATATGTGAATATAATTCTTGTCTTAGGGTTTTCATTTTGATGAACACTTTTTTTTTTATAATTGCTGGTTTGCAGAATATTAGTCTTTAAGTTTCTGTTTATGCATGTTTATTTTCTTAAGAAATAATGCAAACAGTTTGTGCTGTTTTTAAAATATGCCAATGCATTTCAAAAAGGATGAAGGAAAGGTCCTGCAACTGGAGAAGAAGATCCCTTTGCAGCCGTGGAAGGTGGGGATTCACTAAGTGACTTGTCAGGCAGTGAGCTGAACCCAGTGTGCTCTGGCATAGCAGAAGCCGAGCCAGTAGCTGAACAGAGCTGACTGACAAGGAGTTGCAGTGATGGACTGCTCCATGAAGGAAGGGCAAGCTGGGAACTGAGGGTTGCAGAAGAGTGGGAAAGGACACTGACCTCTCTGACAAGGAGTCAGAAAGTTGAGTTGGTAAGCCAGGATCAGGATAGGTGGGAAGACAGTGTTTGGATAGTCAGCCTAAATTCTGTGATCACATCGCAAATGCATTGTCATGGGGCAGGTCCAAAGTCAATCCAGGAAGCAAGTCCGTAGTTGAGGAAGGATCAAGGCAGCATGACTTAGGAACAGATCTGGCTGCTACACAATTGCAATGTTGCTTACTTGTGAGACCTCTACTGAGAAGGAGCTTCTTGGGAGGGAGGGACAGATCCTCATGTCTACCTTTCTTCACAGCAGCTGTTGTCAGTGGGACTCAGACAACTAATCTCCTAGAAGAGCGAATGTGCTTCCACTCATGACAATCATTGTTCTCCTTCGCTCTGTATTTTTTTAGACTAATCTAAAATACCGCATCCAGATTTGGGGCTCCTCCAATATAAGAAAGGCATTAATAAACTGGTATTTGTTCAGTGTAGGACTACCAGGATGGTCAGGGAGCTGGAGTTCTCGCTCTGTGAGAAGAGTCTGAGGGAGTTTGCTTTTTCAGCTTGGAGAAGAGAGAGTTTTGGCAAGCAGCAAACAGCAGCCTCCCAATGCCTGCAAGGCGATCATCAATACAGAGCCAGTTGAACAGGAGAGGTCCAAAGTGATCCTAACAGAAGGTTCCACCATGAAGGCATGGAGCAGTGAAACAGGTTGCTAAGTGAGACTGGGACATCTTTATTCTCAGAGGTTTTCAAGACCATATTGGCTGAAGCCCTGAGCAGCCTGGCAGTACCTTGCATCTGACCCAGCTGTGACAGACCTTCTGAAGTCCTTTCCAGCCTGAGCTGTCTTACAATGCTAGGGTCCTACAGTGTGTCATTACTTCATTAACTCTTTCTTAGTTATTTCTGTTTATAGATTTAAATTTTTGTTAGTATTACATTTATCAATGTTATGTTTGAGAAGGGAAAATGGGAAAGGCTCATGAAAACAATTATTTCAAGATCAAAAAAGAGGCAATGATGTCTAATGAAGATCTAAGGTACATCTTCAGAAATTAATTAAAATTTACTTATTCTTGCTACTGGTAAGTAAAAGCAGGAGTTTGTTATTAAAAAATATTTTCTTCAAAGGATAACTTAAACCAAATGCAATTCTAACAAGTAAAACTGCCAGAAATTTTGGTATTTGTTTTTTGTTATTCAAATGAATAGGTTAAACCAGAAATAAGGTGTTCACATTAAAAATTCTACAATAATTCAGTGAAGAAAAGGAACTATAATGTCATCAGAAAGTCTTCAAATGGAACTATAAGTGTAGAACTACATAGTGAGGGGAGGTAGGGGAAGTGAGGTTCATTTTACCATCCCAGCACCTGTGAAATTAATGTTTCTATTTGTAGGCAAATGTGTGAACCAGCATGAGCTAATAGCATCTAATTTTTCAAGAACTAGTCATACTGAATGCCTTTTTCTATCAGTGTTTTTGTTTGGGTAATTGTCTGAGGACCGTCTCCTGATCATTCCCTCTCACAGCATTTGGTTACACATTGCAGACTGTTTTTCAAATTTGCCAACTCTACTTCTTTTGGACAAAACTAAATCAAAATCCTGCATTTAATTGCTAATGGGCACTCAATCCACAAATCTGGATTAGAATCAGTCCAAAGTCAACCCTTACAAAATGCATATAGCAGAAACATCCATCTCAGTACCAACTTTCACCTGTCAATATCTTCTTATTGGTCTGCACTATTTACTGACATGGAAATAACAGTTACTTCCAGAAATTAAAGCACCTCTTATAAAAGAAAAACAAAAATTGAAGATTGAAAACCAGATAGTAGCTCATCAGTGTGAAATCTTACACCTACATTTTCTATCACCGATACTTTAAAAGGCTAGGTAAAACAGACCATCCGTAGCTTGGTTTCTTTGGGGCTGTGGTGTTTTGTTTGCTTGGTTGGGTTTTTTCCCCACAACTTGGGGTTTTATTCCTTTAATTGAAGTCAAATCAAAATGAAACCTGGCTCCATATCTTTTTATAGTGTCAGACAGTAAAGGTATAGCTTTATCCTCTAAAAGGAGGAGATTAACTCATCTCTCCATGTTTCCATCAATTCAGAAAAAGAAAAACTTGGCGGTAAGTTGGGTTTCAGCTTTTAAGGATTCACAGATATAACACTTCTGAAGTAACAACAAATGAATAGTTGTTTTTGATAGCTCTTTTATGCTAGGTACAGATAAATTAAACTTAACTGCAAAGGCAACTCAATTTTCTTTATCATCAACTTGGCATTGTTTAACAGATGCTTTCTAGAAACTTTAGTAATCTTTTTAATTTGTCTCTGTGTAATGTGCAGCAAATATCCTTGGTTAATAGTCTGATTATTAAATTTAATTCCTTTTCAATAGCAGTTTTCATTGTTGCAGAAACTTTGAAACCTAATAACAAGGCTATAAAGAACCCTGCTTTCACTCTGGTTTTAAAGCCACCATTATTTTACAACAGACACAAGCTACAACAGCCCTTAACATGAAACAGTCTGTGACAGCCTGATACCAATAGATAGAATAATAGATGAGGGAATCTTTAGTCATGAGTATTTATCCAAAGTCTCAGAAGTATATTTTGTCCTGATGTTTTTCAGTCTTACACCATCTACCTTCTCTGCCATTTACATTAATCTCCTTTCACCCTCTACATTTCTAAACATGATTTGATTTTCAGACTTGTTTCTCTTCCACTCCCAGTGCAAGTGTACCTAATTTTAAATTATGTCCGTGGCTAAAATACGAATGTCCTCTCTGCACGTTCATTTTCTGTTTCTCCTATTTCAATGTAGGGTCAGTATATATTATATATATTTGCTTATAATTTATTATTTGTTTTAAGCCATGCCTACAAAAGACTAGATACTGCAAGAATTATATAATTATTCTTGTAAGAAGGGCCTCTTAAAGCTGAAGAAGTTTACCGTCCGTAAAGTATAATACACAGGTTCAGTCTTTGCCTGCTTGACATACTATTCTCCTCTACATTTGGAATATATATAAATCTTTTCCACTGCATAGCTCTTACTAGCTGAGATTTTTTTGTAAACATGCCAAGACCACCTGCAAGACTTCAATAAGAATATAAGATACATAGAAAACATGAGCTAAGAAGACATTTAACACTAGCTGGAAGCCTAGATGGATACTACATCAGAGTTGAATTAATGATAAAAGAGGTCCAACATCAAGTATTAAATTAATTAGAGTTTGAAAAAATGCAGTGGATTTGGTAATTCAGAAATGCAATGCCAGCCTTGCTAAAACACAGACGAAGAAAAAGTCATAAATTCTTTGGAAAGTGTGCCAGAAACAGAGCTACATCCAAAACAAAACAAAACAAAACAAAACAAAACAAAACAAAAAAATTCAGCACAGGTTTACATGTTTTGCTGGAGTGAAACCTCTGTCTGTAGTACTTGAAGTTTTCAGAAACATAGGCATTATTATTGATTTGCATTATCCTTAATCTAGTGTCTAAACCTATTTATAGAATTTGTACAATGGAAGAGAATATTAACAGAGGTAAATTACTCAGGAAGATCTGTCTGACCACAAACAAATTAACAGAAAAATAGTGGAGTTTCAATATGAACAGGGGCTATTACACATGGACAGCAGACCTAGAAGACTTAAAGCAGAGACACATTCAACACATATATGCAAGCACAGTAAATGTGTAATGTCAAACAAAGCAATAATTAATACTTTATATTGTTATATACTATGGAATAAGTCAACATATATTTGAATTATAAAATAGCTCAGAGTTCATTAGTACATATAAAATAATAGTAATATATGTATTTCAAATTATATTGCAAAATATTGCTTTCCTATGGTTCTTATTTTCTCACATCATGTGACTTCATTAGGCATTTGAAGTCAGATTCTTCACAAACAAATATTTGTATTGGGCAGGGTCTGAATTTTTTTCAGGCTGCATATAGGCTTTTCAGAACAAAAGTCTCAATTCCTATGAAAAGGCAAAAACACTTACTTCACTCTTTATGGCAAGCACATTACTTTTAAATTTCCAAGTGTTCCTGTATTGCTGGAGGAGAGTGAGGAGGGATCCTACAGTCAGGTGTAATAAGGGAATGCTAAACCACATAGCATAGAAGACAATCACCTCCTTTGGGAAGACAGTCAGAAGGGAGGGATGGTGCTGTGAAAGAACCCAAACAAGTTGGTATCCCTGCGTGGGATAGTTGTCTTTAAAGATTTCATATTGACTTTGTTCCATTTCATAGTAAGATATTCAAGTATGCTTTGATGCTATATATTCCTTGTGTGAAGGCGTACTCCAAACCACATTATAAAGTTATTTTCTAAATAAATATTTAAAGCTTCTATAGAAAATGAAGTAGCATCAGGACAGGTGAATGAGAATCTTCTGAACTGTGCATTTACAGTTTCTTAGAAAATAACATCCCTGCTGGTAAAGCTAATATAAGATGCTCATACTCACCTGACTAGAGAAGTCAAGAAAAATTCAGGACTTGAGTCCATAACCTAAAGATGAATCCTGAACATCAACAACATGGAAAAGTTATTCTCCATTGCTTACAATTTACATTTAGTATAAAGCAAACCCTATATTTTAGTTATGTAAAAGTATTTTATTATACAATAGTTTGTAAAACAATGTATTTACTTAACTACCTACATCCTAGTATAACCTCCCAACCATTAGTATTTAGTATAAAAGTGTAATTGTCCCAGGAGACAGATATCTTGGAATATCCTTGATGCAGAAGGCTGCATGTAGACTGCTTACAGAAATGGTCTCACAAGCAGTCACTTTTCCAAACCAAGGAGGTTTGTAGCTGGCATATTCTGAAAGCGTGCAAGGGCTGTATGAACAACCCAGGTCAGCCCACAGCAGCAGCCCTCCCTGCACTTACAGCCTTGAAACAAAGGACTTGTGCTGCTGCATGGAGGTGACTCTTTCTTCCCCCTCTAAGTATAACCTCCCAATAAAGAACAATTCGAATCCACTTCTTTGACAAAAACATTCAGCATTTCTCTTCTGTTCTCCAACACCTCAGAGGAATTCAGTAGCATAATAATAATAATAATAATAATAATAATAATAATAATAATAATAGTAAGTAATACTTTAGTGTGAAATTCCATTTTCTTAATCCTGAGGCAATTAATTTTTTTTTTGCAACAACAGTTCGTTTACTGTACATTATCAAATGCTGCCACAAAGGAGGCAAATTTCTCTCACTGAATATTATCAAGTTGCCAAGTGGGCTGCTGCTCCATGTGGGCCCAGGACCAGGAGTGGCAGGGACTCCCCAGGCTGGCAGCAGGACAAGGCATGGCATCTAGGAGCAGGGCAGCCAGGGGTGCCAGGGCAGCCCCTTCCCTGGGCATCGGGCACATCCCATGGGATGGAGATTGGTCAAGGCCAGGTTGGGATGTGGACCAGGATGTGGACCTGGATGTGGGCCCATCTTGGCAGGCCCTGCTGCAGCTCCATTGGGCAGGGGCTGACCCCAGGGGCTGGCATGGGGCGAGGCTATGCTCCGGGCAAGGCTATGCTCAGGGCCCTGATAAATATATTTAATTTGTCTTCAGAAGAGTGGTGTGGGGGGAGAATCCGATCACATAATCTCAAAACTGTAATTCAGGTACACAGGGGAGCACAGAAAAGACAACAGGCAAGTATAATCTTACCATATTCTAACTTTTGAGTTCATTGACTGTTTGATGTTCTTTTAGTATAACTTCTATGCATAATTTGTATAAATTAAAAATAGGTCAAATGAATTACTCAAATATCAATAAAACTGTACGAGCAATACATAATACTTAAAACTATTATAACAAATATAACATTCTGAGAATTAAGCTATTACATAAAAATAATGGCTTCCTATTTGGGAAACTGAGAGAAATTAGACAGTGGAAAAGTATTTATAATGCATTATTCCTGAAATTGAAAGTATTAGCACAATGATATTGACATCATACTTTAGTTACAAACTGCAGATCAGAATGGATGAACTGCTGTATTTGCTTTTTAAGTATTAGAGGTAACATTTAATTCTTCTGGACCTTTTCAAAACCCTGCAACTGGTGTCTCATTGAACAGCCTGTGACGTTTCTTAGATAGAATTTATTTATAGGATTATTCTCACATGTTTAAAGGAATATTTGCATATATGTAACAAAGAGGATATAGGCAGCTAACGGTTCATACCTAAACTAGGCAAAAATAGAACTAACCTCTGATTAGGATAGTCTCACCTCTTCCCTTACTGTTCTGTCCTCTTAAGATTAAAAAATGGTTCTGTAATCGGCCATATTGACATTACTGTACCTATGCATGGATTTTTACTGGGAAATTTCCAGTTTTCCTTGTACCACAACTGGAGTTGAGATATGTCCCCTAGCTCTCTTAAGCCTTAAGCGTCTGATTATTGTACAGTTAAGTCTTGCACAACTTCCTGACAATGCCATGGTTTTTAACTGTACTTAGCTGTGATTCAGGAGTTGCCACTATTCTTAGGTTTTCTTAATATGTAGTCTTTTAGAAGTTAAAGAGACCACCATAAAATTAAAATAACATCTGAAACTTCAAAAAGAGTAAACAAACTGCCAATAAGTGTTGAAAAAACAGTTGACTCCAAGAAAATATATCAAGCACAAACAGTGAAAAGGAAAAATAATTGCAACCGGAATGTATCCATCACAATCAGTGAAAAAGAAAATAATCACAGACTTCTATATAACACACTAACTTGTTAGGCTAACTAATATGAAATGCAATTTATATTCTACAGTTTCAGAAATTGCTCACAAAAGAATCTGATATATTATTTTTTTGTTTTACAGCTAATACTTAAAAAAAATCCCAAAAACATCAAAACAAATCAACTAAACCAACAAAAAAAAATAATAAAACAACAACAAAAAACCAAAACCAACCAACCAAAAAAAACCTGAAAACAAACAACAACAACAAAAAAAACCCACTAAAACTGGTGCAACTTCTGTTGCTGTTCTTTATAGCATGAATATATATGGCAGAAAATCGAGTGCATGGGCAGGTATACACACAAATGCATTCAGGAATTTAAGGCTTTCTCAGCATTATTTTGCACTTGAAGTAGTATCCCTTAAAAATTTATTTTCTTTCACCTATTTTTTGTTTCTCAAGTTCATATAATGAAATATGCTCAAGTATGGGGTTTTTTATATTATTTTACTGCTTTGACTGTCCTCGTAGTTTAGTAATCTTTTTCTCCTATTATAGATTTCTTAAATGTCCTTTGGGCAGTAAGGTATTTTGACATGATATGTAATTTTTTCTTTTTCCCTGCAATTCCTTATCTTCTGCAGAGGAAATTGATTTGGTTTTTCTTTTTATCATTCAATTAAATGATTGTTTTTCTCTGAAGATAAAATATTCTGCTTTTAATGACTTTATTTTTGTGGCTATAGCGTATTATTTGGCTGAGATTTTACTGAGGTGCTTTTTATGTTGACTCTTAAACCATCAGCATGAATACATTAAAGCAGAAGAATAAAATGAAGATAGTATCATTTAAAAAAAAATAAATAACATGAGTAGTCTGCCCAGAAATATTATTATCCCTGCAGGGCATATAATCTAGTGTCATATTTACTTACTGGAATTCTATTTTCCTATTTCTCTGATAATCGTGGTAGAGTTGCTTCAGTCGAATTTCTTGGAAGAAAACAGAAAATTTCAGATGTTTTTGATTGGCTTCAAACTCTCTTGCACTTGCTTCTAAAGCCAAAATTAGTATTTAATTTACTATAGAATATCACAGAAATAATTTACACTTATACCATTACCTAAATTTCAGGTCATAGGTATTACTTAGCATTAGCACTGTACATATTAAAATACTCAAGTCTCTTTGGATAATTGTGCAAAAATAGCGGTGCAAAAAGGTACATAGCATAATCTTTTTTCTTTTTCATCCCACACGTCTATAATAGTATTTGAATGTACTTCTTTGAAATTTTTCCTGAGGACTGAATTATGCCAAAGAGTTTGCTGGGGGTAAGCATGTAGGTGGTAAAACCATACAATAGGACTCAATGAAACAACAGTAGTCAAACTGCTTAGTAGAACCAGCAGGAATACTCTCAGTCTGTCGAAACGCGCCCTTCCGAGGCCTGAAGAGTAAACTAAACCAATGGATGATTCCGGATTTACGGATGAAGTGACAGACTGTGTAAGTAGATGTGGACGGCTCTCTGCCAGGAACATAGCACCATCACATGAATTAAACAAAACAAAACTACTAACGCTCAAGACAGGGGTGTGGTGATGGAAAGGTTATGTTAATACTTGAGCCACGGGTAGAGTGGTGATGGTGGAAATATTATATACTGATTACTGTATTGGTGTTATTTTCCAAATCAATGGCTTATTGCCTTTTTCTGTGGTGTTTCTCATCAAGAGATGAAAATACATGGCATGAATGGAAAAGTGAAAGCTCTACTGGAAAGCCCATCAGCCTGAGGCTGGGTTTGTCAATCTGTTCAACAGAGAGGATTATATAGTGTGCTGACCTCTGCTGCATGTGATGGGGATGGAGGAGAGCAGGAAATTGACAGGCAAAGAAAGCAAAATCTGTAAAGCACAGTGATAATTTTATCCCTAATAGAGGTCAGAACTCAGGCCTCTTGGACTTTTGACTACATGGCTACCTATGATCACAAACACTGTTTTCATTTCTCTGTTCAAAATAATATTGTTGGAAAAGTCAGCATAAATGAGAGAAGGAAAAGCCATCCAGAGCATCAAGCTTCTCTGTATTCAACAGCCATTGAAGTAGTTTCAAGGGTGCTCAGGTGGACATCAGAGGCCAAAAAATTACATTGCAGCTGGTCCATGCGGCCCAAGGTTACCCTGGCAAGGATCACAGAACACATTTCTGGGCACTAGGGACACAGTTTTAAAGGAGATGATTTTCTGGAAAAAAAAAAAGAAAGAAAGAAAATTAAAAAAGCGAGGCTAGATAAGTGCTGAAGACATTTTATGCCTTTATCCATTGCAAAGGTCAAATACTTTTTGCTTTGCTGTTACCATTGCTTCTTAGGACTATGAAAAGATAGGGATAAATTAGAGAGATGAAAGGCATGTGGGCTGGGACAGCTGGGAACTAAACCCCCGGAGAGGTAACATATCACAGTCCTTTGTGATGCAGAGGGCATCTTTCTTGCAACCCTTTTATGTTTCTATTATTTTAGGAGAGGAAAGTCAGTAAATTACAGGATTGGAACTTTTAAAGAAACAGTGGAACCTAATGCAATATGTTCTCTACCTCAGCAATCTACTGGAACTCTCTTCTCTCTTTTTAGGAGGGATATCCTTGAATATTAGTCATAACTAGAGGGCCTCAGAAATGTGCAAGGCTGAATGGTCCTAGAGAATCTTTTCACTTGGGTTAGCTTCTCTAGTTAGAGCTTCAAGGGTCCTTCAAGAGCAAATCAAACGAAAAAACCACAAACCCAATATATTCACTCTTAAAGTCTCTGTAATAGAGACCTTTAAGAGAACTGTATAGATGCGACCTCAGTCCGAAGTGTTTTCCTTATGCATCCTGTTCCAATTTGAGCAGCAAAGTGTGTTCCACACATCTATACTAATCAGGGAAGCTTCTTGAAAAGGACTAGGGGAAAGTTTCTTCATGTAATCATGACTTCCATATTGTAATTTTTGTCCATGGTTTCCAAAGATTTATTATAATTATGCATGATAATGGAAAAAGTTAACTATGTGTCTGCTTCTCCATTTAAAAATATTTGGAGGTGATGAGATTTCTTTCAAAAGATCATTTGTCATTTTACTTGAAGAAAACTTTAAGGATTTTTTTTTCCTTTTGAAAATACATTCTACCCCATTAATTAGAGGTTTATAAAACCTGCAGTAAACAGACCTAATTTTTTAGAAACTAATTAACAGAAACTAATTTTTTTGGTTTGTTTTGTTAAGAATGTGAATGTAAAAAAAAAAAGTGTAATGAGAAAGGAAAAAGAAATATGTAAAATCCCAGTTTACCTCACATGCTCAACTGGACTGCTAAATAAAGTACAAATAATTTAATTATTTTTCATGCTCCTCTGACTGATTAGGAACTTGTGTATCTTATGTGATGTGTAACTAACTACTTTGCATGTGTGCAAAGTGATTTCCATGTGCACACTCAAAGCTTCAGATGAATAAGGGAAAAGGAAAAAGAAAAAAGTATTCATTTTATGCTGCATTTTAACTCTGAATAAATTAGTTTCCATCTTGACAGATGCCTACACTTCATTACTTGGAAAGCTGAAATTAGAGAGGAGCAGAATTATTTGAGGGTAGGAGGGCAGTATTTTGTTGTAGAAGATAGCACTGCAGGTGGATGAATGGTTGTAACACAGACTGAAGTTCTCCATTTCCAGTTTCATCCCTACCAAGCAAGTATAACAGTCATTATAATATTGTGGAATTGACTGGCTTCTATATATCCCACTGAAGTATGATTTGAAATGGGCTTTAGATTACAACTTTTTTAATATTAAGAGATTTCACAAAAGAAATAACTGTCACTGGGTTCTATTTGCAAGTATAGAAGAAGGTATAAGAGGTTGTACCACTCAACCTTCTATACTGCTGAAAATAATGTGGCTTTCAAAATACTGTTTGGAAAAATTGCATTAGTTGAGAAGCTGAGATTCTATCCACAATCCTTGAGATCAAGGTAGAATCATAAAACTTATATGCAGACAGTCAGTTTTTATTCTGAGCTTCAGACCTGGTGAAAGTGATGAGTAAACAGGGCTTGTTACAAACTACGCAGATTTGGATCTATTATTTGGTGAATATAGCAAATTTTGTACTTGCAGTTTACTTCGACACTAGACAGAAATGAATGCAACTTGTTCATTCTTTTTTGATTTGTGGCAAAATGAAAAACAAAGCCCCATTTGTACAATTCTTACAAATATACTTCATTAGTCATTAAACTGTGCTCAAAGCTCTAAATTTCTTTACATGTTTCAAATATGGACCAAAAAGCCCATATATCTCAGCAACTAAAAAAAGATAAGGTCTTTACATGGTTCCTGGTTCCCAACAGTATATTGATACACCATCTCTTGCACCACTTGAGGCAGAATTATTGCTACCTGTGAGAATGTATTCTATAAACAGTGTAATGCCTTCCTTATTTAGAGAAGATATCACTACTTTCACTCTTTGTTACTGCTCTGGTCCTTGCAAAATCTTGCTTCTCTCATAACGCGACCTTTCATCCAAGTAATCACTACTGAGCACTTCTTGATTGTCAGCCACCTACAGAACCTCACATCAACATATACGATGTACCAAACAAATCTTTGGATGTCCTACTACATGCTATGTCCATCACATGCACTCATTTCTGGGTAAAAACACAAGACAAATTAAAAGAAATCTTTTGCTTACTCTACTACGTGAACTAGTGCTTGCTGAAAATATTTGCCAGTGATTTTACTCATCTAACAGTGACACATAGAGGTACCTCACAAAGCTTGCTTCCACCCCAAAGTTACCATGGCAAAAAGCCACCCTTCCTTAGCTTGATTTTATTGTCACAGTCTGCAGCTGTGTCAACACACTAAGCTCAAACTGAGCCTGCTGTCTTGCATTAACTGTTTCTCTACCAGCCTGGTAGGGACATAGTATGTTCCTGTTCCTTTTTGTGGGCAGAGGCATACCTTCTAGACTGACTAACTGTTGCTCCATGTTCTTCATCTGTTATTGTATTTAGTCTATTAGATTAAGCTATTCTGATTGCATAGTTGGGACTTTCCCTTGAGCATCAACCGGCTTAGCCTGAGAACAGTTGTTTCAATCAATTCAGCGAATTAATAGGCAAAGATGTCTTAAAAGGAAGTCTCAAAAAATGTTTTTCCTCCAATCTTTTTGTACTTTTAAGCCAGGAAAAAGAAAGAATGCAGAGTAGTTTTATCTTGAAAAAAAATTTTCAGAGCTGCACACTGTTGTTTCCAGAATATCGGTTGTTTTGTTTCATACACTCAGAGAAGGTGGTGTTACACATTTCTCTCCTCTTAAAGGAATCTTACACATGCTCCCTTGAAGTTGCCTATCCAGCAGCAGAAATGTTCCATGCACTGCACACCTATCATGGAGCCATCTAACATGAATATTGAAACTGTACTTCTACTGTTTGAGATGACAGCTCTGCTCAGTTTGAGTGGAACTGAAATGGAGGGCAAGCCAAAGGTAGTATAGTCAGAGAGGAGAGCTTTTTGGTTTTCAGCTAAATGATTTTCACCTGTAGCCAGAAAAATAACATCAGTGTATCATATGAAAAAATGTTGACCTATAAGGACCAAGTGCTTAAGAGTTATTGCTAGAACTTACGTAAAATATGGCTTGAGACAGGTCTGATATGTTAATATTCAAATTCACATCTTTGTTAAGTTCTGAAGTTCTGAAATCCGGGGTTTTTGTTTGAACTTTTGATATTTGTTCTTTTCTCTTCACTCTTTTTAACCATCTTCTTAGAAACATTTCTTTCTTGTCCAGTTTGGTTATTTCCATTCCAATAAACACTGTTTTTCTCTTGTTTCTTCCTGGTTCCCAGCCAATGTGACTTATTTGTTTATGACTGTAATTTTATTTGTCAAAAGCATCTGTGATTACATCATCAATGATGTTCACATAGTTCTGGGAATAGACTTTCTGAGGTAACAGCTCTGGCTGGAAGACTACATAAAGAAGTATAGCACTTTTTAAATGCAATTTTTTTTCTCAGAGAATAATAGATTCAGAAAACTATAAGTTCATTTAAAAGTCTGTAAGTTTCTTCCCAGTTTCACTTAGGCCAAAGCTACTCCATCAAAACCAAGCCTAAACAACGTGCATACATACAATACGAAACCTAAAAATAAAAAATACCCCAAACCACCTAAAACCCCACCAAAGTACAGAGGCCTTTGTTTCACTCTCAAGATTTTGTATTCTGTGTTTTTCTTAGAATCATGAGCTTCATGTAGGTGAGTACTGCACTTGTTAATTTTCTAAGCAGCAGCTTTAGAGTGAGACAGAAATTCTGCTTGTAGGAGGAGGGAGGCAAAAGACAGCAATACACTCATTTCCCCCAGGAAATATTTAAAAAAATAAAATAATTTGGTGGATCTCTTGTACTTGATTAATTTTAAATTGGGGGGAAAAATTTCAGCTGCATCACTGGCCATCTGTCCAAATAACAGCTGGGAATATAAATGCACTGACCCTTTCCCATCCGTATTTGTCAATGGTTTGGTAGAAGTACAGCATGCTGTCTCTCTGATCAACACTGAATGTTCAATCTATTTTCGTTTACATTAGCTTTGAGGGCAAATTCACGCTGATAAATAATTATTTGGATACAGAAACCATTATTTATTTATTTTTGTAAGTAGCTGTTATTTCTATAGCAATCATTTTAATAATTTGACTAAATATAACAAATAAAACAGGGCAAATGAATGTTTGTATCTATCATATGAAACTGTCCAACAAACAGGAAAAAAGTGTACACAGTGTATATATTGCTCTCTGAATTGACTTACCACGAGGAAAAAAATAGACAAATCACTCATCTAGACTCCATATTCCACACCCCCACTAAATCTTCCTCTTTCAGCTGTGACACAAACCGAAGCCTCTCAAGTGTAGGGAGTTGTTCAAATTATCCCTTGCCAGTTTTCAGGAAATTAGCAATACATTTTTATGCCATGACACACATGAGCTAGGGCAACATTAATATGAAATATGCTGAAAACAAAATGCGGGTGCTGGGTTGCTGGAAGACCCCAAAATGCCTTTTACAGCTATGATGCTGTATTGGGTCTGGCTGAGATGGCGTTCATTTCCCACAGCAGCCCTCACAGTGCTGTGCTTCGCATTGGCGGCTAGAAAGGTGTTGATAACACAGCAGTGTTTTGGCCACTGCTGAGCAGGGCTGTCACAGCATCATCTCTCAACGTTTCTCCCATCAAGGGAGAAGGGCAAGGTCTTGGGAGGGGACACAACCAGGCCAGATGACCCAAATTAACCAAAGACATATTCCAAACTGCATGATGTCAGCTCAGATATAAAAGCTATGGGAGGAAGGAGGGGTAGAGGGGTTTTTGTTATTTTACAGTTTCCCCTCTGGAGCAACTGCTTCATGTGCTAAAGTCCTGTTTCCTGGGAAGTGGCTGAACATTGCTCACTGGCAGGAAGGAGAGAATAATGGTTTTTTTCCCTCTTTGCTTATGTGCTCACAAACTTTTGCTTTCTTTTCTTTAGTAAACTGCTTTACCTCAACCTACTAGTTGTTTTCCATCTTATTTTCTCTCTCCTGTCCCACTGGGGAGTGGTGGAGTGACTTGGTGGCATCCAGCCAAGGTCAACCCCCTACAGATGAGCAAAAGAGAGCTTTGGCAATCACTGGATTAGTTACTTCATGGCTCAGCACCATGTTGCCTTGAAGTTCAGGGTTAGGCTGCCCTCTCCAAACACGGCCTGGATGATATTTCATTGCCAGCAAGGACTACTACAGCCAGTAGGTATATTAGGACATTGTGGTCTGCATATACTTTTGAGTATTTAAAAAGCACTAATGGTGCAAAAGGAAAAAAGGGACTACTTTTGTGGAAAAACATCCTGTGGGAATGGCATCTGCTTGTGAAAGCACAGCAGGGTTTTTTTGGCAGATTTTTTATTATTATTTATTAATTCCCTCATTTGATCCAGATAATCCCTTGAATATGTATGAAAAGAAGGGAGTGGGACAGAAGGAAAAAATAGGAAATACTTTGACAAATAAGAGCTAATAACAAATAATAACAAATGAGAGCTAAGATATGTAGTGTGGTATTAACCTCTTCTGCAAAACAAAGCAAATCAGCAAATGCTGAAAACTTATTTTAAAATTCTATGCTAAGAGTTGATGGAAAAGTTAAAGAGATTTGACTTCTAATTCTCAAGGTATGCTGAAATACATGAAGTGTCCCACACTTCAGGTAGGGCACTCTATGGTAGAAGTAAAGGCTGAGAAAAAACCCCCAACATTTCAAGGCTTCGAATATGATCAGTTGAACAGATTTAGGTTTGTACCTGCTGAAAACTTAATGTCTGATAAGAATTCATATTCTGTGCTAGTTAATGTTGTTTGAATCTGGATTTTCACTTCACACCTATTATTTCTAATTAGAATTTGAAACTGGAAAGATGTATGCCTCAGGTATTTTGTAGCCCAAGGAAATAAGCTCTAGATATATATTTTCTTTATTTTGATTTTCCACATTTTGTTCCATTATCAGTTTTCTCCTTAAAAAAGAATAAGGCAAATAAATACAATTATAAAGCACAAAATTTTTCATTCATTGTATATTATTTTCTAGTACTTTTAGTTAGTACTACTCTTGCTGTGAGCTAATCAGTCATGTAAATTTCTTAGTTTAGAATACTTTAGAATTTGTGTGGTAGATCTAACTTATACTTTGAACTCCACATTAGTTTCTGAAAGTGATCAATATTTGAACTTTTTGTCAGAAACATAAAGAGATCAAACTTAGAAGAAAGTTCACTGCTCATGTCTAGCAAAACAAAAACATCCATAAGTTAAGCTTAATCTAATCATATCTGTTTGTATAGGGTATTATTAGGTTGTACTAGAGGTGTCCAGGCAGAGGAATTCCTTTTAGTGACAGAGCTTCAGGAGGAGATCAGTAGATTGATGAATATAAGGGAGAATGAGAGAGAGTTGCCTACTGAAATCACACCCTGCATTGCCTGAGACAGTATTGACAGGGCCAACAGACAGACAGAACGCATGGTATGGAGGATTCCTTATTTTCTCTCTGCCTGGCTGAACAAGTGACAGGGGGCAATGAAAATTCCTGCCCTGCACAGGTGTTTTATGTTTAGAAGTATTTGCTAATTCTTCATACCTTATCTAAATATTCTTGAACTTTAAAACTGCGAACATTTTTTAAGTCTTTAAAAAAGCCTAGCTATGCCTTCAGGAAAATAATTACCTGTTTCACTAAATCTGACACAATCAAATGAAACTCACTGCAGAGCAAAAAGCCCTTGAGGTACCAAACTATAAACATCACGCTATGTGTAACTGGGAAACAATTTTTCAGTTAGTATCAAAGTTACTTAAAAGGACTTAGTACGTTACTAAAATAAATCAGATGCATGTTGATTTTATCTTTGACATACTAGAAATGGAATATGAATTAAGGAGAAAGGAGATAAAAATTGTTTTGACGAGTAAATGAATATTGGGATGGAAAAATTACATTGGGAGTATGTTTATATGATTCCATGGTATCACTTTTACAAAGTGATTTCTGCTGGAGGGACACTTTTAGATAAGGCATATAAATTAGGATGCCTCCAAGGCCCAGTTTTTCATTCTACGTGAAACCAAGAGAGCATTATATGTCTAGAAGAAGTCTGTAGGGACAAACAGGCTCATGCTTAGTTAAGGGAAAAACTGCCACAGGAAGGGAAGTTAGATACATGATCGTGACATCCAGCAGGGAAACTGCTCTGGTATCACTAGTACTAAAAACCCATCAAACTCAGCCTGTAGTTCAGCCCTTGGTTGGAAATGCTAAGTGAGACTGACAAAAAGTGTTCCAAGGGCCATCTGTAGAATTGTTCAAAGTCAGGTGTGACCTTTTTTATTACTGTATCAAAGTGAAAGAAAGTAATGTAAAGAATAGCAACCATTTAAAAAAAAAAAAACAAAACAATTCTTGTGGAAATCTATCTACATATGAAAGCATTGGTGTGTTCTCTGTTATAGTTAACTGAGTAAAGACAACCCAGCCAAAAAGCACACTCTGACCTCTGCACCCACACTTCAGGAGGAAATCTACTGAAAGGTATGGAATTCAGAAAAAAAAGAAAAATTACTTAAAATTCGAGCTCCTGCTGATACATTCTGTAATGACTTCGAGTTAAAATTTTAGTTGATACTGCTCAAGTCCTGCTCTGATAGTTGTCCAAAGTGACTGTTCTAAGATTGGGATGAAAAAGAGCAGCAAAGCAAATAAGCAATGGAAAAACTGAGAAACAATGCCATTTAATTAGATGGCTTCATGATATCTGAAACAGAAAATCCAGTGGGGCTATTGCAACTACTTCTGAAACATTTACATTCTTTTTTCGCACTCTTTTGTGTTTCTGTGAAGCAGTTTCATTTGGAAGCTTTCCAGAGTTTATTTGATTTTAAAATCAATTACTATCGCTTTTTTTTCCTAATACTGCTCTTACTTTCTTTTCTCTTTTTCTACTTTTCTACCTCCCTTCTGATCTTTCTCCATTCACTTTTAGGCATAAAACTAAAATAGGTACTTTTGCATTTTCTTTGCCAGAAACATTAGGTGGCTTTTATTGATAGAAATAGTTTTTTACTCTCATTTCTTCATTTCTCCAGAGATAATGTTAAGTAGATGCAGAATAATTTAATGTGCCTGGACTGTTTGAAATCAAGAATTTATTCCAGTGTTTCATTTTATAGCCATGAACACTACTGGTTTTGACAAATTGCTTTTAGGAAGTGAAAGAATAACAGATGTCTTGCAGCCCTCGCCACCGACAGCTAATTTGGCTAACAGTCAACACTGTAAAATCCCTTTGTGTCTATAATTATCTCATTCATGTGATTGCTGGCATGGTCTGGCCAACCTTACCAAAGCTAATCATAAGAGATGGGCACAATCTAATGGAAATGCTAGTGAAAAGTCAGCCTTTGCTAACTTCTGCCAGTCTCGAGAAATAACTTAAAGGTTATTGACTGTACAAACTGGGTAACAGTCTTTGAAATGCTTGAATTGGAGTGAAATGGGGAGTGCTAACTTTTTTAAAGTCTATATAGATATTGCTGGTAGGTCTTGAAGTTTGTCAGGGTGTGGTTATGTGGTTATGTATCTGAGTTAGCGTGCAGAAAACTATAAGGACAGCTGAAATACTAGCATCAGATCCTAGGGTAAATATTTGTGTTGCTGGATCCACTATGTGTAATGATTAAAATGGTATTGAAATCTAACAGTCTAGTGCCAGCTTAGGTTGCTTTATATGAGCTGCAAAGTTGTACTGGCAATATCATCTGCTGTGTATTTTCCAGCTATGGAAAGGTTAGAAACCTGTGTGCTTGATCCGTCTCTGTAAACATCTGTCTCATGCAGGCAGTTACATCCACAACCACATAGTAGCCTTGAAGGTGACAGGAACTTGTGCTCCAAAGCAGGTGCTTTTTGAGTCCTATATTCACAAATGTTATGTTATTGAGCTCAGTGCTCAAGATTTTGAAGTAAACCCCCATATGGCAAAACTTCATTGCATGTCAGTCTCACTAATTTTTCCTACTCTCTTTTTGTAGGTGATTCACCTGCAGAGAGTAGGCATTGGAGAAGGCAGTTCTATCAGCTAGCAGGTTATTTGCCTCTTGTGCACAGTCCAGCTTAGCACCAATGCATAAAGTCCTGACTTACTGTAGAAGGTTAGATGCCCTTTCAGATTCACACTTCCCCTGTGATGACTGGTGCTGCTTTCCAGCATAAGTGTAAAGGGCCTTTTTTATGAAAAACTATTGTTGCATCTGTAACCATTTCCTTTGTTCCATAATTTGAAAGAGTGTGTCCTGCACAAATAATTTTTCCTGCCTTGGGAATGGCAATGACCATACTGCTTAGGGCAGGGTTGTGTAACATCCCCTTTTCAGATTGTCTAAGTGCTTCATGGGAAAAAAAGGAGTTTGAATTTTGTTTGAATTATTTTTGTAAGTCATCTCTTTTTGCTCTTACTGATCAAGCCTGTGTAGTCTATACTGTTCATGTTTTTCTCTTCCTGATGCCTCTTTCTTTCTTGTTCATGGCCTTAGCTTTTACACTTTTCTTTCATATGGTTACTGACAAGTATTTGAAATGGAACGGACTGTGCTGTGAAGCTAGAATTTTTCTGGAGGTGAAAGTTGCCTCAGTATAACTCAGTCCATGCTATGTCTCTTCTTTAATTCCACAACAGTTGAAATCAAAAGGGACAAAGACCAAGCATTTGTAGAACAATATGAGATAGTAGAAGTAATTTGGGCTTTCTGGAAAGAAAGAAGAAGCAGAGTAGCCTTTGGCTTGAATACATAATTACTTACTTTATTCCTATGCCTATTTTTTGGGAGAGATTTTTCAAGAGAGTAAGAGAAACAGACATCCCAATACGACATAATAAATGGACCTTGTGTACCAAATAACTGCTCAATGATAATGCTAATTGCCCTATTTTGTGATATTGGTTTCACCAATTAACTTCGCAAAATTGAAGACAAACATGAAAAAAAAGGATTTTATGCATTCATTTTATAGAAGTGTTTTGATATGTTTCTGTGGAGATCTGTCTCCGTATTTCAGGAATTAAAGCTGTGGAAGGTTGTTTGATAGAACCAGGCATTAACAAAAGTGTTTCAAAAAGATATTAAGGAAAATTAGAAGACTGAGCTGTGCGCACCTATGCTTTCAGGCCTGAAAATGGTGTTTTCTACAGCTGGCACTTGGCTCTCAGCTGTCCAAACCATTGCTGAAACGTGAGTTGGAACTTTGTGGACTAGCACTGGGAAAAGTGAACCATTACTTTACAGTTGCTATACACTACTTACTGTGTTTTTACGTCTCCAATGACAACGCAGTGGGGCACAATGGACATCTCAGACAAGGTACTGAAATTTGCAAATTCCCTTAGAATGGTGAGGTGGTCTTTGAGCAGCAGGGAGGCATTACTGGATGTGGTATAACTATGAAGGTATTGCTAGTACTTTACAATGCCAGCTACTATCAGGGTAGACAAATTTTATAGTGATTCGCAGCATCCATTTAGTGGCAGTGAATGTAAATATAGAGGTACACGTAAAAGGCAGATATCTCACTGGGACCTGTTCAATACCAGTGTTCATGTGGGGAATAGTAATACACTATCAATATGCTGCTTTATTCAACAGCTTTCAACTAGCTTGGTGCATCATTTATGGATAGGATCTTCCTTTCAAAATCTTACAATCTCATTGAAAGGCAAAGTGTAAGAGAGTGATGTATCACCAAGGACACAGATGAGGGAGCGGAAAGGGTTCCTTTATGGGGCCATTCACATGGCTGTTTGTGTGCCGTGGTAATTCAGAAGCTGTTATTGTCATGAAGAAATAAATAAATATGTATGCACATCTGTCTAGGTGTTATGGTTTCAGCATTCTTAAAGTTCCATCAATGCAAAATTAACATGAGCAAAAAGACATTTCTCTCTCTTCATTTTATAGTTTTAAAATCTCCTTATAGGTCACCTCAGCGTTTCCTCTTACACTATGCTGTAGTCCAGAAAAATTATGAAAACAACATGATGTTTAAACCAGAACAATAATCACTGTTATTTCTGGAGCACTAAGAATAACAGTGTTTATTGTCCTTGTGCTGACATTGTTTCCCTGTTGCTGTTCTGACTTAATGCTTTGTGCTTTTGCTGCTCCCACCCCAGTGAGCTTTCAGTGCACATTTACTTACTAACCCTTTAAGGGCTTGAAGCCCTGGTTTTTGTTGAAAAATCTGATTCAATGTAAAATGAGGTAAAACACAAGCCCTTTTTAGGTCCCGTTGTGCAAACTGTGGACAGATGGAAATTGGATGTAATGAGAGTTACTCCAGGGGAAAGTCTGACAAAAATGGGAAGAAGAAGGAAATATATTTGAGATAGGGAAGTTCCAGACTGCACAATATGCTTTATACGGGTAAATACGTGGAAGTAAGATTGTCCTAGCTTATAAAAGAAGTTTGTAGATACCTGCAGTCAGAGAAAAATTCACTCTTAGACACAGTACACAGGAGAAAGGGATGCGAGAAGAGCAGGTAATTTTCCTTCTGCCAGCCTCTCTAATGAGCAAGAGAATAAAAATCCAGGCACATTTCTATAACTATATAAATGAGTGATTTCAAGAAAAAATATTCTTCTTTTTCTCAAAGGCATAAACTATAAATACCTTATTCTTAAAGTTAAGAGAAGTCTCTACAGGGAAAAAATATTTGTTATTCCTTGCACTGCCACCTCTGAGGTAACAAATGCATGGACAGATCCTGTTACTGTCTCTCTTTTCATCCCCTTATTTCTGCTGGTGCATTGCACTGAACCCTTTCCCCCCCCTTTTTCTTTTATCCTCCTTTCTGCCTTGACTGCTCAGACTATAAGGCTTCTAGAGAAGAAGCTCTCACTGTATATTATTACTACATATGGCAAATTGAGGACTTTTGGCAATACTGTAATATATATGTCCCAGTAGTACAGTTATTTAAAATGCTATTAAAAGCATAAGATAAAGGTAATTCGAAATATCTGGATCAGTTCAGGCCAAAAAAATCAGAGGTCACATTATTCCATATTTCCTGTTTATTCACCTTCATGAAAATTCCTTTGTTTTGTTTCCTGACAAAACTACATTTCTTTACAGACCAGAACTTATGGATCAGGTTCATACAGATTCGCACACAGACCTATGAGGTACTTGTTTCTTGATATGCTTAAAAATTTTGGCTTTTCATAGCATTTAGAAATTAGCTTTGTCGGAGGGAAGGGGCAGTAGATGAAAGGCTACTGGTGCCTGTGTACTGCTGTGGGTATAAACGTCAGACTAACTTAAAAGTATGTGATCAGGTTGTCCTCTAGTGGCTGCCAAAGAGAAGATCTAACCATAAATTTTGCAATGTTGCTGCAATGGAAATTAGTGTAAGTTCTTGCAACTTTTCTTTCTGTGAGGATTTGATAACTAGATCTCAAAACTATCAATCTCTGGGTGATTTCCATTCTAGTGGCAGGCCCTGCAAACCTTTTTCTTATCTCTTCCTGAATTATGCCTCACAATAACATTGTAAATTATGTTTCTGGATGGCTCTTTATCAGTAGAAAAGCCAATTCCACAGTTCTAGGCTTTTTTCATGCAAGAAAGAAACAACCCTTTTTGAAATTCTGTTTCTCTATTATGCTTCTACCCTCTGTGCCACTGTTTTTAGCACTGTGGTCCCAGTACAAGTGTGTCTTCTTGGCAGACAACAAGTGTAGTGGGAGATAGGAGACTATTTCCCTCTCTAATTCCACAAGAGAGCATTGTTTCCTCCTTCCCGCAGCCCTGCACCTGGTGTGGTGCAGATATCCTCTTTATGATAGTGAACGAAGGTCTTATATCCACTGAGGAGCTGTCTGGCAGAGATTTCGACTCTACTACTGACCTAAGAGAATCTTAGATTTATTTGGAAAAAGTAGTTTTCTGAACACAGTGACACTGGTATTCAGACCACTGTAATAATTTGTATTAAATTCTGTAACAGACCTCTTTTATATTGTTACCTTTAAATGGAAGTTCCACATATAAACCAAGTAGAAATAGAAAAAGAAACCACCTATTTCTGAAAATAAAATATTTATTCATAAGTGCACACTCAAATTGCACAACAAAACACCCACAGGAGTGAGATTTCTGGTGACAGCTGAGAAGTCTTTCTCAGTGGGACTTACAGAGCTTGTGAGGGATCCACTGGCCAGTTAATAATACCTGGCATCAGAATAATGGAAGCTGAATCAGTCATTAGAGAGGCTACAAGGCCTGGTTTTTACCATTATGTAAATCTACATTATTCAAGACACAGTTTAGACTTCTCAACGTAAAACGAAGGCAGCAGTGACAGCATTTCACCATATTAAGATACATAGTTCCTCATCCAACAATGTTCTTATGATCTTTGTTTCATGAATGATGATGACTGCAGCAGAGTGCAGTTAACTGAGTTGCACCGGGTCACACCTCCGTTCCCCACAGCAGAGGAACAAATGCACTGTTCAGCCCCATGTCCTCTGGACCACTGCTTGTCCTTCTCCTAACAAGAAAAGCTGTGCGTTAATGCCAATTTATAAACAGAATAAAAGTAACACTACAACAGCCAGTGGTTACCGTAAAGACATACTCTATGTGAGGCTGCCAGATTAATGCTAATAATTGTTGGAGTGTGGATCTATGGAGCCATAATGCAAAGCAGAGAAAAAATATTGGGTTCACTTGAAAAACATATTAAAGATTCCTCTGAGACAATGAGTATCATGAGAGCAAAAGTTATTTTATTTGCATTTGAACAGGACTGTGCCTACCAAGAAGGCAGTATTAGTAGGAAGCAGAAAGTGTTTAGCAATGGTGAATGTCCTCTAGTTACTGAACATTGCTCAACAAATAAGCCAAAAGTCCTTTAAATCTAGTTTTTTATTCCTTTTTGCAGAATCAGCAGTCATATGCAATCTTGCATAGAGTGTAACATAAGGTTATAAGAGCAACATAATTTGTTCTGATGTTTTTGCTTTCACTAAGCCTTGTTGGGGTTTTTTTTTGTGTCCACAGAAAAGCATCTACGTTTATAGGTGTTTCTAGGATGCTACAGGAGGCAGATTGCTCCAGCTGATGTCGACACGTGTTGTAGTTTAGCTGTAATAACCCCACAGCTCCTCCTCACTGCTGCAGAGTTACTGTTCTGCTCCTGCCAGTTACGTCTTTCTTGTGCTTTCCTTTCGCTCAACTTCAGCAGCGGCGCCTGTGTTAGAGTTGGGCCTAAGGGAACACAGAGAGAGTTTGAACATTTAGTAACGGTGTTCTTTAAGAATTCCTACAGATAAAAATCTCTCCTCCAGCTCAGAACCTAGAGTGTTAGATAGCTGCTTACACTCTGTACATGACACTGCTTCCAGCTGTCACTGTCACAAAATGATCATCACTCTCTCCTCGGAGTACAGGATCTGCAAGACAGCAAAACTAATGAAGGATTTCAAGCCATTGCCCTCCTACTAAACAATGTAAAAAAGAAATCTGAGAGAAGGTGTTTTCGTTTCTGTGCAATGCTCTCTCTGCCTCCCTTGCCCCCTGCCCCAATACATTTTATTGCAATTGGAAGAAACAGTTTGTCTCCTTGAAAGCAAACACCAAATAATAACTGGTGATCTACTCTTATTTTAGGAGTTCACAGATTGATAGACAAACAGTTAGAGAATATCGTCATAGAGGTGGTATAATATTTAGTGCAATCACGTGTATTGCTAAATAGAACACACAAAAATGAAGCTTTTAAAAATCTACAGTATTCTTAGATCTTTTCAAACTATTTATTTACAGACAAAAAAAAAAGAGAAAAGGAAAATGGAGCTGTTTTGCAAAAGATGCACTATGAGGTTGAAATGAGTTTTGGAAATGAATTTTGTTTAAACTTGTTTTATTAGTGCAACAAAACCATTCATTTGTTGTAAAAAACAAAACCTCAGGGGTAGCTGCTGGAAAAATTAAGTTTTGCTGAACCGGCAGAACCCAAAATTTGGATAGGCTACTCCAAAAAACATGAAGAATAAACTTGTTGCAAATGAAATAAATCAATGTACTGTTGAAAGGCATAATGTAGCTATTAGTGAGTCACTTAGTAACTACCACTTGAGGAAAATAACCAAAGGAAATGAAAACATATTCGCACCAGTACGGCTGCACTCTCTCAAATGCTTTTTTTTTCCTACTTAAAGTTGCTTTTCTTAATAGTCTGGTATTGTTAGTAGCAAAAGAAATAAAACAGGGATAAAGAGTATTTTATATCAGAAGCTTCAAATTTTAAATACAGTTTTAACAAATATAAGAAGCAGATGAGAAAATATCTAATACTTAGACATACAAAATTCATCACCAGTATTTTCATATCCAGATGTTGTGAATGACTGGCTTCCATATATGAAAATACAATTTTGTTATAGAAATGAGATATATTTTGTCTGCAAAATACTTGAGGTTTTTTACTTTGCATTTGCATTCAAAAACAATCCCAGTGTCATAGTAAAGGACTTTTTTGATGGATAAAAATAGATGCTTTAGAAAATTGGAAGAGCTATGTTTTCATTAAAAATAGCATAAACTGTTCAAGATATTGATATTGGCCAGATATTCACAGAAATTGAAATTATACAATTGTAGGAACCCAAAAATGATACAGATATGCAACTGCGATGAGTCAACTTTATGCTCGAGGTCTACAAAGCTTTGAGGCAGAGAAATGAATACGAAAATGTTCTTCTCCCAGAGGGTATTTGGGCACTGGAAAAGGCTCCCCAGGGAAGTGGTCTCAGCACCAGCCTGACAGAGCTCAAGAAGTATTTGGACAACACTCAGACACGTGGTGTGCAGAGCCACAAGTTGGACTTGCTCATCTTTGCGGGTCCCTTCCACCTCAGGATATTCTATGATTCTATTTATTTCTAGTAAAAAAACTTCCTGAGAAATAAAATAATGCCAGGTGGTACAGTCAAGACAATGTAAATTATTTTATTTTTTATTTTCATTAAATATCTAAACTGGAGCAAAGCACTGTGGGCTATTGTGGAAACAAAAAGACTAAAAGACAAGTTCAAGAAATTACATCAATTCAAGAAAAAACTAATCCAGTCAGCACTAGTTAGCACACAGCTACAGTCATGCATGCAAAAAGTACCTCAAAAGCAAGCTGATAAAAGCTGGAAAGTTTTTCCTCTGAAATAGTATTATCATATGTTTACCTGTTCTCATAGTCTTTCCATAGGTATATGCTCCTGGTCCCTGCCAGACTGAGGCCACTGAACATCATGGACTTTTGGTCTGCTCTGTTAAGGATGGCCTCACAATCCTCTTCCTCCTGTGTCCTATTTAAACAGCAGCCACCAGGTTTAGGATTTGAACCAAAGCCCACTAGCTGAGGAAAAATACTGATTTATCCTTTATAAAATGCCTCAGGAAAATTATTTTTAATAGTTAGTAATAACTTATTTTCTAATACTGTTATTATTAGAGAATCTAAAAGCCGTATCTGAAGTGACATTGTTGCAATTTAATCCTTCCTAAATAACTTCAAGAACATCCATAAAGTAACGGCGTCTTGTGCCAGAAATCTCAGTAGTGTGACATATCCCTCTATATCAATTCAATTGCCACTACAAGATCACTGCTCCTTTTTTCATCAGTTAAGAATTAATTACAAAGTGAGGGAAGTCACAAGTTTTCAATGACACTTTAAGATATAGCTTTCCTAAATCACATGTATTTAATGTACTATTAACTAATGATGTAAAAATAACACTAAAATTAAAGAATGCTTTAAAGCCATAATATAATAGGAAATGCAGTCTTACAAATGAAATTTCTGAGCTGTTTCAGTCTAAGGGGATAAAACCAGTTCTGAAACCTTCTTGTGAGTCAGTTGACAGAAGATAGTAATTGCTTCAATCACTATGGTTTACCTGATCAATCCAGGTACATTTGATACAGTAGACTGCAAAGTTTTATGCACCATTGCTTGAAGGAATCAGGTTACTCTAAGAAATGTCAAAGCAGTGTGTTGAAGAACTGGTAAAAATGTACGTGAATTTTTTTTAATCACATTCAAGCAAGGAAAGGCCTGTTTTTCTTTCTTTTTTTTTTTTTTTGGAAAGCTGATCACT
>VZTI01004803.1:4484498-4504723 GCA_013397865.1 Struthidea cinerea
ATGTGGGGGGGGTGGGGGAGGGGAGAGGAGAATACTTAATTATAAATGTAGCTGAAATTAGGATTCAACAAAAGATGCACCTCTTTTCTCAGTTAGATTTTGAAGTTTTAAGCTCATGGAATCCCGAGCTGACTCTTTAGCATTAGAACTCTTTAGTAATTAAGAAATCTAGTTCCTATGCTTCACATCATGTATTCTTGGTGTATGTCCTAGTACAAATCAAGTTACATTTTAGGTGAAGAAGCCTGGAAGCAACTTGGGTGTCAAAATGAGGAATTTGAATGGCAGGTGGTTCAGATAGAGAGTTTGAGTGTGGACCAATAAAATGGTGTTATATTCATCTGCAGCGTAATCTCCTAAATATGAAAATATTTAGAAATGAACAGTTTGGAATTTAAGATAAGAAAGCAGGTATTTTTTTTTCTGTTAATTTTAATTTTGAAAGTGAAGTGTCCTGCATTGCAGAATGCCTTTTTTTTCTTTCTAGAATAACTCAGAGATTTCATTTTTTATTCTGAGAGTTTGGTTTATTTTCTCTTTGGTACACACTCCAGTAAATAAAAGTTTGACCACGATATTTTTATTCACAATAGTATATTAAAAGCACATCCTTCTGTTCTGTAAACTATAAGGCAAGTTTTAAAATAAAATACAAAAAGCTGTCTGGAACTTATGTTTAAGCAAATGCTTAAATCCAATGTTATTTTTATATGAATTAGGTCTTAGCAAATATGATCACATATCATAAAGATTATTACATTTGATTCAAGTGTCAGTGAACTGCACCACCTTGCTCTATTATGGTAATGTCTGCCATGTTGCAATGGCTGAAAATCAGACCAGTGTTTGCTTGATTTTATACCAAGAGAATATTGTACATTTTCTCGGTTAATTTTCAGGAAAAAGTGAAACCATTTGGCACATGTTTTGAAAAGAAATACTTGTATTATCCAGTGCACTGTAAGACTATATTAACCAGAATTAACTTGATAAGCCAAAGATAAGTGATAACTGGGACAGTGTGATTTAAATAATGTCCAGAGAAGAGGAACAACCTTGGTTATTTTCTTCACTCAGCTTAAGCACTGTGTATAATTCACATATTTTCTCTGATTTCATACTGTATTCTTTTTTTCATAAGTGATTTATTTCACACACTAATTGACCATGAAATTTCATTTTCATTTTAAAAAATCAATTTAATTAGATCTGTAGCGGTATAATGAAACACCTTTAAAGAACCTGTTTGTTCATCTGTCATTTTCATATTTCAAATAAGACTGCACAGTTAGCTTTTTTATTATTTTTTATTTTCCCTGTCTTTCAGATATAATAAAACCTGTTCTGGGAGGGGAGGGGAGGATGGTCAAGGGGGAATGAAGCTTAGCAAGCTATGTCTTATTCTGGAGGAAAAAAAAAATTCAGTCAAGAAATTAGGAGGATATAAGGGATAAGCCTGAAGAACTTTAACTATAGTTGTAATAAATGCTATATCAAGCAGAGAGATCAAAAAGCTCTCCAGCAATATCTTGAAGCTAAAGGAAAACAAGAGCAACTGATTGGCACTTTGTTACTTGAATGGTGGCCCTACTGGTGAGGCAGAAAGGCCATTAAGGATGATTTTTACCGAGTCTCAAATCTGCCAGATATCAAACTTAAAACTGTGAAACTTATAATGCATTAAAAAAAGTGCACAAACTCAGAAAGCAATGCCTTTCCTAAACAGCCAAGACTCACACATATTTCTTCCTTTTTATTACATTCCTGGTATACTCTTCATCATAATGTCTTCCTTTACTCTCCTACAAACTAAATAATCATCTTCATTTATATGCAACATGAACCTACTGCCACTACTGCCACAATATAAATGTGTTGCATTAAAAATTAAAAATATTATTTTTTACACTCCATCAAGATGAAAAGTGAGCCTTCACTCTGGTTTGCAGTTCTGCTACTACACTGTCATCCTTCTTTCCTTGTACCACAGGACCTGATCAGTAATAGCCAGATTCCCACAGACCTTAAACTACCTCAGCTGTGCTCTGAGCTTGACTCTGCATGATAGCAAATAAAGAAGAATTTTCAAACGTGAGCTAACTGGGTTGCTGTGCTTCACTGGGAATCAGCTTCTTTGATCTGACATCGGAACAACAGAGAAAAGAAATGTATGGGATGCTTTATCTTTCCGCACAATGCTATTAAAAGTTGAAGACATTATTTGTTTTGGAAGCTAAGAAGTCCAAAAATTACTCCTTCCATACCATCTACCAACCTTTTAAAATGAAAAATAAAATGCTTGATAGGTGCGTGACTCTTGGATTCTTTATCCACTTAATTGTTTGATTTATTTATTTTTCTTTTGCTGGGGCGACACTGAAGTCCACATTTCTGTTTGGAGAAAAGGTTAACTTTCAAGCTGGCTGAAGTCCTGGTTCTTGTGAGCACTTTTTGTCATTTGAAGGTGAAATTCATCTCAGAGAGCATTTCTGGAGTTAGTGTTCTCCCTTCCAATAACTGTAGGAGCTGCCTGACCTTTATAAGTGCAAGGCAATATTCACACGGTTAGACAAAGCATCATGGAGAGTAATCTTCACAATCCCAAGGAGAAGTGCTTTGCCACAGGCAGCTCCTGTCCAGTGAGGACAAATCAGTGAACAGACAGATAAAACTGTTTTAACTGGATTCAAAGAGTCTATTTTACACAGCTTTAGGTTCTATTCCAAAGTCTACAGACCTGTAGCATCCACTACTCTCCTCAAAATTTCAACAAAATCAATGGAAAGAAAAATAATAATTAGGAGGGAAGCACTCTAAGTGTTTTGACCTCTGGGTCATGCTCTGCAACACTACTCTCTGTCAAATTTAGACACATGTAACAGGAAAATATATTAAATAATTGCATATTAACTTTATCCTCTCCCCAACATAAATTCCAAAGAAGGTTTAATATCAAAATCACTTGATGAAAAACATTGTAGTAACATACAATACTTTGAATTCAGCACTGCACCTCATAAACATGTCTTCTTCCCCAATAGAAACACTGGGAGTTTAGAATATAGTACCAGTAATAAACACCTTCATCTCTAGCAAGGCTCTCAAAGCAATAGCAGCTATTTTGTGAACTAAGAAGGTACCTGCAAAAGCAGAGAAAATTAAAAGTATAGTGCTGGTATTATGGAAATATTTCCATTAGCACTTACAAATACCTGTATGCAAGCGAGGGAAGGAACCCAACCAAAAAAGAATGACCCAAGATGCAGCACATGAGAATGGCTTATTTTTATGAAAAAAATGATGTTATGAACATTTGAGAGCAAAATACACTTTTGTAACACTATTTGTCCCTCTCCTCTAGAGATCAGAGGTTATTAGAAATCCCAAACTTTTGTAGAACCTGTGGCTCCAAAATAAATGTTTTGGACCATACTTCCTCTCTTCTAGATATGAAGCAAATTAAAGGTCTGTTTATAATTTAATGGCAGAGAATAAATGACATCTGCAACTTGGCAGAACAATGTAAACTGGGGCTTGTCTGACTCAGACTAAGTTTCTGGCTCTGTTTACAGCAGAAGAAAGGAAAGAGTCAAGCCAGTGGAAATTTTGCAACTTAGCTAGTATAATTAAAATAGCATTTCATATATTTATTTTTTTAAAGCTGTTTATTCAGTCCTGTGGCTCATGACCTGGCTTATGTTTTGAAACATCTGTCACTGACTGCAACCAAGGCAACCAGCAAATGTTGGAAATTTCATAACACTTTAGGAATGTTAAAATATTATTTGTGGGAACACCCTACAATTCAAAAGGATTTTAACTATAAACTGGTTAATTTTAGGTCACAGACTGCAGGTACATTCATGTCCTTTTCTTCAATTATGCAAGACTCTGTCTTCACATATAAAGATGAACTATTTTGTCATGTACATCATTTTAATATCATTTAGTTTTTAAAAAAAATCTTGCAGAAAATGCACTTAATTTTTAGCTCTCATGCCAAATAGAGAATTTCTGCAGAAATTTCCATCCCATACTGTCATGTGGACTTTTCCTGTCAAAACCTGAATTCATAATTTTCTGGTTAAAATTAAAAGGTTTTGATTTTGACAGTTTAATACATTTGATACATTAATTTTTCTTTATTTTGCTGATGAAATCTTCATTTTGACTAGCTACTTATTTGTATATACCTGCATTTTCATCATTTTGTCTTTGATTTCTATTGCATGTTTTTTCCTAGTATTTAGCCTTCTTTCATGAAGTAGTAACATTGTGACTAACCATGCATAGTGGTCATAAAATTCTTCACTCTTCAGAGCTGTGTCTGCTCACTTTCTGGGGCTAGAATTTTGTGCATTATGGACATTGCAGTTCAGCCTTTTTCTTGTATGGATGAACTGGTATAAAATGGAAGAAGAAGACAAGATCGATGAAACAGTAAGAAAGGTCAAATAATTAAATTCAAAACCACTCAGAAAAAATATATACATATTACTACACAATAGCTTTTAATTTTCAATTACATAGAAAGATTCATTTTGCCAAAACAAATTTGATAGTCATGAAAGTGTACTTCATTATGCAGTTACTGGGAAGGTATTATTCATTTAATTTATTTGGGGTTTTACACAGGTTTCAAACAACAATTGTTCAAAAAGCTTTTCCGGTTGAAAAAAATACAAAAATAATAATAATAATCATAATCCAACTGCAGCTTCTTGGCAATGATTTTGTTACTCAGTTTTAAGATTTTTATCCTATTTTAATTCTCCAGGAGGAAACAAATAGATTTTAATGGTGTTTCCTTGGGCAACAAATTATATTCTTCAGGGTTTCTATTTTCTTCACAAGAGGAGATATACTGTGGTACCTAAAAGGATCACTTACCTTTTCTATGTTTGGGCTACACTTATTACAGCATTGCATAATTCCTTATTTTTTCTTTTTAAATCTGATAATTCTTTTGTTATCAAGAGTTGGTCTCATCACTTCTAGCTCCTGGTGAGGACTCAAATGGAACATTCTGATATAGAGAGATAGAAGCAACTGTCGCAATACCTAACGTTGGCTTTAGTAGTAACCTGTAGTTTAATTGGTAAGAGCATTCAGGATTTGAAGTGAGACAGAGCAAGCTGATTTGTTTCTTTAAGAAATGAATCTCAGGAAGGGTCTGTTTCTTTTAATTATTCTATCTTGCATCTTCATGTGAACTCCTAGGTAGGGTGTGGTCGTGTTCCCATTTACGCTGGAAACTGGTAGTGGCATTATGCACCCATAGATTTCTTAACCCAGTGAAACACATCCTCCATGCAGAAGTGGAATGCAGATGTTATGTGAGGCAAAATGGGATAATTGAAAGAGAAAAGACTGTTGCAAGAAAGTAGTAAGCATGGTAAGGACATAAAAAGACTAATACAAAGAGTTATGATGAAACAGTTGTCTGGTCTTCTAGGTGTTCTTCTGATCGTAATAGGTTACCTTGAATTTGAAGGAGCACAACAAGCAGGGAGGCATGCAATCTTGCTAACTGCAAGTACACTGACACAGCCCTTCCCTGAAAAAAATACAAGCAAAACTAAAAAGTAAACAAACAAACAAACAAACCCTCAAACCACAATGAAAACCCACAAAAAAACTGACTAAACATTTAATTTAAAAAATGTGAATACCCAAGGATCACAATTGTCAGCCAAGGCTGATAAACTGTTCTCATTGTAAGACACTGGGACTAAATACTTGTCAATCGTTTGCAACATTGCCTAGAATTATACAATGTTAGTCTTTGGATGCAACCTTTTCAACATCTTCTGAATAAATATTCCAGGAACACATTTACTCATGTGGCTAAGAATTGGCTAAGAATTTTTTTTCCCATTGTTTTAGAAACTTAAAGTGAGAGAGAAAGGGCAGAAATGTTGTGAATCCACTGTGACAACAGAACTGGACAGTTCTGATTATGTGAAAAGTTATTTAAAAAGTAGAATTTCAGAAAATCAGTTTGACATTATCACAATGGAACACTCAAGGTATTGATTTAGTGTATAGATAAAGTATGAATATGAAATACACAGAGAAGCACAAGAATTAATTAGCAATATACTGTTAACTGCAGCTTCAGCCAAGCACAAATAGATTTTCTTTCCTGTACTGTAACAAAGTGCATGTGCAACACCCCAGAAGAAAGGCATGTGTGCAAAAAAAGCATTCTACTCAATGATCAGATTGCAGTGGCTAATGACACTGGAATGGAAGTAAAATATTTTTCCTTTTTTTTTCTTTTTCCTTTTCCTTTTTTTTTTCTTTTTTTAATAGGCTTTGCTTTGTATATTCCATGGACAGAATGGGCCAGTTGGAAAAAAAAGGAACTAGCTGAGGAAAAAAATGGAGAAAATATTTCTGCTATTCTGAAACCTTTATATGAAAGTAAATTTGGCTGGATTTCCCAGACATGGGAGAAATACCATATAATTTTCCACACGTGAATATTTCTGTAATGTGAAATAGCCTTTTCTTAGAAAATATGCTTATTTTGTGACATACTGATGCAATGAAAAAGGAGTCCAAAGGACTTCAACAAATAGTGAAGTTCTTGAAAAAAGTTTTGTAAGGAACTTAATCACTTGTTTGTACTGTAGATCGGACCATACCAACTTAATATCTGAGTGGAGCAGTTTGAAGGTATCTACTTACTATTTGTAGCTAGTGAGTTCAGAGGTTTTAACATAAAAATATGGAATTATATGGAAGGCAGAATATTTCTTTGCAAGTAATTTACTGTTTTATACTCTTACATCAGTATTTTTGTTGTTTTTTGAAAAATGTTGGTAACACAGGAGACACAAGAGCTGAAAATATTAGCCATTGTAACTGCTACAGAAAAAAAGATGATTAAACTATGAAAGAATAAATTATATTTGGTTAACCCACTGAATAAATTATATGTCTGGATTCAAGTACAGGAATTTAAACAGTTTTGTTGCTGAGTAATCTGGATAATGTTAGCACTAAAGAGAATAATAGAACTGAACTTTATAACCGCAAGTTATACTTTTTTTTTGTCTGTATTTTTTGGCATTTATATTTAGGAGATAACTTTATAAGACTCACTTACTGATGGAAAGGCAGAGAAAATCTTTAGTGCTAACTACATTACTGAAGCCAGATTATACATGCACATCAGTGATAACATGAATAACCTTAGTTTTGTATTTTTCACATTCTGTTCTATTATGAAATAGAATCCTAGAACCATAGAATGCTTTGCATCAGATGGGATCTTAAACATCATCCAGCTCCAACCACTGCACTGCAGCCAAGGCCACCTTCCACTGGTCCAGGTTGCTCAAAGTCCCATTCAACCTGCCCTTCAACACTTTCAGGGATGGGGCATCCTCAGCTTCTCTGGTCAAGCTGTACCAGTGCCTGACCACCTTCACAGAAGAGAATTTCTTCCTAATATCTAATCTCAGCCTACTAGTTTCCAGATTAAAGACCCTCTCCTTTGTCCTGTTATTACATGCTGTCCTTGTAAGTCCTTCATCTTTCTTGCAGGCTCTCTTCCTGTGCTGAAAGGTCACCCCATAACTTCCTGTTCTCCAGGCTGAACAACTCCAATCCTCTCAGCCTGTCCTCACAGATTCACCTTACTGCCTCCAAGGATAGGATTCTGCACACTAGACTGGCCAAAGAGGAAGCATAAAATACACTCTGTAAAAGTTTAAAATGTTTTCTTCACTTCTGCTTTATTCCATGTGAGATTTCCAGATTTATTACCAGCTGCAGCCACATCCATTCTGTGAGTTTTTCTGTTTACCAAGGGCTGACTCTGGCCCTTCCCTGTGCATGTAGTTATTTTGAGGTTGAAACTTTGAAGAAAACTTTTAAGCGATTGTTCACACTCAGTGAGTTAGTATATACTGAGAACAATAAGCCACACTCTTAAACATAGTCATGACCAAGAGCATTCACTCTGATGTTTAAAACTGACTAATTTCCCAAAGGAAAACAGATGAACAAAAATAAGGAAAATTCTGAGCAGTGCATTAAAGACTGGTTATTCTACTGTATAAGATCCATACACAACGTAAGTGCAGACACACATATCTCTGCCTTCCTTTCTGCAGAGAGACACCTCCTGCAGAGTGATGTGCAATCACCATCTGTATGAAGTTCAATGAGGGAAAGAGCACCTGGGACAGGGCAAGCCTGGTTGTGTGTATAGACTGGGAATGAGAGGCTGGAGAGTAGCTCTGCGGAAAGGACCCTGGGGGTCCTGGTTGGTGTCAAGTTGAATTTGAGCCAGCAGTGCCCTGGCACCCAGGAGGGCCAAGTGTGTCCTGGGGTGCATCAGGCACAGCATCGCCAGCCGGGCAAGGGAGGGGATTGTCCCCCTCTGCTCTGCACTGGGGCAGCCTCACCTTGAATATTGTGTCCAGTTTTGATCACCACAATATAAAAAAGGCATTAAGCTATTAGAGAGCATCCAAAGGAGGGCAATGAGACTGGTAAAATGTCTGGCAGGGAAACCTTATGAGGAATGGCTGAGATCACTTGGTTTGTTCAGTCTGGAGAAGAGGAGACAGATGGGAGACCTCATTACAGTCTACAACCTCCTTGTAGGGGAAGATGAGGGGCAAGTGTTACAACCCACCCCTGGGGCAGGGTAACTGAGCTTCTTGTTAAGAGAACCCTTGGAGAGGATTAGAGTGAAACAACTCTGAATGACCAGTGTATATATATATATATAATGTATACGTGTACAGTTTATTTTAGAACAATTTGCTTGCAATGAAACCAAGTCTTTTGGTTATTATCTATAGAAATGAAACAATAAAAAAGTGTAAAGATATTGCTTAAGAAAATATATGGGGAAAAGAAAGAGAAAGAAAGGGTAAGAACTGATAGAGGAAAGATATCTTCACCTGTGGATTCAGTGACAAGACTTGATAGTCACAATTTTGATGCCTGTTGATCAAAGTGATGGCCACATTCTTGATCCATCAGGGGTAAAGAAGCCCACAAAACCTAGAGTTCGATGGGTTAATACATGTTCAGATTTTATGTGGGAACACCCAGGTCCTACCCTCAGGGGTAGAGTTTTATACTGTCTTTTGCAACACTATGGATCATGGTGGAAGGCTCCAGAAACAAGCCTGGGCGTACTTTGGGGGTCTCTGATGGTTTATTACGCCTTCTAAGACATGACAGCTACTTCTCACACCAGCATAGTTAAGCCATTTATGCCCCATCAGATGGGATGAATACCCTTAGGCCTATGTGTGAATGTACCAGGTCCCAATTCCTTCCCTGGGATGAGAGAGTTTTACAACTGAGCCTGTTTTGTATGGGAGGAAACTGGCAGGGTAAAAAGCCTGGCCCCACCTCTGAAGGATCTGTTTCTTGTCAGTCGCCTTTCTTATCTGGCTCAAAACCCAGCTTGTTGCTAAAAAATGGTCTAATTGCCATGGTCATCCTCCAGTAGTGGGTGCTTTTGCAGCTGGGCTGTTCTCATGCAGATCAGAGGTTTCACAACCACACAGCCAAAATCTCTCCTCCCTTTTGGCTGTGGGGTGCAAACCTGGTCTCAGCAAAGAACCTGCTGCTTTTGCAAATGGCTGATTGATTGAGTCATTAAGCATTAGCATTTCAGTCTCTCACAGCAAGTACCGATCTCTTCAGTGGCAGGAAGCCGAGTCAGGGGAGGTTTAGGTTGGATATGAGGGAAAGGTTCTTCCCCCAGAGGGTGGTTGGGCACCGGAACAGGCTCCCCAGTTAAGTGGCCACAGTACCAAGCCTGGCAGAGTTCAAGAAGCATTTAGACAACACTCCCAGGCACATTGTGTATCTCTTGGGGATGTCCTGCACAGGACCAGGAGCTGGACTTGACAATCCTGATGGTTCTCTTCCAGCTCAGCATAGTCTATGATTCTATGATTCTTTGGTAAAGACTGAAATTTATGAGTAAAAACACAAACTCACCATGCTTCTGATTCATAAGATTCACAGGGACATTAACATTTGTCCATTACTGTGAGTACTGGCACAGCATGGCCTTTTCCCTATAAACCACTTCACAGGTCTTCTGCTTCACAGGTCTACTCTTTTGTAAGTTCAGTTTAAAGAGCTATAAATACTCATACTCATCTCACAGTCACCCCACACTCACAGGTCTCCCCAAATACCCATACAGACTCATTGCTGGACCAAGGGCCTTCTACCCACTGGCTCATCAATTGTGAAGTTTGCTAGAGAACGAGGCACACAAATCCCATCACACATCATTTTGTGTCAGGTACAGGCACTTGACCTGCTCCAGCAGCAGGTGGAAGGGCACTGGGGCACAGTGGTTGCAAGTTGCAGTTCTACTCCAGCCACCAGCACTGACCTCCTCCCTAGCTTCACTCACACCAGTCCCCCCAATAGCTGATTTTCAGGATATACAACATGCCTGTCCCAGCAGCTGGCAGCAAGCCTTTGACCCATTCCAGTAGTTGGCACTGAGGCCACCCATTCTCTCCAGTCACCATCACCATAGGCCAAAGTCCTCTATGTCCCCCCTCTGACTCCAATTGGTGGCACTAAATCCAGTCATGCTGCTTCCCCCAGTAGCTGGCACTCTGGGCATGAAAACTGCAGGACCTAACAAGACCACCTGGAGAGCTATTTTTTGACAATCCTTGTTTGATTTATTTATGCTGAATATAACTTAAATAGCTTTCAATACAAAATATACCCAAATATGGCTTCAGTCTCAACATTTTCCCAGATTTTAAATACAGAGATCTGGTTTATGTTGTTTTCATGCCATTATCCAATACTCTAGCATCTTGTAGAATTAAGGTTGTACAAGAGAAGTGCTGTGAAATTTCTGCAGAGCCAAGACTTGATGTGTAATTCCTTTGTAACTAAGATGTCGATTTTGCTATGATTCCTGCCAGAAGATCCTTCCACATATTGCACTCGGGAATCTTGAATTGGGCTGAGAGGTCTGTTTGCAAGAGTCAGGGCACGAAGGCTGCCAAAATTTAAAATAAGTGCTAAGATCATTTGGCCACCTCCAAAACTGTACTCCTCCTTGGTTTCTCCCACTCCTTTCTTTGAAGAAGATCATAGCTGAAGTGCTGAGCTGTGACAGGAAAATTACATCTCTTAGAATATTTAAATCTTTCCACCCCCTAATTGCAAATTGCCAAACAACAGATTGCAAAGGCAGCTTTGACTACTGTGCTTACAAGTTTCATACCATTTGTCTGTTAAGTTCAAGATGGAAAGGTAGCCTGAAAGCTGCCAGTATTTTTTGTTTATTTTTTAAGAGTCATCTGTTTCAAGAAAGATTGAGATAAGGTGGAAAGAAAAAAAACAAAAAATGGAAAAAAAAGTTGTTATCCAAGAGCAAACAAATTACATATGCACGCTACAGAAATCAGACACATGTCACGAGACCCCTCCTTAAATAAATTCATTGCTGCCAGACTGATGGAATATATGCACTGCAGGGAGTATTGTCAGACTGCTGGTATCTCAGGTCTGCCTATCTCAGCTCTGGACTAGCCAGTCAGCTCTGTTTTATGCCTTTTAATGTATCTTAGCTCTGAACTGAAGAGATTGCTCATGTGATGTCCATTTTTGCCATTTCCTCCTTGGATCTCTCTAAAAAAAATTTCAACAAAAATATCAATTAGAGCAACTTTTCTGAATCACATTTTCAGTCCAAAATGTGCTAATATCACACATTCTGTTTGAAAATATTTTTAGTTTTGTATTAAGGACAACAACAAAGACAATGTGGACACTGTAGGTGGAAAAGTGGGAACAAGACATCCATCTTCGATAATGTGATACATTTCTCAGATCACTAAAGGAAACTTACTTCCAGTCCCTCTGCAACTGGTACAATGATCAGGGAGGTCTGAAAGTCTGACTTTCTCTCTGGAAGCTTGCCCTTGCAAAGCACCCTTGCAGAATTAGCAACACAAAGTAAATTGAGATAATATTCCTTACATTCTAAGGCTGCCATTTTGACCAGAATGGTTATGCCAGGTTACTGTTTACATATATTGCTTTTTCAGTCCCTGGATTCATGGAAGAAAGAAACACTAATTTTAAACTATTAATTAATGCATCTTATTAATTAAGCCAGCCATCCCTAAATCTGAGAACAGAATATTTTTTTTTAAGTCAAGGTGATAAATGTATATAAATAGATAGGAAGTAAGACTAATTTCCTTTTGTTGTTTTGCTTTAGTGGCCATAAGTAGACTTTATGGTCAGTATGTATCTGACATTAAGAGGTTTGTCAGTAGCTGACATTAAGAGATTTGATCAAAAGTTAATGAACCACTCAGCTGGATCTGAGCTGAATGACTGACCCAGGTAGGAATTACATAAAGGACAAGTTCTAAGACAGTAAAGAGCCTTACTCTGAATTTGAAACTAGCTAAGAGTCAGGAACTAAAGTGAACTAATAATGTGATTATTGAAAAACGTTGCAAAAGAATTTCTGGTTTTCAGTGTATATATCAATCCAGAGCAGACGTTAGTAGTAAAATACCTTAATGTTTACAGTGTATAACCTTATGTCAGTTTGTCAAAATGAGGAAGGATTACAGAATACTTCTTGAAGATCAAATGAAACCAGAAGAAATTAGCTCAGCTCTTATAATTTATTTATGATACTCATATATTTATATTTATATAATAAATAATAACAAAATATATTATTATAATATAGTAATCATAGGTGGTTTCAAACTAATATGCATTTAGAATTCTAGCATAGAAATTAACTCAAAATTCTAGACAACACGGTATATTTTATACACAGTAAGTCTTGAGATCTACAATGCTGAAAACCTGCAACATCGGATTTCTACTGCAATAATAGGTAAGTTGCTTAATGTGTTGATACTTTATGGTTGCAGGATATGTGATTAATTCACTCTGACAACTCCTATACACATAATATAATCTATTTAACATGAAGCACATGTTTTAGGGATATACAATATTAGTAAATGTAAATTAAATGTACATTTGCATATTTATTTTTCATTAAAAATGGTAAAGGCAAATTATGTCAACTTTATTGTCTTTTAAAAATCACAAGTAATAGGATAAGGCATAGTAAAATTAATTCAAAAGAGTATATTGTTAATCTCTTCATATGTTCCCATTATTTTTGTCACACAATTTTAAAGATAATTTTTGACAGATTTTTTTTTTGTAATGATTTTTCTCCATGTTTAAGTCGGTAATTTTTAATGGCTCATGTAAATTTGCAGTATGTTTCTTATCATCAACTAGTGAAATCTTTTCTACAATTGCCTCCTTTCACTAAATAGTATTTTCAATATTTTCAAGGTCTATTTTACAGCAAAAACTACTAATAATTTTAAAAAACCCTTAAATTTCTTTGTTGTGGTCATCTATGTATCACCATTGTTGTCATCACACATTGCCTAGTAACATTTTCACTGCAAGAGGAATTTTACATTTCCCATCTTTAAAGTTCAGAATGCACAGATCTTATAATGCTCTCATGCTGATAATGCACTTCAGTAATTGTGCTGTACAGCAAATATTTCTGTGTGCAAGCTTTAAATAGTCATTCAGCTGAATAATGCCACAAATCAGAGGCTCTATTTAAAATGCCAGCATGTTCTTTCCATTAATATTACAGGAATGAGACTGGCATTATTACCAACGCATAACAAATGAGACTCGATGAGTAACTGCAAGGCATATTGCCCCCATGTACAGCTGTGCTATCATAAGTGTATAATTTTATTCACTACATCATAAGATATATATTCTGTAAGAGAAGTGTGCTGGTTTTGGCTGAGATAATCTTTTAAATATGATAAACAGGAGCTAAAGGCCACATTATGTTGGCATATCTCTGTTGCATAATCAAAGCTCTAAACAAAATACACTAAGCTGAACATTGAAGCAATTTTTAAAGGCTTTAAAAACAGTCAGACTGTTTTCTGTCTGTTCTATCCAATATCCACAAGAATGCTCTGTCCTGCAAGTGAGCTGGTTCTGTGTTCCACTCACTCCCATGCATTGTCTTCTGCCAAGTTTTGTCAATTTAGGATTGTAACATCATCAAAATTGCTCAATGTCTTTATTGCCATAGCCAACTCATAAATGAGATAAGGTATATAGTGCTGTATTTTGGATTTTGCTGACAGTGTTTACAGAGTTTCAAGGCTTTTTCTGCTTCTCACGCTGCTCTACCAGCCAAATGGCTGGATGTACGCAAGAAATTGGAAGGGGACACGCTGACCCTGACTGAAAAAAGAGGATATCCCATGTCATAGTACATTATGCTCAGTAATAAAAATTGGACAAAGAGGGAGGAGGCGAGGATGTTTGGAGTTATGGTGTTTGTCTTGCAAGATCTGCTAATCATGATGAAGCCCTGCTCTCCACAAAAGGGACTAAATATCTGTCTGCTAATGGGAAGTACTGAATTGATTCCTCATTTTGCTTTGCCTGCATGTGCAGCTTTTGCTTTCCCTATTAAACTGTCTTTATCTCAGCCCATGAGATTTCTCACACTTTTGATTCTCTTTCCCATTCCTTGTGGGAAGGAGTGAGTGAGCAGCTGTGTGGGACTTAGCTGCCTACCAGAGCTAACCCACAACAACCATAAAAGAAAAACTTGAATAAAGTATCTCTCACCTATTATATTAAAACATCCAGACAAGCATCAGCTTGTCTCTAGCCAAGAAAACTTTTGATTTCCTCTATGGGTAGTCAGGAAAAGCTACACCATCCTGTCTGTCAGTAAAGAGAAACAAACTTGATGTAAGTTGCTTTCTAATATAGTGTCTTCAGAAGAGTTTAAAATAGACTCCAAATAAAAAAAAAAAAAAAAAAAAAGGGCTTGTCAGGGGGAATTTGGCTACCAATAGTTTTTTTCACTTTTTGTGAACAGATGACTTCTCAGTCAGGTTATATTTTTTTCAGGTTTTGCTTGTGAAGACATCTAAATAAACATGGGATGTAATAGTATATCAGGGTGGTAGTACATTACAGAGAAAAGTAATGGAATGCCTTAATACTGAAGAATCCAGGATAGAAAGTTTAATGTGCGATATGAAATATCTACATTGAAAGAATATGTTTCAGTGTCCTGCTGTAGTGGCAACAAATCAAGAAAAAGATTATTCAAATATAAGGCATTATATAGTATTTATTCTTAAAGTTAATTTGTCTGGGAAAAAAAATGCTGGAGATAGTTTTTGAAGTATAAAGACATATAAAGATTTACCTGCTGTTGTAATTTTTTATTTCTTGGCTAAGAATGAAACTCAGGAATGAAAGGTGAGGTAGATCTTCTTAATAATCTGCAGTCTATTCACTGTATCCAATGTTACTGTTCATTTTATTCTTATCTTTTTCTGATTAAATTATTTGTATTTAATCTGAAAAGTCTGATGGTGCTACACTCCACCATGCAGTTACAGAAATTCCTTCTTTGATAAACTGACATTTGAAGACATGACAGAAGCACATATTCGTTTAGACCGGTGTATTTTTGAAATATGTGAGTGAGGATAAGAGACCAAATCTTCCTGGACCTAATTTGATGCTCCAAATAATTATCACAAAGTTACTGCAGAAAAACACACTACACTGATAAAACTAGTATCTTCATCAGTAGCTCCACTCTTGGTAACTGAACTAGAGATACGTAGCTGGCAAGAATTTAGCTGTAACCCGAAGAAGTTTTCTTTTCACAATTAATACAATTCATCAATGAAAACAAAGATAAGCAAATACATAACTCCTGGAACAAACATTATGTTATCTGTAGTGCCCCTCAATTGTATCCAGCATAAAAAATTGATGCATTAAACTCAACTTACATAGTTTAAAATAATTTCACTTATTATAAAAGACAATAAAGATAATTTTTGCTATTTTTTACTTTTTCCAGTGGGGAACATATTAAAAAACCCCAAGCAAAAAATATGGACAAAAAACCAAACACCTCAATCTCCCCAGAAAAACCCCAAAACCAAAATCACCCAAACTCCATAAGGAGTGAGATTGTGTGGCCTATTTTCTTTTCCCCCTTTTATAACAATTACAGAATTCAGAAAGGCCTTAGCATAAACTCTCAAAGATCATTTTCTAAATTATGAGTTGGTGATTGTGTGGGTCTGAAAAACACTAACTAATAACTCTATTTAAACAGGGAAAGGATAACCTTAAAATTGTGCATCTATCAAATGAACAAACAGAATTACAAAGCAATAAATTTTTTAAACTTGAATCAGGACTAACAGCCAAAAACTATCTGGACTTTACTTTTAAGTAGCAACCCTTCCTAAATGGAAATATAAAACCTCGTTCACTATCCAGTGCTCAAGCCCCTCTAGAGTCCCATCAGCTTCTCCTATTTCTGTTTCATCTGCTATTCATATTACTGCCATTGTTAGAGCCTCTTTCAAAATCAACTTTTGTCAATCACCCCAAATTTATGGAAACCCACACAGAGGTAAAAATCTTGTTTTCAATAGGCTGAAATAAATTTTTAATACTCAGAAGAGAAGCAGGCATGGATTGCACCATACTAGCTTATTTTCTTGTAAGGTGGGGAAAAAAGGGGATTCATTATTCCATGCTCTCTTGGTGAATATCTGAGTTTCCTTTAAGTGACAACATTTACTTTAGTGCACAGGACCAGCTCACTGTGACAACAGGACAAACGAGGCTGTTGCACACGGGCAAATTTCACCCTTTACATATATCATTGTTTATTGCATTTCAGTTCCATTTTATTGAGTAAAATGGAACCAAATATGTAATCCTCATGATTTTATGAAACACCTAACTTTCTAGTCTTAATATGATGATAATCCTTTTTCCTGAATCTTTCTGAACCTTGTTTAGAGGGTTAAAAGTCAGTTGAATGAATTTCACAATAACATCAATGTTTTTTTGCATATGTGCTTATAAGAAACAAAAGGTGACAAAATCAGGTGCAGTATTTTATAAAAAAAACCTTAATCCAAGTACAGAATTTCAATTGGATAGTCACAAAATGGGAGACACAAAAGACCATGTTTTCAAACTCTGGATAAGAAGTAGAGTGGAGGGAGAGACAAAGTGAAAAAGTCAAAAACATCACAGCTATTGTAGGTCTCAAAAATATATCCCATGGTTCCCATTATTAAAGGCTGCAGAAAGGTTAAGTAGCACTAAAATAGTTTAAGGGCCAAAACTGGTAATTAGGAAGAAGACGTCAATATCTTTTGCCTGAAAACTTTTCATAATCTAGTTAAACCAAATTAAATCAGGTAACAATGTATTATTTGAAAAGTATTAATAAATAATAATTAATAAATAATATCCTCCTTATTGTCTCCTACATTATTATAAAATAAATTATGTTTCTATTGGAGATACTGGCTGGTCATGGCTTGAATTAGTCCACTGTTCACTTCATAAAAAACTGAATGGCCAGGCAAAAAGAGTGTTGGTGAATTGGGTTACATCCAGGCAGGCAGCTGGTCACAAGTGCAGCTCCCCAAGGCTCAGTATTAGGGCCAGACTTGTTTAATGTTTTTATCAATTATCTGGATGGGGGGATCCCGTGCACCCTCAGTCAGTTTGCAGATGACACCAAGCTGGGTGGGAGTGTTGTACTGCTGGAGGGCAGGAAGGCTCTGCAGAGGGATCTGGACAAGCTGGATCAATGGGCCAAGGTAAATGGTGTGAGATTCAAAAAGGCCAAGTGCCTGGTCCTACCCTTGGGTCACAACAACCCCAGGTAGCTCTACAGACTGGGGGAAGAGTGGCTGGAAAGCTGCCCACAGGAAAAGGACATGGGGGTGTTGATTGGCACGTGGCTAAACACAAGACAGTGTGTGCCCAGGTGGCCAAGAAGGCCAATGACATCCTGGTCTGTGTCCAAAATAGTATGGCCAGCAGGACCAAGGCAGTGACTGTCCCCCCGTACTCGGCACTGGTGAGGCCACACCTCAAATCCTGTGTTCAGTTCCAGGCTCCTCACTGCAAGAAAGACATTGAGATGCTGGAGCACATCCAGAGAAGGGCTGGGGAAGGATCTGGAGTCCTATGAGGAGCAGCCGAGGGAGCTGAGGGTGTTTAACCTGGAGAAAATGAGGCTCAGAGAAGACCTTATCAATCTCTACAGGAATCTGAAAGGTGGTTGTAGGAGGTGAAAGTCAGTCACTTCTCCCATTCTGCTAAGTGATAGGAAAAGGGAAACAGCTTCAAGTTGTTCCAAGGGATGTGCAGCTTGAAGAGTAGGAAAAATGCCTTCACTAAAAGCGTTATCAAGCATTGGAACAGGCTGACGAGGGAGTAGTGGAATCAGCTTTCCTAGAAGTGGTCAAAAAATATGTGGATGTGGCATTCAGGGCCATGGTTTACTGGTGGACTTGGAAGTGTTAGGTTAAGAGTTGGAATTGATCTTAGAGATCCTTTCAAACCCTATTGATTCTATGATTCTGAGATTCTATGCATGGAATAGTATTTTCTTTATCTCTTCCTTCTTTTTTAATGTGTTATGAAAAGAATTATTTTGGTTCATATCAATAAAGGAATTAATCAAAATATATTATCAAAATAATTTGAAAGTTTTTCTATAATTATCTTTTTTTGGTTGGTCGGTTGGTTGGTTAATTGTGGTTTTTTTTCAGTAAGTTTTATCTACATGAGATTAGAAAGATACATTTTCTGTATGAATCCTAAATAATCAGTTAAATGGAGTGGTAGCATTTACATTAAGTACAATAAGTATTAGAACGTCAGTATTTCAGTGACTCAAATACAATTTCAATCCTTTCTAGAAAAACTCACCGACATACTATTAACAACGTTTTCTTTGTTTCACATATGAACTTGCTTTATCATTAGAAGTCTCAGTGTGTGATTAGCTCTTAATATGTGAGGAGGCATCATTTTTGACTATTTCAGGAAAAAGACAGAAACTCAAACCTCATTCTCAAAAATTATTTGGGAATATCCTATTGTAGATAAAACCAGACTCTTTATGGAGGCCATTAGTGGTTGTGAGGTGCTAGAATATCTCAAAAATTCTTGAATATACATATTAAAATTATTTTTGAAAGATGGCTGTACACCAAGATGTATGTACGATTTCCAAAAAAAAAGTCCAACCCAAGTTATTCTTGCTCAGTACCTGTTGATAAGTGCTGAAACACTGTCAAATTGCTGCATTTGCTCATGACCAACTTCACAGACCTTTATTCTCGTTTCTATATATCATTGTCTTGAAAGTTGCACGTAAGCAGCTGAAATTACTGGCAACATAAAATGATGAACCATAACTTGCAAAGGCCAGTTGAAGTTGGCTCCCAAACACAGACCCTATATTCCAAACATATGCTCATTTTCTGACTTGATTTGCTCTAACAAGAATTGTTGCACATACCTATAAGCAGTCCAGCAAGACATTAAAGTCATCCAGAAAACTTTTCTTGAAACCGTATCACAGATTACGTCCTGCTGTTATTATGACATTATGTCATGTCCTGTGTATTCTGATTGCAAACGTGGTCTTATTAAGATAAAATTGTCATGGAAAATATACTTTGTTGAGGGCCACACAGAAAACACTTTGGTGTAATAATGTCTCTGTTTCATATTTAGGGCATTGACATGACATAAATAAAAGTATAAATCTAGTTAACAGTAATATCCAGACGTTCTACAGTGATTCTTCCCATATGGTTTTTTGTTACATAGTTTCAATATATCGTCTGACTATGTTAAAGATAATGAGAATTTTTTGATTCATGATAGGATTTTATTTATGAATATTTTAAACTTCAAGCATAAAAAATATTTATTTATAATATATTTATTATAATATTGTTGGGGAAGACTGTCAAATTCATATTGGGCATCTCAGTTTGATAACAATACTGTAACACGTTGAAAAGGAGATGTATTTATTTCATGACAAATGAATCGGAGTTTCTGCATGTTTCAATTAGGTCAACAAAAAGGCCTATGTACTTTTATATTGAGAAACAATCATGTTTCTAGCAATTAATTAATTTGCAGTTACAAAAAAACACCATATCTTCACAAGCAGCTACATTTTAAAACACATCTTGAAATTAATGTTGATATTTCTCCTGGTGCTTTTATCTGAACAATTTTACTTCTTTAAAAAAAAAAAAAAAGCTGTTCTGTTGTCTGGTTACATAATCTGG
>VZTI01004803.1:4506959-4536254 GCA_013397865.1 Struthidea cinerea
GGAGGCCGGGGCCACCCCCCCCCACCTTCTGGCAGGCGAGCTGGAAAGGAAGGCCAAACTCCGCCTTCCGCACGGTTTAAATATGGAAATTAAGAGAAGCGTCATTGGTCTAAAAGGTTGCCTGTCAATTCAGGGTCAACCCACTACAATTATTTAACCTATTTTTTTTTAAAAATATATATATACAAACCATGCCTTAAGGGCATCTTTTTTCATGACATTGGCACTAGTACTACTGCTTCCTCTTAAAAACAGAGATGTTTCATGGTGACTCCTGCATACAAGATAGGTGCCTGAATAATTGGACTACCTAAGGATAAAATAACAGCTGTTATTATAAACTTGCATTTTTTTGTTCTTTTAGCAACTCAATAAAAGGCAGATTTATGTTGAAAAATCATCATGTTACCTTACATTTTTAGCAGATGTATGTTTGAAGGATTTGCTACTGGAATGCAAAGAAGCGTTCCATAAGGAATTCTGAGGAATCTGAGGCAAAGATTAATGAGCATCTTTTTATTTTTAATATAAAAACATTATTTGTATTCCTGCAGAAAAGACTAAAGGATGCCTTACATGATGATGCAAATTATGACTTACTAGAAGTAAAACAGGGTCTGTCAGTGAGCTAATGCTCAATATAAACAGTGTTAAAGACTGAAAGCAAGACCTTATTTTTATGTTATTCTTTGCAAGACATTAGCAGCTGAGATACTTCTGACACAACTCAATCAAAACCATACCTGTTTTCTGTTAACATTTACTACTATGGAGTCATCCGTAATTTGTCATTTTTGCAGCTTCAAAACCTTTCCTGATGAAGGCAGACTTAAAAAATTAAGTAATGATTTAGGAAAGATGGTTTGATTTAAAATAGCGTGCATGATAGAGAAAGATTTGTTTTCTTTTCTTTTATGAGAGCAAGTACTGTCTGAATGGTATCCGAGGATGACCTTTCAAAACATGCAGCTGTTATCTATCTGAAACACACATCAAATTAATGTGTTCCCTTTTCCTGTCTGTACGACATATATTATGAAGCATTACATCATCAATATGTAATGAAAAAAGAAAACTCTGTCATCACTGAACATCTGTAACTGCAGTGGGGATGCAGTGCATCGTGTTGTCTTTTATGTGAAGTGTGATACACAACTATGCAGAGGCATTTACTTCAAAGTCCTTTATTTATGAAATATAGTGCCAAGAATTGCATTTCCATTTGATCCCATGCACAGTGTTCAGAACAATATCAAAGAGCCATATATACTATATTACTAAGGTAAGTTTGCAAAGTATGAAGTCTCATCCCTTCAATGATTCCCTGAGAGCAGTTTATCTTCATTTATTATGAATCACTGAGAAATTTAGTCACAGAATCTTGCATATCTGGAGCTGAATTCAATACTGAATTCAATAATTGGCATGAAATGGATCAAATATGCAGGGAACATTATTTATAGCATTATTAATTCTTTTTTTCTGGTCTATAGAGCACTGTTTATTTAATTTTGTGCTTTTCCAATTTTCTTTTCCTGTAGCAGAATAGGCAGAAATCGGAAGTGAAAATTTTTGTCTGTATTTTGTAGGGCTTCTTTCGCATGCACTGGATTTAAATTAAACTTGAAAATAAAAATCTGTAGAAAGAGAGATTGCCTTACTAAAGCTCCCCTTTTACTTAATCTGGTCATCCTGCCAAATGCCAATTCTGCATAATTTTTATAATGCTTCTGAATATCAGACAAATAATCACATTCTAGTCTCTTTGAATATGGTCTTATCTAAATAGTTTTCTCTTTCCCTTTTGAACACATCCTTATCAAGCTTCCAGGGAGTTTATTAAAGCTACAGTTTCTCCCACCATATACTCTTGGCCTTTGCATGATAAATCAATGAAATTCAATAGCACTTCATCAGAGTTTCATCTGCACAGTTCCTGTTCCTGTGACTTTTGTAAGCATGCTCTTTAAAGCTATATACTTCAAATGAAATATCAAACATCTCTACGGATCTGCTTTTTTTTTTTTAAGGAAGATAAGTGCAAGAAAATGTTTAATTTCCTGGCACAGAGAATAGTTTAAATTTCTTGATTGATAAGCTGAACTGCTATGGACATTTCCTCATTTAGAAAAGCAATGATTGGACCCTGAAATGAGTTGTTACCTCTTGTAGACAGAGCAGTCCAGTCAGACATATGGTCCTATGACTGGGCAGAGCAGAGCTGCACTAGACCATCTCCCTTCCACTTTCGCCATCTTTAATGCTTCCTATGAATCCTTCCCACAAAATTACAGACAATATAAGAAGAAAAGTTATACCAACTCTCCATACAGTCAACTGAAATAGCCACCAAATCAAATGAGATCATTCAGTGCTTTAATGGCATAAATTGCTCCTTGTTCCTATCTTTTGAGGATTATCTTTGAGTTTAGTGGAGTGCTGAGGCTTCAGGGCATAGTGCGGTTGATACTTCAACTGAAACATTTCCTTAGCTCTTTTCATGATCCAACCCTTTTTCCTGCATCACTGTTTCGAAGAAGCAGGAACATATTAGAGAATTTGAGTATCAACTTCCAAATGGCAACAGTAAAGAGATTTAATTAAGTAAGATCTCAAAAAACACATTTGTTCCACATGGTCTTCTGTCTTATTGTCTAATATTAGAGAAGTATTATAACAAGATCCTGCTAAAATCTCCCAGGAAGTGCAACTTGAGAAGGTGCTATAAATGAAAAGATGGTTTTCCAGTTAGTTTTCCCCACAATATGGCATCATTCTTGAAAAACTGTAACCAGGATGACAAAAACTAACATGTTCTCCACAGATACATTAACCAATCTACACATTTCCTGTTAAACTTTCTTTTAACAGTTAGAAGAACAGACCAAGTTTATATTCTATAAAGGGATTACCTGGAAGGTGATTGCACTGTAAAATGAATAGCCTCATTTTTCACTCTCCTAAACTTTGGACAGATTTTGTCTGCATAAAACACTTAAAAATACTTCTAATTTCGATCTTAATTCTACAACAACTCCCTGCCCTTTTTCTGTGAAATTGCATAAACCTGTTTGAAAGCCCTGATGAAGTCCCTAGGACAGTTTCTTTGATCCCTCCCTGCTATCCCCCCATTTTGAGAGTAGTTCTACATATGTAGTTCTACATAGACGTAAATACAGCTTTTCTCCATCTTTATAACAAAGCAATGTACCAGTATGTTAACCTTAATACCCTAAAATATTAGTAAAAAGCCAACACGTTAGCCACAATAAATGGATATGTTTACACCAATGACAAATTATTTTCCAAATTCAGTAAGTATTGTGTTTTAAAAATGCATTTTAAAAGAAGTGTTTGTTTTATAAAAATCTAAAATCCAGAATTAAATATTAAGGTAACTAAATTTCATTATTGTCTAGAATTCTGTTAGTATTTGCTTAACCAACTACAAAGACAGGACTAAAAGAGATTCTTTGATAGAGTTCCACAAACCAAGCACTTTCTTTCCCTTCTATCTCTTCACAAAGGCAAAAACTTTTAGTCTGGGAAAACTTTTGTTCTTTATTCATTTATTCTGTCTTCATTTACGACTAAAGGATTCTAAGAGGTAAATTTCCTATATTAGTAGTATTATTGGAAGTAGAATGCCATGGTTATTGTTGCATGCTGTCTTGGATTGATAATGTGTAGAGACATTTTTGTCACAGCTTTGTATTTTGTATTTTGAGTATATCCAGTTTAATTTTATAAACCTGTGGGACTCCTTGATTTTAATGAGATTGATGAAGCAATAAATGAATATTTCACAAAATATAAGTTTGCTATGAATCATTCCCAAAGACGGTAAAAAAGCAACATTCTTAAATCAAATTTGAACATACAACAAAGGCACTTCCCAGAATTCTTTTTGGCACTTTAACAATATGGGTCATAATAATCTCTCATTATGCCAGAATGGCAAGATTTTAATCTCTGAGATGAAGGAATACAATTGCTGTGTGCGTGTGATAGTTCATACGAACAGCAAGAACACCAAGCCTTACATCATCCATTTGATGCCTGAGGAAATAACATTTCTGAGAAACCACATTATGTTTTCCACAAATACATACTGTATATTTTTAAATGCCATTACAATGAAAGGAAGGGGAATTTGAAACTGAAGCCAAGAACCCAGTTCCATTTTCATTACATTTCAGTATCGTGGAAGATGATGAGATTGTAGAAGTACAGTGAGTGTACTGGTAAATACTGCACAAGATCCAGTAGGTTAAGCAGTTCTTGCTCATCTTGTAACGTATTTATGCACCATATTTCTGTGAATATTCAATACCAGGTATTTTTTAAATATAGACATTTCCAGAATTAAAGAGACTTGAGAAAGTTAAGCCAGAGATGTTATTTCTCTTTGATAATGACAATTCCATCTTTATTGAATGGAGACATGTGCTTTTACATGTGCATCTGGAATTTCAGAAGCTTCCAGAATAGCAGCTGTATGCTGATCATAAAGATGAGCACATTTCTTCTATTATTAATGTGACAAACAATGAAGAGCTCCATGCACACTACCTCCTGGAGAAAGTAACTATAAAGCTCTTCTGAAAACACCCATGCCCCTGCATCATCCAACTTTCTTTACTACTTTTAGGATTAGGAGTCATACCCATCCTAATATTATTATTAAATAATTTGATCTTGATTGTAAAATATTATATTGGTGCAGACTGCACAACATTGTTTTTAAACTTATCCTAAATGTTGTCTTCTGCTTTTAATCATTTATCTTTACATATGTGTGGCAAAGCTTGTAACTAGTATACTCAGGTTTAAAAAAATTAAAAATTTTCAGTGGAAACAAGCCCTAGAAAACTACAAAACAATTTCTAAAGGAATTAACTGAATTAAAGGTCCAGTAGTGGTCTCAATTAGTGCAGTTGGAATTTCCTCCTGCAAATCCACTGTCAGCTGTGTGAGAAGGTTGCTGCCAAGAAATCCCTTATTATAAAGGTAAGATTTTGGGGGTATGAGAACTAAAAGTACTCAGATATGATGTTGAGAATGTATACTTACGGAAAGGACAGATTTCATAATGGTTGGCGATGTTGGTATAAACTTGACTGTCCCCTCAGGGGCTGGGAAGGCATATCTGGTTTGAAGCCAGCTCAAGCCCATTGGTATCTTCACACTCTTTCAGTGAACTCAGGGAGAAACATTTATACCACCACATTATCTACTCAGCTGTTGATAGATGTTGAAATTAAGGCCATGTTCCAGTCCCCTTTGTGGGGAAACAAAGTAATCTTTTTGCAACAGCTGTGATCAGACATCCTGCATTCTTCCCTGAGCTTCACAGGGATATTTGTCCATCTCTTCTGAGCTTTCCTCCATTGAAGAGGATTATTCATGAGTCACATTCTGCCACTAGGGATTTACTCAGTCACAGAGGAGTGGGGCAGTAGTATTTACATATGCATCTACCAAAAAATAAATCAGTTATCACATTCTTAAGCAAAGTTTTGGGGAAATGTGAAGTCATAGCTTTAAATAAAGTGCTGTCAATTAAATTCACATTTTTCTGTATCTATGAGGACTAACCAATATAAAATACATAAACATATTACAATATGCTGAAAGGCTTTAATATAATTCAGTTGGGTCCTAAAAACCCTTCATCAAATTACTAAGGAAATGAAACAAAACCATTTCAAAATGTACATTGAGAAACACTTGTTTTCAACTAAGTCACTGTACTGATGAAGCAGAAAACAGTCAATTCTATAGGTAATGGAAATAATAAGACGTAAATTCATGAGAAACCATACCTTACATTTGAATTCTGCTACACTGCGCCTTGTGGTGGAAACTGCACACTGTGGAGGCTGAGGAAGTAAGATTTTTCTTAAGATGTTTAAGGTATGTCTTAGTATGTTTTTCAGTAATTATTAGAAAAGCAGGTCCAGTTCCTCCTGTAATGTGAAAATACACACATATAGAAAATAAACACTTAAGATAATCTTCTTAGTTTATATCAGCATTCAAAAATATTTTTTTTTGTTAAAACTTGTTATGGCACAAAATATGGATAAAAATGCAATTTTATTTTGCTATGAAAAGTCTCAGAGCTTTTGAGAAAATATTGAACTTGGCTGATAATTAATAATTTTGTCTGGTTCCTTAAGGAATGAAGCAGTGATTACTTTCAATCATGTGAAAAGTTTTATTAATATTTTCCTTAATTAATGCCTTAAGATTGGATAGATTATCTTCCTTACATTTTGTTGCACTTTAGAACTCTAAACCTTTATTCATTCTTTAAAATGACACAAAACCTCTTCAGAACACAATTTGTCCAAAGAGATATTAATTTTTATCTTTTTGACTCACCATCCCTGAAAGTGTAGGTCATCATGGTCTGCCACTCCCTTTGGTCTATTTAAACTACACCTAATAATTAGGAAGATGAAGGGCTTTTCCTTTTCCTCTGAAAAGAATAAAATTCACTGTATTAGTTTACAAAAATATTTAGATTAACATTTCCCACAACAATTTTCACTAGAATTTCACTAGACTAACAAAGGGAACATGCACTCTAAAAATTCTTCAACAACCAACCCTTCATTACACAAAATTCCTTGGAAACCATTATGGAAGTATAAATCCCACACTGCATAAATAAATGGCCTAATGATAGAGCTGTTTCTTCTTCAGCTGCAGCTAAGTAACTGGTCAGAAACAGCTGGGATAAAAACTCAACTACAAGAGCACATTAAGTGTCTGCTCAAAGAGATGTAAAAATTTATTTTATGATAAATTCTTTGTATCAAATAACCAAGATTCTCTGATCTTGTTTTACACAGAATATATTCGGGGTTGGACCAAAAGACCGGGAAACAGAAGAGGGGAAATGTTTCTGCTTCCTTATCAGACAACAGTGATCAGGCTTGATGGCAGGACTTCTAGATTATTATATACAAGAACTAAAATGTCTTGGTGTAGTCCTGAAAATTAACAGTGTTTATGATCGTTTAAAATGAATGAAGTAGACATTCTGAAAGGTTATAATAGAAGTGGGATTTTAACTGAAGTACTTCTAAGGCGATCTTGGAAATTTCCATTGGATAGGGATAAAGTTAGAGGTTGATCAATGAATATAAGAGCAAGAAGCGGCTTTACAGAAGCAAAAGCAAAGCAACAACAAAAAGTACAGATGGTGATTCTACTATTCCAAAAATTGCAATGTTTCTTACTGAACTACTTCTTCTAAAGCACCAAGAGGAAAAAGCAAAACCTCCAGCAACTGCTCGTGGCAGTTCAACACTGGTACCTGGACAGCTTGTTCCAAGGCACAGAGTTGGCCTGATTTGAAGCTCATGTACAGGCAGGGGAGACACAGGCTGCTAACACAAGGGGCCATGTTGTGGAAGGGAAATTAGTATGACAGCGATTCAGTGATTAGCTGGATCAGCCACTCCAGTCACTTTTCTTGAATATCTACCAAGCCCTTGAAAACAAGAGAATGCAACTCAGATGCAGAAAGATAAATTTTTCTGGTTTTACGCAGAAGTACCAAAAAGACCAGTTTTTCCCCACAGATTTTTCAAGAAGTCTGAAGACCTTATGTATTAAGCTAATATTGGTTGAGCAACTCATATTTCGTTTTTCAGATGCCTTTCAATTATTATTGGGAACTCTGTGCATCATTACCTGTCTGGGAATGAATCTTTCCTGACCCAATATTCATTTACGAAATAGAGAACCTTCAACTGAGTGGGGAGATGAGATATAAATTCCTTCTCAACACCCAAAAGACCAAGGAAAAACACATTCTTCACTTCCTGGCTTCAGGTACATTGATGTAACTGCTGTAAATGAAAATTTGAATTTTGTTGATTAATGTCTTCCCAATCAAAATTGAAAAAGACTTTGTGCTTCACCTATTACACTTTTAGGGCAATTATAAAAGCCTGCAAAGGTAACTCTTCTTATTTTTTTTCAACTACTCCAATGATGTGTAATCACACTCAGAATAAAATAAAGTCCACTGATTTCAGTCTTTAACCTAGAAAATGTAACTTAAACAGTAATTTCTTTCTATGATGGTGGCAGAAAGAAGAGAAATAGACTTTGTGCAATAAACAGTAGCAAATGAACTTGTACTTTGTAGTTAAAGTTTACCCTTTGTAATTTGGAAGGGTAAAAAGGCAAATCATTATGGGATATTAAAAAATATACTCTGAAAATATTAGTCACAAAGTGCACTATAAAAGCATTCATTCAAGAAGATGAGAAAGAACCTGTCATCATTAAAATGTCACAAAATTTTCAGAGGCCAGTATTTCTTTGTGTTAGAGGCTATGAACTTAACGATTATGCAGTTATAGTGCTGGGATAGCTGCATAAAATATTTTTATTTCACATGACTGTTTTCAGTCTCTCTGTGCTGATTTCAACTTGTCTTCCAAAAGAGCAGTCATTCTCAGTAATTTTGAGGGCAACCAAGTGAATCAAAAGGTCAATCTAATTAAAAAGGAAGAGAACTTCAGACTACAGGGAAAAGGGTCCAGTAAATGCCAAAGGAGTTTGTATTGGAGAAGTGCAAAGTAAACAGTCCAAACAATGAAAAAAATCCACACTGGTGTCAAAAATACAGAAACAAAAAGAAATATAAGTGACCTTTTCTTACATTATAAGTAAATAGTTTTGTCTACTAGCAGAGAAATATTGTTTATTAAAGATAAGAAATACAGCTTTCAATTAGGACATTTTATTACCATTTTCTCAGAGACTCAGATTATATTCCATTTTAATAAGCACTTTGAAGAATGGGGGAATTAAAACAAAACCTGTTTTGTAGTTGTTTTTCTCCCAAAAGACATACTTAATGAGTTTAATATCAACATGAGTCATCCATCATTCCAAAGGCATCAAAGAAAAGACACGATTTTAGTGTACAACTGTGACTCAGTTAAACTTACAAAGCAAGACACTTAAACCTCTGTGGCCTTTATAACTTCTTTAGTCAAAACAGAATTTACTGATGAAAATCAAACTTGCTCTGCATTCTTTTGAGTCTGGCTTGTGGGTTGGGAAGAAGTAAGAAGTGAATTTCAGGCTGGGTTTTCCAAAGTAGTTAATAAATCATACAGAAATGCATACCAGAGAAGCAACTCATAAACTCATCAGAAAAGTAATCATTAGCTGCTTCCCACTCTAGAGAACCTTTGTTCTGCAGCACGACCCCATTCTTGAGCCATTTTAGTTGTCAGCACATTTGGCTAGGAAACTCTGCTTCTACCTTTCAGTGTAAGATTTCTATAAAATATGAGTATACTGGAGTCCAGCTTCTGTAACAGAAGCATACACACAAAGCACAAATATTTAATGCAGACAGTGTAATATACTGTGGCTGGAGTGCTTTTCTTCGGTTTTCAGTTGTTTTTTCCCAAAGTTATAGCACATTAACAAGTTGCACATGGCCTAAGTGGACACTGGTGGCTGATTCTTTAACAGACATATTTTGCAAATTAGCCGTATCTTTCTCAAGATGCAGTAGAAGCCATTAGTCACAGCCTTCTATAGGTTCTTCTGAATAATGATCATATGAAGATACTATTGAAAGATTTCACGGGCCAATGTCTCAGTGTTTTCAAGACAAATTCATATGCCAGGCATGAAAAAAAAGAGGTTTGTTTTGAAGGAATTTCTCAACTCATTCATCTTGGAGTTTAAAAGCAAATCTTTAGCACATTTCACACAAATAAATAAATTCTCTCTCTGTATGTGCAAAAGAAACTATCTATAGTGACTAAGTTTAGCAGAAAGAATTTTGGGCACTGCACTTAAGGCTCCATTAACGATAGCACTAATAATATTCACACCTGAATCTAATTGCTTTTCTTTTTTTTTACCTTTGCAACTTAGAAGGGAGCCGACAAAAATAACTGTTACTGAGAAAGGAGATAACATTTTGAATCCAGGGAGAATAAGATCTGCTGAACAAAAAAATATGCTGTCTTTCCTTTGGTAGTATTTGCAATAGAAGATTTTGGACCAGTATTTCCATGTCATGGTTGAACAAACCTTCCTTTTCAAATTGCAGAAGAATATATTATTGTATTCTGAGGAATGTATAGAATGTATTAAAGCAACTTTAATAAATTAAATCATTTGTAATATTTGAATATTACATAAATCATAATTCATTCTACAATATATATTAACATGACATATATTTTATAATATTTAGAACTATTTTTTTTTCTTTGAGGAAAACATAAAGTACAGAGATCTAAGTGCTTTTGGACAATCAGTAGTCAGTGGATACTCCATATATTCTGTAAACAGAAATTCAAGCAACAAAGCAGAATTACTGTATTTTGTACACCTAGAGTTTATTCCGAGGTTTCTAGAAAATGGTAACAATCTCTTCATTTTCTGTAGTACAAGAGAAATACTATACAAACCTCTTGGACAGTTGTTATATTGAATCCCAGAGGTGGTTGCATTTCCACAGTCATTGAAAGGGCTTTTTATATACCGTACAGTATGGAGTATTGTTACATTTTTTTAGGTTTAATGTATTAAACCCTTACGGAAGGTAAAAGGATTTATGCTTGCTTCCTTCAGTGACAGAATTTAGTGCATGAACAAAAGGAGCACCTCATAAGTCCACGAGGTGGAAAAAACTGTTATAAACACAGGCAATCCCAATCTAGCTATGTGACATCTTCTGTTCCCTCCTATAACTTGCAGTATGTATGTAACAGAAAGGAACCTCAAGGACAGAGATGACTCTATTCCATTTCTGCATCCACAGCTATGTTAGGTGTGTGCAGAAGTGGTTTTAGAAACCAAGCCTCACACTGCAAGCTACAGCTAAACAAAGCAGACACAGAAATTTACTTTCATGTGGATTTGAAATGCAGGACACGTAGATTCTTTTCTGCAGTTGCCAGCTCTCTTAGGATAAAACTCATCTCCCTGCAATACAATGAAGAATTCAGAAACTTCAGGTTTCTCGTAACAATAAGACTGCTCCTTAATGTTGCTATACTACATCTGCTATGCCTTCTTTCTGCATCAGTGGAGAGACCCTTAAATCTAATGTAAGGAGGTACCCAATCAGTTACTTTGAATTCTGTATTGCCGATGTGTATATATTACTGTAGATTTCCAGCACTTTAAAGTATTTGTGCAACCTATTGCTAAAACACTTGGCAAGTTATCAGACAATACGCTGAATACCAATGATGTTGATCTGATTCTTTCTTAGGTGCACAAGGGTTTAATACTGCTCTTCAGAATTTCAGAGTACCAGAAACATACACTAATTGACCTTTACATTCAGTGAGATTTAAAGCAACATTTTATTAATCTGCTGGAATAATAAACCAAAATGAATAAGTAATGATGAAACCATGCTTATTTAATGAGCTATGCTATTTCACAGTCTGGATTGGAGGAAACAAATGTATAGGCTTTGTGCAGAAAATGTCACAAGCTGTAATTGAAATCTAGTTTTAGACGTCCTTATTCACTGCAGTATGATCTTTAAATTATATGACTGAAAAATCTGAATTTTATTTTGATGGTATCCATAGAAAAACATCCTTCATATATGTCCAGAAAAGTCTGACAGCGGTAAACCTCTTGAGGTACAGCTTTATGCAAGAGTGCCATACTGTTCAGAAGTACCCGAGCTATTTCCAAACAGAATGCTTCTGGAACTGGAAACTGTAGACTTGTAGGATTATACCTCAACTAATAAAATATGCTGAGAGGCTATACATGTTAGTTACTAGAGAAGCACTTAATAGAGGGTGTTGGACCCAAGTCCAAAGGAGATCTTCTGTATGGGCTGTGGTGCTGTATTCAGTCACAGAGATGTAACTCAAGACATGGTTACTGTTTGTCAGCTTTCCTATTCTTCCAGCCTTTGCTGATTCCTGAAACACTGTTCCAGCTTTTTTACCCCTGTTTCTTTTCCAAGAACATGTATACACTGAAGGCAGACTTCACAACCTTCTTCACATTCCTGTGGCAAGAGACATCTCAGGAGCAGGGAGAGAATAAGGAACAACATGGTATTAGGCAGAATATCAAACATGATTTATATAGCAAAGCCCGCAGTTGTTTATTTGCAGAGCTACAATAAATTATTTGACTGTCTTCCCTGCAAACCAATTCTGCAATGATTATTATTATTTGAATATTTCTCAAACAGCATCACAAAGTAAAGTGATTATCAATGCATGCTATCTTTTGGCACTTCAAAACAAACACCTGGTGTATTTTCCAGTATTTTTCTCATTTCATACAGGAGAAAAACAAAGGAATACAGGATGCTTTCTGCTGAAAGTGTCTCAGTAATTTCAGGAAAGGTTGCCCCACTTTCACCCCAAGCCAGTTCAGCCGCTGTGCCCTAGTTCTACACCTCTTTATTACACCAGCTTGTGCTGAACTCCAGTCATCCTCCTGATGCTCTGTCCCCTGCCCAAAGCTCTTAAATCCCCTGTAGAGAGTAAAAGATGGACAGAATCTGCCAGAAAGGTGAAGGTAGTTTCTCTTCCTCTTGCAACCTCAGAGTAGTTCAGAGAAAATCTGCTGCAGAGCCCAGAAGCAAATGTTTGTTTGTATGTGATATAGCTGGTTGACTCCAGCAGAGTAAGAGCTCAAGCTATGCATAGATGTCATAGTTCAGGTACCAAACTGAAACATGACTTGACTCAAATACTTACTTGAAAAATAAATGTTCTGGTTTGCAAACGTTTTGTGAAGTCTTTCTAAGCAGATCTAGATTTTATATTTTTTTAAAATTCTAGTGACAGTGCTTAATTTCTTTTATATTAAGATAGTATGTTTTCATTAATGTCTAAACTGAATCTTTTAGTCTGCAAATTGAGTTGATTATGTTTGTCCTCAGTTGATATAGCAAAAAAAGTCCTGGTTTTATTTATTTCATATGAAAAAATCTAACTATTTGGCACCAGTAAATATTGATTTTTATTTTGTCATATGCTCTACAGTTTCTTAAAGCATTAATTGTGACAGAAGAACAACAGAAAAAGGCAAAATCACCAGGAGGCAAATAAATTAAACCATGCATATTTGAAAATTCATATTAAGTCCCTTGCAAGCCTTTTTATTTGGAACTTTGGGGTTTGGGTTTGTTTTTTTTTTTTTTTTCAAAAAGAAATTATTTTAGTTCCTTGAATTTTTATTCGTAGGTCATGTTCTTCTATTCTCTTATTATCATTGTTGGTCTTTGTAATTATTTCATTTGACCCACAGGCCCCAACTAAAATGACATCCTATGCCTTACATATTATAATCCTTTTAATATGTCTTCCAATACATTTTGACTATTCTGATTGTTTGTTCAACTGCATTGTTTTACAGTTGGATGATGTTTTTATGATCCCAGATCTCCCAGACTCTTCCCTTCATCTGTTTTTTCACTTCCACATAGAATCACAGAATCATAGAATGACTGGGGTTGGGAGGGACCTTAAAGATCATCTCATTCCAACTTCTACCACCGCAGGCAGGGACACCACCCAGTAGATCATGTTGCTCAGGGCTCCATCCAACCTGGCCTTGAACAGTTCCAAGGACAGGCAACCCAAGGATGGGCAACCTGTTCCAGTGTCTCGCCACCCTCACAGCAAAGAATTCCTTCCTAACATCTAACCTAAATCTTTCCTCTTAAAGTTTAAAACCATTCCCCCTGATCCTAACACTATCTGCACTTGTAAAAAGTTCCCCTCCCTGTTTTTTTTGTAAGCTCCTTTTAGGAACTGGAAGGTGCTGTAAGGCCTCCCCACATCCTTCCCTTCTGCAGGCTGAACAACCCCAACTCTCAGCCTGTCTTTGTAGGAGAGATGCTCGAGCCCTCTTATCATCTTCATGGCCCTCTTTTTGACCCATTCTAACAGGTCTACGTCTTTCTTGTGAAAAAAATTGGTTCAAGTCATAAATATAGTATAAATGAAGTCCAGAACTAATTAAAATATTTTTAATAAGTCCTAAATATGAAATAAAGTGGGAAAAATTATGCAATACGTTCAATATCTTTTCTTTATCTGATGGGGCAACTGTGTTTCAGGGTAAAGAGAAGTCATATGTGTTGTATATGTTTAATACAGTAAGGCTTTAGAGCTACTTCTATTTAAAATACTTATAAGAGTCACTATGTAAATAAAAGATAATAAATGAGATTCCTGAAGGCTATATTCACATGCTGAGAAATGTTAAAAACCACAGTTGTTATTTATATTTTTTGTTGTAACACCTAATTTGTGATTACTGTTTGCCTGAAGGCTCTAAAAGCATTAGGCTTTTTTTTACACTGGAACAGTTAATCTGGGAAGTGGTCCACATATCGTGTTGCTAAAGCATATATAGTATATATAAATACTTCCACACATAAAATAGAATAGAATAGTTTCAGTTAGAAGGGACCTACAATGAGTAGGTCATTTAGTAGGTCAAATAGTCCAATTACTTTACCAATTCAGGGCTGAAAAAAAAAAGTTAAAGCATACTTTTAAGAGATTTTCAAAGTGCCTCTTAAAAACTGACAGGCTTGGGGCCTCTCCACCACCCCTCCAGGAAGCCTGCTTGACCACGCTCGTGGTAGATATATTTTTCTTAATGTCATCTGAACCTCCTCTGATGCAGATTTGAACCATTCCCAGGAACGGTAAACTCCAGGAAGAAGAATGTAAGTCAGCTTTGCTTGAGTTCTAGATCTAAGATATCTCAATTCTCCTCCATACCAGTTTTTTCTATCCTGTTATTATTGTAAAAATTTCTTGATAATTTTTTTCTGTTTGGATTTTTTCCCTCTCCAGAGATAAGGCCTGAGGCAAATAACTACAGAAATTAAATGGATGAAGTTCAGGCAAAATAATTTTCATCCACTTCATAGTTGGTAATGAACGTCAAATCTCAAATGAGGAGGATTCAGAAAATGTGCTTAACAACACACATAAAATCCTGGCTTAGAGGAAAAAGTCTATTTTTCTCAAAAGAGATCTCTGAGACTGGAGAAGTAGAATCTGAGAACATTAGTTCTTTCTTAATTGTGTCTGCTATGCAGTACCTTAGAAAAGCTGATGCAGTGGTATCACAGCAATGACATTTTATATATTATGACAGTCTGAATAACCAGTAGGCTGGTCAGCAAAATATTGTGGAATTAATTTTGCTTTTAGACAATTACATAAGCTATAAAATCACTTTTTAAAAAGCATAATTCTATCCATGTCTGTTCTCTTCTGTGAAACAATATTTTCTATACGCTGATTCTACATTGCTCACGCCTCATCTGATAAAATGAGACAACATAAGATGCTCACTGAAGGGCACCATTGGTTACATATTTTACTTCCACAAAATGTAGTGGATGAAGATAGTTACACAATATTGGTATGAATCTCTATGTGCAGACATTGACTCACAGAAATACATTTCATATCAGACCATTTATTAAAACCATTAATTCTGAAAGAGTTTGTATCAGGTTATTTTACAGATCCACATGCCATCACATTATTTTGTGTATGTATAGTGGTCTCTCCTTAACCCTTCTGAAATGGTAACAGACCATCTAAACAGCTTAACTTGTCTCATTTTTAGATAACAAAAGGATTAAAACATTTGGAAGAAGGCAATTTTCCCTTTAATGTGAAAACAGAGGAATCAAAGCAGATTTCATTGAAAAATATGGAGGTAACACCTTTTGATCTCTCTGGGCAGCATTCCAGTGAAATCATAAAATTAGTTTCTTACTACTTCCAAAAGGTTGCGGAAGAAACCGAGTGAATAAGCTTTCCTGACCAAACTCATAGGACTAGTGTGGTCAAATATTGCTGCAGATGTGTTAATGAGACTTAGCATTCAGTACAAGCAGTAAATCCCCATTCCCTGAAATGAACCAGTTAATGAAATGAAACTTTATAACACGGAACTTTATAGTCCAGTATATAGACTTTGTAATAGCACAATTTCTTTCAGAATTCTTGTTTTTATTAATTGTATGATCAATTGTATGATCTCAATTGTATGATCTGGGGTTGACTGAGAAGATATATTGTCTTGAATTAGTACTAGCTTTAAATCCATAAAATTTAGGGAACTCATGACATTTTACTTCCCTGTTTTCATGCAAGGCTTTCTGCAACAAAAGTAACAATTGGAGACTTGTTTTAATGTGTTGAAAATGTTTTAATGAACTTACTTCTTCTACAGAAGAAGAAAGTGAGCCCAGAAACAAATGGGTTTGCAGTAAATTTATCTTTGGATTTTTTTGTTTTATCAGTAAATGCCTTGGTTGTACAGTTCTTGGCATCTTTTCTGTTATGAATAACCCTGCACTCATTTCTATCCTGTTTAATTATCCACTCTGGCTTAAAACATAATCAGCATTAAACCAGCTGTGCAACCTTGAAAGAACACCATTTCAGTAACATACTGATAAAAACAGAGCAAGCAAGCTATTAATTTTAGTAGAAGCCCTCCCTTCTGGCTATAGCCTGGACACCATTTCAGAGCTGTATCCATTTATCGCCAAGTACCATCCCTGGTGCACTCATTATAGCAATGGATTCCATTCATTGTCTGACACTGTGACTAGCTAGATGACTATCCTGAGCCAATAAGGTCATCTTTGAGGTGAGTGCTCCCTACTAATACAGTGAAATGACTTGTGGAAACACTCATCAGTAGCAGAAGGAAATGTATGTGGTAAATAATGAAGAAGCTTAACACAATTTCAAAACTGCTTGTCAAGAAAAATCTGCACAGAGACACATGTAATTTAATGCTGCAAGAGTCTTAATCAGTCCATCCTGTCAGTTATGAGTTCTGGCCAGAAGCTTTAACTGCTAAAAAAGTCAGAAATTAAGAACTGCATGTATCTCCTGATCTCCTATGCTGCCAGGATATAAAAGAGAAGTCTTAAATTAAATACCTGGTTTTAGACTTGAATTTTTCTGTGACACTTTTAAAATCTATGTGTATAAGTGCTGTTATTCAGTGGGCTAAACCCAGTGAAGTTGCATTAAGGATAAGCAAAATTTTGAAAAATTATAGCATTTTCCTATTTGTTGGACACAAATACAGACCATTCAGGTGGAAGCTTTACTGATCTCAAGATCATGTTCCTTGCCAGAGTAACTTACCAGATATGTGCACAAAGAACTGTTAGAAGCACCAGTACCCTCAAAACTTACCTTACTACAACCTACAATCACTATATTGGTGCCACACTGTGAATTCTCTGAACTTAGTAACCTGCCATGCCTGTTATACTTCACCCAAGAGTTTATGCAGGCATGATCACGACACTCTACTCTTCACTCTGGTGAGCAGTAAACTTAGAGAAAGTAGTGCTGACTGGTTTGTAGAATCTGTACTTGGTTTGCTTTGTATGGTCAAAATGCTGTAATCCTCTTATTTGGGGAAAAACACCTTTAATTCTGAATTTTCTGCAGCCATAATAAAGCATGCATGCACTCACTCACTATTACTGTTATATAAATACTTTATATGATCTATAGGTCAATGCAGCCATGAAGTGCATTAACTTCTATATACCAATATATATTCGTTTATGTAGACTCAAGCATATAGAAATAAGAGCAAATTCCAGAAATATTAAAGAATTTAATGTTAAAATAAGGTCACAGCTACTTGCATCACCTCAAATTCTTTCTCAGTGAGATGATTTTAAGCAATCTAGGTATTTTAGATACCCTTTTTTTCGTTAGTTTAATTACAAGTTCTGTGGTTTAATCCCATAGCATACTTTGAGAATAAGATTGAAAATAATGCTTCTGTTACAGTCAGAACATAACATGGAGAAACTAGAAACTTTAAGAGAAGAGATTCTGTGAAGAAGTATCCTATGCAGGGGCCAGGAGTTGAACCCTTGTGTTCAAGTGTCCTTGAGGGTCCTGCACAGGGCCACAGGTTGGACCAGGTGATCCTCTTGGGTCCCTTCCAACTCAGCAGATTCTATGATTCTAAGAAGGGGCAGGGGCATGTTGATCTCTCTTCAGGAATGGTTAGATCAGAAGGAGGTGCCTCTGAATAAGAGCCATGAACAGGCTCAGAGCCTGTGGGTAAAAATCAAGGACAGGACCAAAAAGGGACACGTTGTGTTTGGTGTCAGTCACAGCCTGCCTGACCAGGGGCACAGTGTTGACAAGACATCTTTTTTCAGCTACAGGGATCATGGTCCTCACAGGCTCTCATCCCAGTGGGGGATTGCAACCTCCTGGATAGCTGCTGAAAAAGCAATACAGCAGGCTGTAGGCAATTCAGGAGATGCCTGGAGTGCATCTGAACTTAGAGTCCAGGTATTGGAGAAACTATCCCAGAGGAGAAGAGTTACTGGTCAGTGCAAATGAGGTCATTAGAAAGATCAGAGGCAGCCTTGGCTGTATCAACCACATCTTGGCTGAGTTTGTGATCTGGAAGAACTTGGGCAGGACAAAGAACAAAGTCAGGACCCTGAAATTTGGAAGAGCAAATCCTAGCTCTTGAAGGAGTTGGTGAATGAAATCTCCTGTGAAACTGTCCTTAGGCACAGAGGAGCTGACTAGAGTTGGCAGCTCTTTAAGGCCACTTTTCTTAGAGTACAAGAGCTCTCCATCCTGATGGGTAGGAAATGAAGCAGTGCAGGTTGGAAACCAGTGTGGCTGAGCAACGATCTGCTCCTCAAACTGAACAGTAAGAAATACTGTCAGTGGAAGCAGGGGCAGGTGACCTGGAGAGAGTGCAGGAATGCAGTCTGGTTGTGTAGTGATGGGATAAGGAAAGTCAAGGCTTGGATGGAATGGATCTTGGTAAAGGACATGAAGAATAATAAGGAGGGATTCTACGAGTACATAGGTCAGAAACGAAAAGTCAAGAATAAGAAAGGTCACTGATAAATGAGAAGGAAGAAGTGGTGGCAACAGACATGGAAAAGGCTGAAGTACTTAATGAGTTCTTTGCCTCAAACTTTAGGCTTCCATGCTTCCATGATCTCATCTGTTAGCATATTTCTGTAAAAAGAAAACTGAAAACTCAGCCTACTGCACACCAGTTATTAAAAAGAAGGGAAAACCCATTGAGTGTTGATTCGGTTCCGGTGTCTACTACTAACGTAACCAAAAAGTTAAAAGGGCCCTCCGGCAAGATTCATTACCAGATCTCCTTGTCTGTTTTCTGTGAGCTTTCTCATGTAAATCCACTGGCAGTTGCCCCATTCTGAACTGGTTCCTTTGGTGGGGATTCCAGGCATTATTCCTGGAAAAAGAAAACCATACAAGTCTCAAAGGGGTTGGTCCCTGGACAGGTAACCCCTTAGTGGCTCAAATTGTTTAACAGCTTGGACTTTATATTTCTCAGGCAGACTTCGGTGTTCTACTGCATTAAATGCTTGCCACACTGCAGTTGTTACTTCTCCTACCTTTTCAGGTTATCTCTGGCTAATTTCATGTCTGGAGGGAGTGAGAATACTCATAGAAGTTCAATAAGTACAGCCTGCGCCATGGGGAGTGAATGCTTATACCTCTGAGGGCATCTGTCAACTATTGTTCTCCCTTCCAGATAAGCGCCAATTGAGCTCTGTCACGTTTCCGGCTTGGAATCATAAAAGATATATCTTTTACATCTAGGGTTGCTGCTACCTGAATTTGAGTTACCATTTCCAGATAATTTAGCACAGCAGTGGTAAAAGGTGCAGCATTATCATTCAATTGCCTATAATAAACTGGCCAGATAAGAGAATAAGAAAGGGAGTGTGAAACCACCCTGACAATGCCCAAGCACACGGGTGCTTGTATTGTGGCTGTTAGGTTTGTGATGTTGGGTGCTGCAGCTGTCACTGGAGACAAATCAGCTGTAACTTCAGAAAATCCACTTTCTGCTGCAGCAAAAATTCAGTGCTGTGATACACCAGCAATTCTTTATTTAGGGACTGTAAGTGCTGCTCAGAGCGAGTGCACTGCAGTCTCCAGATTTCTTTTAGGCTAAAGCTTAGCAGATATCTGCTTCTAGCCATAAATTAACCTTATCAGTTTGGCAGATAACACTTGTTCCACTTACTCCAGTGATTTTAACTCTTTGCCATCTGGATAGTACACCCAGCTTCCCAGCATCCCACTGCACTAATACTGACTGGAGCTCAATCTCATCCAATTTATGGCCAAACTTTGATACCTTGGTAACTGCATATGGCACTGTTTTAATAGCAATTTGCTGACCCAGACAGTCATTTGTGGGTTTAGTTTTAATTAAAGGGTCGTAATGTTACTTCCTCATTATCAGATGTCAATGCAAACTTCCTCATTATCAGATGTAGCAGATGCTACATCTTGCTCTTTATTAGAACAACAGATCTCTTCACCTTCTCTGAAATCCTCCACTGGACACAAAAAATCTGAGTTATAAGACAGTGTTTCTGAAAATGTTACAGAACTGTTCCACATCCTGTAATTCTTCCTGTAAGATTCTCTCTTTCTCTCATGCACATCCCAAAGCTCTGCCTGAAGCTTTCCAAGGCAATCACACTGCCTGCAGCCTCTTCTCCTTTTCCTCATTTAAACGGTAGTACAATTCTTTCACCAAATCTTGTAAAGACAGTATTATTTTATCTTCAGATTTCTGAGTAACTAATAGCTCCTTTTGTGCTGTTTTAAGGGCAGCAACCAAGAAGCAACCTCCTTCAGATCACAAACTAGTTGCAAATTCCTCCCTTCTGTGCTTATCTCAAATTCCCACTGTGTTGGCTTATCTTATGTCACGTTTCTTCTGTGTCCTTGACAGTGTTTTAAGACAGGCAACTGTACTCTTTAAGTCCTTAGAACACTAGAACAGGTTGCCCAAAGGTGTGGGTGGACCATCCTTGGAAGTGTTGAAGTACAGGTTGGATGGAGCAATGTGGTCTACTGGGAGGTGTCCCTGCCTATGCTGGGTGGGGTTAGAACTAGATGATCTTTAACGTCCCCCCAACCCAAGTTATTCCATGATTAAATTAGATAGGAACATAAATTTTATTTTGTTATGTTTGTTAAAATCTACTTATGAGCATCCATTTCTAATGGGACAGCAATGAAAAGCTTTACTGGTCTTATAAATTTTTCTAATTTTAGACATATATTGCAATTCGGTTTATTTACAGATTAACTAAAAAAAGACTTGTTCCTCCAGCAAAGGTAACTAAGAAGAAAATTCTGACCCTTATAACTCTCCTGTAAACTCCTGTATTAATAAGCAACACCTTTTCACTCTGGAATTCTTGTGTACCTTGAATTCTGGCTGTATGTGTAGCCAGAGGAGCTAAGAAAAAAAATCACAATACTCCGATAAAAGCTGAGAGGGATCCATAAAGTAAGCGGTTTTGAATACATTAAGGATTTTGATGCTGTAACTGCTCTCTGAATCAAACCATGTGCAAAATAAAACAGTGAACACTTTTTTATAAAACCCACAAATATTAAATAGATACATTCCCCATGTATTTGGTACAACTGCCTTTTCCTGCCTCTTTCCCCACTTCATAAGGAACATTACTCTCCCCAAGGCTGTGTAATTGACCTTATAGATGGCTTAAATTCAATTCTGATCCTTAAATCATTTTGGAATAGCTCATTTTCAAATCACAGGATGTACTGTCGGTCTCAGCTAGGCTGATATACAAATGCAGGGATTTCTTACAACTGGTTTTGATGTGATCTGTTTATGAGCTGTAATGAAATGGCTGCTGAGATAAACAATGTCCTCAGGCTGAAAACTATAAGCAACTAGAGCAGTTGCCTTCCTAGCCAAACACCAGTACATATTTCCTGATGACCTCTACCTTATTATGTTCCTGTTATCAGAGTAGACTGATACATTACAAGAAAAGTGACAACAGAATAAATAAAATTCATTGTTCTTGGCACATTTTTGAAGTGGTGTTCTCTATGGTATCTCTTTATTTTTCTGAGATATCTCAATCCAATGAATTTTAGAGATGGACTGATATCTTTCCTTTTTGCACTTGTAGTTAGACTTATTTGGAGTACATGTGAATCTCATCCTTCATGTTTCTGTGCTAGACATGCCCCCAAAATATTTTACATAAGAAAAATTGACATCAATTTGAACAGATTCACCTTTTTTTTCTCTACCCCTGAGTAAGACAAGTAGGTTTTATAAAAATAGCTAATAGGATGTTGCAAGGGAGAATAAAAAGAACTGCTGAGAGAGGAAACAAACCCAACACTCCTCAACTGGTGTTCAGTCAGACGGCTACCTGCCGTCATCCCAACCAATACCCACTGGTTGAGTGGTGTTACTAGAGCTTCATGTTGTGTCCTGTGGGTCAGCCTCTGGACTGGACTAAGTGGTGTAGTTCCAGAAATTTCTCTTAAGCTCCAGCAGAGTATTTTAACTCAAGATTGGCCCTTATTATCATTAAAGAGTACACCCATTTTAAATGCTGGAGGCACTGTGCTGTATGCCTGACTTCACATCCAAATTCTGCTGATGGCTAAAACAGCACTACTTTCTTTTGTCATTGTCTCAGCGAAGTAATAGATTGTACCAACTTAATAACATTTTCACCATGCATATTAGCACTTTTCAATTTATTAAATATGTTCTAAAATTTAATAAACCACAACCATAAATTTAGAGATGAGTAAAATCTACAGGTTACTGCGGGACTTTTAATGCAAACATATATTTCAAAGCTGTACTCACTCTTCCATTTTTTTCTCCTTTTTTTTTTTATTTTTAAGAGAGAGAATAGAAAGTAGAGAAAGAAATTCTAGCGAAAAATGCTGTTCCCTGTCTTGGCCACCTCCTTTCACAGCCAAGTTCACCACACTTTCTGTGCTTTTAATAAATATCATTGCTTAGTTATTTCTTTCCAGTCATTATGTCTTTTCTGTAAACTGTATTTAAGTTGCTGAAAAAGATTTATTTTTCAGTTTGCCATAAAATGGACTGTGCATGTAAATGGCTGAACAGTAGCACTTGCAGGAATATAACAACCTCATGTGAAAATAGAGTAATGTCCTACATCTACATTAATTAACACAGTATAAATTCAGATTTTGTTTGGGTTCTCCTTAGGTGCACTTAATTATTGCATAGTTTTTCTCAGCCATGGAAGTGCCTGCTTTGGGTTTGTGTCTTGAAAATAAAATTAAAACTAAATAAAGTGGAAAACTGCGGGGCACTATTAAAAATGTTTCAAGAATGGGAAGTGTTGATTAAAGATAAAATACTAGGGAAATTAATTGTCTAGGAGCCATGTAATCATTTCTAAACTTCATCCATTTAAAGAAAAAAAAGTTTCTAAACTTACTTTTAATTGATTTTACTTACAAAATTTTAATGAGTACAGGCCATAAAGAAGACAGGGATTTTAACATTTCCAACAGACATTTTGCACTTCTCACATTAGACTAAGGAAAACATTGCATTCCTAATCATTTTTGCTCTTTCAAAATTAGAAGACAATCAAATTCACTTAGTAAAAATGTGACTAAAGATATAAAATACATGTGTGATATTTAAGGAATATATAATAACATTGGTTTCAATACTGAAAATGCTGAGAAAAACAATACTATTTTTCAACGCTGTTGACAAGTATTTCAGTACTACCACCATAAAAGGAAAATTACTGAACTAAAAGACTGTGTGGACCAGAATATTCTAAGGACTACTGGTATAAAATACTTAACTTCATAGATAGAGACTTAGAGGGAAATAATAAAAATTAATTTTATTTATTTCTTTTTTTTTTTTTTTAGAGCAAGTAAGACTGCATTTCAAAGAAGGAAACCACTTAAAATATATTTTGATCAATGTAAATTTCATGCTTATTTGATAAGAAATTGTTCATTCACTATCCGCTAGAAGTCTTAACTGTTCCTTAGTAAATTTAATTCTTACTAAGAATCATATTCACTTGATCTACATGGATTCCATCCTTTCACGGGAAACAGATTAACTATTTCAACACATTGATTTTTCCTATACAGCACTGAAAGATGTAAAACATTTTTGAAAGACAATCCTAAATTTTAAATTGTACTTTTTTAAATGCAATTTGGATTACACTTTTACCTTCCTTAGGCGGGTCAAAACTTGCTAAAGACCTTCAGTCTTTCTAAATAGAGATGATTTCATTTAGTTTTAAGGCAACAGCTCAGTAAAACTTTGCAGCTATTGGGTCATTGTCTGGCTATAAATAAAAACCTCTAGCATGAGTTACTCCTTAGTTGCTATCAAGGTTTCCTTTGCTAGCCTTTTGCTTTTGTCAAGTACCATATCCTTTCATGTTGGTATCTTTCAGAAATAAAGTCTCCAGTTTGCTCAATGAATTACTTTGTCCAAACTACTTTGTATCAATTAATGAATAAATAAACTCTGCAATACATCCCCTGCCTCATAACCTGCTGAGGCCAGAATAAATTATTGCTATGTTTAGTAGTAGAGCTAATTTCTAATTTAATATGTAGTATTTGCAATTTTTTTCTTCATATACATTAGCAGTTGTCAGTACTATTTATCAGGAATTTCTCAGTAAAAGAGATTAATCTTTACCATCCAAGAAAATTCCTAGTCTAAAATGACATAGTGTTTCACAGTTATTGAATGCCAAGATGAGCAAGACTAGTGAACAAAAGAGAATGAAAATGCTCATAAAATTTCACTACAGGTAGAAATCCCATAGCATTCTCAGCACAGATCTATGAGAATTTCTCCTGAATGAATCATTGACATGGATGCACTGGAATATTTTAGGTAGTCAACAGTATCTCCTCCTTGGCAATATCACCCTGCAAATCCATAGGAAGTAACATTATGTCAGGTTGCTGGAACAATTATTGTTGACGATAAATCTGAATATATTAGTACTTTAGAGATTTAGTTATCCATGTACCTAATCAACAAGCAAAAATAAGTCATTCAGTTTTGATCTTGTGTGACCTGATCTGACAGGCAACGGATGCTTGTTACCAAAAGTAATAAATCTATGCCTGTATATAAGGTCCAGTGGCTGAATTTCCCTTCCTTGTTAAAAACAAACACTCCATCAGTCAAATCAATTGAAGCATCACATAAACATTTTACATTGTTCTTCCATCAAGCATAAGACAGGAATATTTGACTAGCTGAAAGGGACTTACATTATTGCAAAGATACTGATTGAAACTATGGCGATACTGGTATCTGTGAGAGTTCTGCCCCTGATCCCAGTGTGGCTAATATTTCACCTACTCCAGGATGGCAGGCTGCAGAAAAGTGCAAACTAGAATAGCAGAATTATAATACCAAACATTGTAAAAGATAAATCACCCTTAACTACCTATAATGCATTAAATGGGATACTATAATGATAGCACTTTCCTGTGCTATCTGTTTCTCATTGTAACTATGGCAAGACAAGAAAAAGGCTTTCCAGTGCATGTAGCATCAGAGATAAGGGACTTGAACAGGTATTTGATTTTCCCTCATGTCACACCATTCCTATTCCTGCTTTTTTTTAACCAGTATCATTTTTTAAATTGCAAAGTGAAACAGATAGTACTTTAATTTTAAATTACAACTTTACTTATTAAAGAGGTGGCAAGGTATTTTCAGGATGATTGGTGTGTATATTAGCTATTTTGTTTATGCCAATAAAAATGCCAAACTCAAATTCACTTCTAATGGACCATGCATAATGTCAGGCTCTCTGCTGTCCACTCAAATGCCATAGAATACATCTGACTTTAAAATGAGCCAAACAGTTGTCTCTTCATAATCTCAAGATAGCCTTCTGTTAGGTATCTGTTTCCAAATTTTACAACACTATAGTGGAGGTTATGTGCTTTCATGGCTAAAATCCAGTTGAAGATATACTTGCTCTGAATTCTCTCACATTTTGTTAAAATTATTGGCAAGCAGTTGCCTTCATATCCTTTGCAGTGAAAACATTTGACCTTACAGAGTCCAAATGGCTTATTGCCCAGTTTTGATCTACTTTGTACACTAATGGGGAAGAGATCAAAACCAGATGACAGACATCAAGGCAAACGGCCAGTGGCAGAATGGTAGGCCTGTAGGCAGAAAACTAAAATAAACCTGCCAAGTATTATTTATCTCAAGCAATAACTACTTCAAGCTGACCACTTTTATGATTAACTTCTAAATGGTTACTGAGAACCACCAACAAAATTTATTTTGAAATTTGACAGCTTGAACCTTTATTCCTCTTTTAAAATGGATTTTCTTGCATTGATTTTAGAAAGCAATGCAGAAAAACCATGTTTGATAGCAGCACACTGAAGCAGACAGATCTTGAGAAAATACAAATATGGCTGTATAAAGGATATGGTAATAAAAATCAGTAACTTTCCCATCTTTTTCTTTGGGCAAGGACAGTGTTAGGCAATTTCAGTTTCATGGAACTTTAATCATGTACGTTGGTAGTGTGTCTGCTGGATTATTCTCTCTAATATAACCTGAAGCAAAAGGATCTAACTACAGACATAGCCAAAGGAAAAGTATTAAAACTTAATAAGAAAACTTCTTTTACTTAATAAAAATAAATTAAATTAGACTAAGCTTCTGCTATAGATTTATCATGTCTACCAGCAAGCAACTTTTATCCTCAGAATCACAAATAATAGCAGGGCTACACAAAATTAATACCTCGGTAAACAGATATTATTGTCATAATTAAGCCACAATTCAGTCACCACAAATTATATTTTTACTTTAAGTATGGTAGCTTGTATTTCTTAACTCTTCAGTATCCTTAAACACGTTCATATTTACGTGCTGTAAACTAGAACACCACAGACTATGGTAAGAGAAACGTCAACAAGCCATTGCTTCAATTTTGTTCTTTTGTTGAAAGAAACAAGGAGCAAAACATAGCATATAAAACACAACCTTGTGTGTGTACCACAGTACCTTGACCCAGGCATCCAAAAAACAAAAAACCCAGACACTTGGGTGAAATTAAATTAAATTTCCTAACTATTTTTCAAACTTTTTTGCCCACAATCAGGTATAGAAATCTACAATCACATATTAACTAAGTACAATGCCAAATTGCAATTGCAAATTACCACGGACAAATGTGTAGCTGGGAGTCCCATAATCCTTGGGCTGTTCAGGGATCCTGCCACAAGGTAAAAAAGACCGACCCTTGGCAATGCAGCTGTATGATTTACTGACTGAGACAAAAACTAACTATCAGCAAACATTAGCATCTAATATCAACACTTGGTAACTTGTAGATTCTGTAAAAGCAGCTTGCAGAGTTGCAATGGTGTGGAAACAGTAATCTTTACAGTGTGGATGACCAATCTTATACAGAAACACTACTGAAACTCCAGATATTCTACACTTTTAATTCCATTTAACACATTGATATAGGATTTCACAATAATCTCCTGCATAAGATACCAATAATGTTGGTTTCATATTATCCTCAAAGTATGATGCTGTCAGTATATTTTAGCTGCAGTGGTGATAAAATATATTGTTTACTTCTTTACAAAGAAACAGCTTATTTTATTTGTAACAGCCATACAATCACGAAGTTGTTCAAAAGACCACCCACATCTCTGGGCTGTCTCTTTGTCTGGCTGCTGTGCTGGCTAGCTCGGGGGGGAGACGCCAAGCAGCTCAGCAGGCAGCTGAGACCACGGTTAGCCGGCCGAGCTGGCTGTGATTTTTCCCTCGCTGACAGCTGGCTCTGTAGCGATGCAGCTACATCCACGGGAGGTCCGGGTTGGACCCCCTGGACCCCGAGAACAAAGGAAGGCGAGAGCGGAGACGCTGGAGGCGGCACCAGGGGTTCACCGACTCCTCCCCCTCAGCCGTCCGACCGGGGAGCTCCGGGCTTGCCCCAGGGACCCGGGGCAGGGGCGGGGCTTACAGCAACAGCCAACGGGAAGGGAAGGAACCCGGGGCCAGCCCATAACCCTTGGCACCGCGGGGGGGAAGGGAAACCGGGGTGAACCAATACACATTTGTATAGGGGGAACATGAACCGAGGGGGTTTTCCCAGGCGCAGCTCCGTCCCTCCGAGCCCTAGGCTGGCTGGTTTGCCAGGACACCCCAACACTGGGCAGCCTGTTCCAGTATCTCCTCACTGTCACAGTAAAGGATTTCCTCCTAATACGCAATGTGAATTTACCTTCCTTCAGCTTAAAGTCATTTCCTCTTTTCCTGTCACTGCTTAGCCTTGCTAAAAAGTCCCTCTCCAGCCTTCTTTTATGTCCCCTTTACATACTGGAAGGCTGCTATAAGGTCTTCTCAAAGCCTTCTCTTCTCCAGGTTCAAATCCAAGAAGACAGACACTCTACAGGAAAAAACAGTTAATAGGTAGCAGGTTTCTACAAAGAAAATCTTGTGGGCATATTTTATTTCTCCCTCAAAGTTTATATTTTTCTTAATACATTCTGCTTTTACTTTACACTGCATCTTTAACAATGTATTTCAATTCATAAGTTACACTGATTCCTCTGATATTTAATAATGTGAAAACAGAGGTGGGAGGTAGCTTTAAGACATGAACAATTAATCAAAAATATAAAATATTTTATTGAGGTTTGTTAACTAGATCAGATGCATGCTGGATTTTCTGTCAAAATGACATTGTTTCCTTCTCAAATGAAAGAATGTTTGTGGATGGAAAAAGATTTAATTTTATTTAAACAAAATAAAGCATTCTGCTTTTGTAAATTTTTTAAATTAACATAAATTTATATAAGAAAATAATTGCATATGAATGAATTACAAAAAATTTCCTATGAAACATTTTGATGTCATAAATGATATAAAATTGTATATAAAACCTTTTGACATTTAAAAAATTTTTAGGACCCAGGTTTCTTAATGACAGTAATTTCTTCAGAGTAACTGCTCATAGGTCATTTTTTAACCTGATCACTTGTAGTTTGCTTAGGGTTGTAAATCTTAGGGTACTCTGAAACAATTACTGTAGTCAGTTTTTAAAAATGCTGCAAGAAAAAGAGCCTTCTTCAACTACCAAGAATATATTAACTCTATACATATGTAACATTACTGATTTCTGATATACCTAGCTGCAAATTATTTTTATGGTACATGAATAAATTTCGGTTCTTGTGTAACACACTATCATGTGCAGTTATGAATTCTAAATTTTATTACCTTTTTATAATTCCAGAATACATTCTGCTGACTGATTTGGATGGCTGATCATTGTTTTCCCCAAATATTTAAACAATCTATTTATGAAAAAAAAAAAAAAAATCTAGT
>VZTI01004803.1:4536406-4562312 GCA_013397865.1 Struthidea cinerea
TACTTTTCTTGAGAGGAATACCAGCTTATTCAGAATTCTAAATTTCTCCTATGGAGTTCAATTGAAGAGAAGCTGTGTTAACAAATGAAAGGTTTACTCTCCTTCCTTAAAGTGGAATGAGATCTTGGGAGTTGCTCCTAGAAAAGAAACATTGTTACAGGCTGCTGTGTTGTGGAACAAGGAATTGCAGTGCAATCCTCTTTTGTCATGTTTCAGGGCTATACATAAATAAAGCTTATACATGTTGACCTGTGTTCCCAGCAGGTCAGAGGAGATGATTGCTCCTCTCCTGCATTGGTGAGGCTGCATCTGGAGCACTAGTCTTATTTCCACTGGGTGGGGTAAAGGAGGAGGGAAACAAGGGAAATCTTGGAGATGATAAGGGCTGCTGCTGAAAAATGTGGTCTCAGAAAAAGATCCTCTTCCACTCTTAGCAACCAGTCTGTCTTTCCAGAATTCTACCACAAAATTTACTCTTCACCATTTCTACTAGTTGAGTGGTCTCTGAGGTTTATTTCCCCTCTTTATCCTTATCCTTCCTTGCTAAGTTCCTGTGACATTTCATTAGAAAATTAAAAAGCAATTAAAATTTAACCTCATTTTCTCACACATGCTACTCATTTCTCAAGTACATGCTACTCCTTTGCAAGCTACACAAAAAAACAGAGGGCAAAAGACCCAGCTGAATCTTTCCAGCAAAGGAATTTAGTAATGATTAACAGCCATCTTGTGACCCGAGCTGAACGGCCTCACTGGAAAGGTTAGATATCTGAATATTACACACACAAGACATAGCCTGTATTGTTTGGCCCCTTGTGCTTCAGGGCTGCCTGTACAAGACAGTATTAGACACGTCCTTGTCATCTTTAACCTAATACAGCCAGCTTATAATAATGCTAATATAATAATTAAATGATAAAGGGTGTTCAAGAACATTTTTTGCCCTTTTCTTTTTTTGACTTGGTCATAGATCCAAAACAGATTTCAGAGCAGATGCCAAATCTGCAAGACTGGAAGAGTGTATCAAAGCTTAAAAACTGAAGGCTACTTTGTGGCATTTTTGTGTAAAACCAGGCAAAACAGAGAATGCCTCCCAGTTATGTCTGTCATTTATAAAATGATCCAGTAAAGACTGAGCCAGCTCCTAAGTGTATTCACCCCTGAACTGTAAGGCCTGAGAATGACTAGAGAATCTAAGTCTACACCTCATTCCTTTATTTCTGACAGTGAGTGGTTTTGCCACTTAATGCTATCCATCTCCTTTGTGTTGGTGAAGGAGTCTTGTGAATGCCAAGATTATGCTAGTATAGCAACAAGCTTGAAGAACTCTTGTTTTAGGGATCGTAAATAGATATTCACTTGTTTCTACAAATTTGATACTGTTTAAAAAAAAACAAAAAAAAACTGTTTTTAGGGTGAGAAACTAGCAGCATTAATAATTCCTATCCATGGTCATGAATTTACATTTTTTGCATTGAACACTGATGAATGTAATAAAAGCTCAGTATATTGAATCATCTTCATGACCTTAAATAATTCTTGTATTCATGGTTTCCATTTTGTTTTAGCAATTTTTCTAAATCCATTCATGTGTTATGCAACCTTTTTTCTTGGAGATGTTACTGTTTAAAATGTCCATTCTAAGGCTTTCAACTTCAAAATATTAAATTATTCACTCTCATAGTTTATCTCTTGAGTATGTCTTACTATTGCATCAATACTCCTATTTCTGAATTTAATTCCTGTACTTAAACGCAAGAGTAAATGCAAGTATCTGAAACAATGGGAAATATGTATTTAAATGAAAGAATTTACTGCCATTAAGAGCTACAATTACTGAGCTAAACAGAGCATTAAAATATATTACATATATGCAAGTACATTAAAAGACCCTTTAAAAGTCTACAGTATGTACTTTATGTAATAACTTAAAGGCATCTTCTTACTCATATATCTGTCCTAATTCCCTTTGTATTTCTTTTTTTATTTTTATGAAGAAAGCAATTTCTAATCAAAACTTGTGAATCTGCTTCAGAGTTCTGGGCTTTCCATTTTCGTGGAGATGTTGTTCAAGTGATATCTGCTGTAATTTTCAGATAAAATCTTGAATAGATAAGAAAATATTCTAAAATATGTGTTCTTGTAAATATGACTCACCTAGCAATCAGAATACAGCGTGAAGACAGGCTGATGTGAGAATAGGACTGCATGAAATATGTGATACATACTTATATTTTCATTTGGCAACTGCTTTAGAGGGCTTTGAAGAAACACCAGGCATGACATTAAATTGTACTAGGTGGGCTGTTTACACATACACACTGCAAAAAAGATGTTTTCTCTGATCACCCCAGGAAACACTCATGCTATTTATAAGGGTTAAAAAGAAAATTGGATTCTATTGCAGTATATTACCCCCCAAATCTTAAATAAAGGTGATGACAACTAAACCTTTCCTAAAGCTCCTACATCCCAGAATGCCATGCTAACAACTTACTTTCTGTCCTTTGTCAAACGTCTGTGACTTACTCTCCTATCATTAACTACATCTTATTCTGTTATTGGGGTTTGGTAGTTATACAGCACAGGAACACTCTATTTAAGACAAAAACCTACTGTTGGATTCAGTGTCACGGCAGAGTTTTATAGCAGTGAGGAATTGCCTTGATAAATGGCCCTGACATTAGTGTTTTCATGGCTCTACCTTCAATGTCATTGCATCACAGTGCCGAGTGCTAAAGCAAGACCACTGCTACCTTCCAACAACATATTAAGTTGAAGCTCACTCTATCTCTAGATCCCACAGGCACAATAAATGGAGAAAATAACACATTTACAAACTGATAAAATCCAGCAAAGCTAATAAAATCAGACACTTTATAGCTTGGCTAATAGTGTCCTTTGAAGGGCATCAAATACCACATCATGTACTGCTCTGAGGGAAATCAATTTAGGTACAGCAATACTGCCTCTGAACCACGCACTTGAATACACAGGAGATACTAAAGCTAATCAACTCATAATGATAGAAATTTTACAATTAATGCCTTGGTTTTTTTTAATGTGGTTGTATGCTTGTTTGATAGGAGCAGCAATCATATCAAATTGTTCCCATTTCAGTAAGAAAGTTCTCTCAAAATTATGGAAATATTTCAGCTACTACATTGTCTTTCCTCATGTTGTGTGTGTCTATTGGAAAGACATTATCATATGTCACCTTAGCAAACAGGACTTTTTTTGTTATTGCCAGAACACTGCAACAATAATTACATTCATCCTGGCTGTGTTTAAAAAAAGACTGGATGTGGCACCAAGGTTTAGTTGAGGTGTTAGGGCATGGGTTGGACTCAATGATCTTAGAGGTCTCTTCCAACCTGGTGATTCTGTGGTTCTGTGATTATTCATTTGTTCTGGCTCAAAAAATAATACAAATTCCTTTTATTTTTTCATAGCAACTTCTATGCAGGTATTAAAAATATACGGATTGCATTTGTTCTCATGTTGCAGTTTAAATTAATGCTTCAGTTTCCTTTTTTTTTTACTCTCACAGCTGGATTTCACTGTGTTGATCTTAAGTACTAAACATCAGATCTAGTCTGGGTTGAGTTTTATCTACCCTTGATCTCTGACCACTTACCTCATTTTAACAATGTCTAATCTGCCAGGAGTTCAAAACCAAACTGGTTAAGTAGTACAGAAATGTGGTGCAGAGTGTCTTGAAAGGCAGTAACAGCCATTTGTGCTCTGATTCTATTAGACCTGACAAACTAATCAAGGTGAAGCCTGGATAGTAATAATGGAGGAAATTTTCAAGGATGAGCTAGACTAAGAAAGGTAATAATCTTCCATTTTTGTCATTATCTTAAAGATTATTAAGAGAATGTCAGTATACTTCAGACCAGAGACTGCTTTTTTATTATTATTTTTTTGAGTCACATAGTGGTAAAAATTGAGACCTGAAGACCTTTTTGCTTCCATTGCTGAAAAATACCACAGTACATAAAATATTTAAAACAGGTAGTATGTGTTCTTGATCCAAGAACTTGCAATAGAAAGGCAGAGCAGTATTTCTGTAGAGCAGAGTAAATAATTTTTAAAAAGTAAACCCACTAAGTGTTTTTTGTGCGCAATGTAGCTGAAAATTGTAAAGGGTAGGTGGCAACTTACATGGAGAACTAATTGTCTTTTCTAGGATCATGGGCTCATATGTTGTTACCATATTCAAGCAGTGTCTGCAGATCTATCAGCTGCAGTCCAATCTCATGTAATGAGAAATTGTGGTGGCTGTTATAAACTCATGAAAAATTGCAAAAAATTCCCCTCACATCCACAATAAAAATACATTATAGTAAGACTGAAAAAATTTTTTCCTAGTTTTTTATGTTTGGCTGCATATAAGAAATTGGGTATTAATATTTTCAGGTAAAGTATACTCCTAACTCCCCATTACCTGTAGTGCAATTGCTCTTTGGTCTTATTCAACAATTGCATTCCATCTTTGTAATAGCTGCATATCTCAGATATGTGAAATTAGCTTTTTTTTTTAAATTTTGTACCTTTTTAAGTAAACTAATATATACACACGCCCACACATATACATACACATATATATTTATATATGTATATATATATAAGTATTTATATAAGCTGATAGAAACAAAGATCTTTGAAGAACATGGAACGATAAGCTACGTGTGGTGGAACGTTGTTCATGGGATTTCCTGCAGTGTCATGGAAGTATTGGGTATTAAATAGAACACACCAAATGACAGTATCAGCATTAATTGATAGGCTGACTAAATAATAAGTCAGATAAAACCTTACTAGTAAGAGGTCTTCTGTGAGTCAAAATAGCCATACACTGTTTTGTACATTTTTTTTTAGTATTAAAAAAAAAAAAAAGGGAGAAGAAGAAATATGACAAACTGTTTCTTAATCGTGAGGTCTTTTCAACTTTTTTCACCTTTTGAACTCATATCAATGCTTGCTATATATCAGGCACTGGCACATCTGCCATAAATAAGTAGTTGGATTTGTCAGATGAATTAAATGGTTCTGGCATGTTTTTATGAGATCACAGCATGTCTTGTTTTACCAGAAAGATTGCTGCATGCTCTACGGTTGTGTACTTTCTAGGCCAATGTATTTCTTATAGAGCTGATCAAAGACTGACTGACATGCTTTGGAAGACAAGAATAAGCATTTCCAGAAGTGTTATTATCCTATCAAGCATATGTCTGTTACAGCCTCAGTCATCCAAATTAAATGTTCATATATGCTGTATTAATGTCTGATACTGATATAATGTAATCAGTCATTCATATGTATCAGTCATTCATATGAATCAGTCATTCATATGTAATCATATTCACAGTGCTTTGTATGTCCTCTAATTAAGGACAGAAAATAAGGCTTGTGCAAACAGAGCTAAGAATTTCTGTTCTGTACTAAGGAAACTGACTGTTTAAAAACCTTGTGATTTTGGCTCTGAGTGATGGTTATGCCATCTCATGTACAATGAAGAGACAGGACAGCTAGACCAAATCTCAATTCTCCAAGAAGGGAAAACTCTTGAAATTTAGCACATTAGCATCACCTTCCTTTTCTCAGCCTGTGAAATGATGATAGCCATATAACCTCAGTTTCTACTCTCGCTGTTCGTAAACAGGTATATGGTACCCTAATATTTAGGCAAAGTAACAACCTATATGAACATACATTACCTTCCTGTGTTCTTTCTGCAATAGCCATTGCCCTCTTTTCTTCCACTCCTTTATTTAACCTCTCTTTTGCTCTGTGTGCATCAGTTACCTTCCTGAGATGAACTAAATGATGCAGATCTCTCTTTTTGATATATGTTACATAGATGGGCAAATAATAAATGCATTATATCTGCTTAAATATCCATAGATATAATCAATAACAAAGTCTAAATTATAGCTATCTTAATTGCCACTAAACTCTGTTTAAGTATTCTTTCACCACCAAAAACAAAGATTGAAGGTATTAATAAAATAAAAATTTATTACCAAAGTTCTTATGCCATCAGAACTCCTACAATATGATAACTAATTAAATACTAAACATCTACAACACTTCAGAATTACACAGCAGTGCTTCTTACACTTCAGATGAAATAATGCCATTTTCCATTAATCCTTATTTTTGCATCATCTCTTTTGAACAGTATGTTCAATATTTTACCTCCTAGAGTGTTTTGTGTACTGTGTGGGAACAACCAACACAAGATAAGCACAAACTTCTAAAACAAAACTTCCAGAAAAGTGAAGAGAGATTAATTTCCTGGAAACTTCTCTAAATTCTTCTTTTCTATGGTGTTCTTTCTTTTTCAAGTTGTGTGCTTGCTGAATGTTCTCCAACAATAACTAGGACTGTACCTTCTGTGCGACATTCCTGAGTTGCTACAGACAAAGGTTATCTATGGTTCCTGCTATGGCTATTCAACAAGCAGATGTGTCTCATTTAGCCCAAAGGCTTTTCAAGTATTCTAATATAATAACTTCAGTGTCACTTGTAATTTATCCTGATTGTTTCTTTGGATCTTTCTTCAATGAAATCAATAATAATTAAGGGCTTAATGGCATCCTTATTCTGGTCTGTGCTCTGTATGTTTTAGTGTGCCAGTGTAAGGTAACTATTTGATAGCTGGTTGTAGTTTCATCTGTCTGTGTCTGTTCTCATCTGTATTGTGTTCAAACACACCTTTGTCATCTTTTTTCATTGCTTTTTGTGCCAGTTTGATATTGAACTTAGGCCTGCTCACCTATTCCTAGTGAGCTGCAATCCTCTCTTCTGTTCCAGTCTCCTGCCTAAGCATTTCCATACATTTTCTCTTTTTCCAGGCAGCAGAAGGTAATATCTCATGAGGAACTTGTGTGTCAGTAGATAGATATTTACTGAGCGGGATGAGAAAGTTTCACTTAACTCTAACTTTTTAGGAATTTAAAGTTAACTTGCATTAACAGCAGAATGTTGAGATGTCAAGTACAGGGACATCAAGGAGTATTTGGTTATCCTCATCCCCACTCCTGAAATGCAGGTATGTGAGTTATCACACTGACAACCCTCTTCCCATCACGTAGCAGGATGTTATGAGGACCGGCTTCCCTTTCTTCTGCTTGTGCTGTCATCCGTGTTTCACCTGCTTCTATTTCATTCCCTTAGCTATGGTGAAACATTGACAGAGAAATGGTCTCATCTATTTTGCCATTGTTATCACTGCTTCAGCACTTAATGGTATCAAACACTGTTTCTATGTCTCTGTGAGTAGGCAGGGGAAGATCTAATATTAAGATTCAAATTTCAGTCATTTCTTTGACTTCTTAAATTGCTCAACAGTATGCAGAATAAATTTGAAAATATGTTCATTGTCTGTTAAGAGCATGTTATCTATGACATAATTTTAGAATTGGTTTAGCCTATAAAATACTTGCTTGAATGTCCTCCAGAAATTCGAACTTCAAGAAATCATTAACAAGGGGGATTTTGTTTGCAATATTTTCTGCTTCTGGTTGCAATTCCTTGTGTCCATAAAATCCCTTGCTTTTGGTAATTGTGCATGTATACATTCCTGGTGTATATTATGTCATGAAGATTTTTTTTACCGAGCATTGACAAAAGACATTTCTTTTAGTGCATTCCTGACACTGTTCTCCCTTTTAGTATGAAAAGTATCTTTCTTTTATTTAGTAAAACCAGATTATTCTTCTGTCACTGAAATCTGGTTTATAAATCATCCCTCATGAGGTATAAATAGGTAATATCACTTAGTATGTCCCTTTTACTTGAGTTTAACTCCAGAATCTGACTGTTTTCTTGTGTCAAGTGGTCTTTGTTCAATACTTTGTCACACTGAGCAAATCCCTACATTAAAAATACATTTGTGTTAAAACTCTTTTATGGTTTGATACTATAATATACTGTGTAATACTGTTTACAGTTTCTATACTGCAGAAAAACTGAATATAATTTAAGGACATGGCCTTTCATGTGATTATTACAGTATATCAGGCTACTAACTCCTGGAGAAACGGTTTTCCCATAGTGTGAGTGGGTGTACTCTTAGCAGGGAAAAAAACTGTCTGGATGGCAAGGCCCAGAGAGTGTTGGTGAATTGGGTTACATCCATCCAGGAGCCGATCACAGGTGCTGTTCCCCAGGGCTCATTATTGGGGCTAGACAGGTTTAATATTTTTATGAATGATCTGGGTGGGGGATCCTGTGCAGCCTCAGTCAGTTTGCAGATGCCACCAAGCTGTATTTGAGTCTTTTCCAACCGAAATAATTCTGTATTTCTGTTTCCTTCTTTTATTTTCAGCTCATATATTATGAGCATCCAACATATCATCACAAAGGAGAATACAAAAATAAATAAATAATACATAAAATATATAAAATAAATATGCAGTATGAAGGCATTAAATCCATTTATTAACACTGTACACAAGGATTTATTCTTGTGTTCATTTTATATCAGTTGAGCAAGTCTTCAACTTTTGCTATTTTACCCCCTATAATATGGAAAACAACCAGTCTGGTGACTTAATGCAGGCTGGATGTTAGACCACCACCCAGCAGCTCTCTCACTCCCTCTCAGAGAGAAAATAAAACAGAAAGGCTCATCCCACAAGCTAAAGACAGGGAGAGTATTCTTCAGTTATTATCACAGGTAAAACGGACTTGATTTGCAGAATGTTAATTTTATTTATCGGTAATTAACAATAGAGTAGGATGGTTAGAAACAAGACAAAACTAAAGACACCTTCTTCCTACTACCCACTTCTTCCCAAGCTCAGCTTCACTCCCTCATTCCCACCTTCAGTAGTGCAGTAGTGCAGGCGGGTGAAGAATAGTGGTTGCAGTTAGTTCATAACACCACATCTCTGCTGCTCCTTCCTCTTCACAGTTTTCTCCTGCTCTAGCATGGAGCCCCCTCCAACAGGACACAGTCCTATATGAACTACAACAACTTGTCCTTCCCATGGGCTGCATTTCTTCAAGAGTGCCTCCCTCTTCCCCCCCTTTCATGGGGAAGGCTTTTAGGAACAGACTGCTCCAGAGTGGGTCCCCCATGGACTCTAACTCCAGTAAAAAAAAAAAGGTGGTTCTTTGCAGGCTTCTCTCCATGGTCTGTAGTTTCTTCCAGGAGCCCCATGCAGAGTGGGCTCAGCATGGTGTGCAGCTTCCTTCAGGCCATATCAATGTGCTGCAGCATGGGTTCCTCCCCAGGCTCCAGTGCAGATATCTCCTCTGACATGGTCGTCCAGGGGCTGCAGGCAGACAGCCTGCTTCACCATGGTCACCTCCCCAGGCTACAGAGGAATCTCTGCTCCAATGCTTGAAGCATGCCCTTCTCCTCCTACCTCCCTGACCTTGGTGCCCATGGGGTTGTATCATTTTTTTCTCATTTCTCTCTTTTACAACTGCTACAAGATGTTTTTTACCCTTTCTCAGATCTGTTTTCACAGAGGTACTACTAACTTTATTGATAGGCTCAGCTTTGGCCAGCAGTGGGTACAATCTGGAGCCCGGTAGAATTTGTCCAAGACAGGCTGTTTACTCACAGAGGTCACTCCTGCAGCCCTCCCTGCTACCAAAACCTTGTAGCATAATCCCAATATAACCAGTTTCCAAAAAAGCAAGGAAATTGAGGAACTTCCTCAATCAAAAAGAAGACATTCCTGAAGTTAATCTTTAATTAATTAGTCAATAAAATACTAATTTCTGCTTCAGCCTGAGATTTAAATTTCTGAGAACAAGACAAATCAAGCTCTTGAAGGATCACATAATGCAATGTAATATTTCAGTGAATAGGGTAAAGGAAAAATGGAAATCAAGGCTCTTATGCTATTTTCCTCTACTTAGGCAGTTACTCAGAATATGGTACTGCTTTATCTGGCAGTGACCTTTGATATACTAGGACCAAAGTTTTGGAGGGGATTAAATTCTTCTCCTGCAGTTAATTTATTATTTTTACTAGCACTGTCTTTGAGAACAACCCTATGCATGTTTTTCTTGGTTTTTATGCTGCGATCATGAATATTTCCCTTGAGATAAGTGCTTTATGCTGCTTGCACACTTTTAAATTGCTTAGATTTCTATTAGCTTTTCTACCATCATGCCTCCAATTTATAACTCACAGATCTGACTTATTTATGTTCCTGTTTCCTTCTCAGCTCTTAATGTGAAAAGATCTTGATGTACATGTAAATGACATTTAAGTGCATACCAAAATGTCTGTGATAACAGTCAAATCAATCTTTTACAAAAACTGGTGTCTGTCACAGAGATGGGAGTTCCTTATATACTCTTCTGGTTTAGCCAAAAATATATTTTTGCTACTATTTCTCCACCGCTCTTTCTTTCTTCACCCTCCTACACCAAGTTTTGACCAGATCTACTAGCAGTTCTTAAAAATACCCAGTTATTGCTGGACAGTTTCCAGTCATCTAACCTCTGGCAGCTGCTCAAAAGGTTATGGGTTTATATTTGTACAAATGTTTTGATGTTACCAGTGGGGATCTAAAGAGCTCTGTTTTTCAAATATTGCCCATATCTGTTCCAGCTTTCCTCTGAAAAATGACAGTGAGATACCACTTGCAATTCTCTCTGTTGGGTGTAATCTGCATTATAACTAATGTATCTTTATTAGTGACAACTCTCATCAGATATTTTGTGAGCTAGAATCTAGCTCCAAGGCAAGCAGTGATGAAGCTTGGAGCATGTCCCAAAACTCTGAGGAACACATATATTTCACTACTTGTTCAGCTGGCAACAGCCTATGTGAAGTCATTTATGCATTCATTTTAAATTAGAATGCTAAGTTAAATGAAACAGTACCTAGTTAAGTTCTTAATAAATTTATTTAAAAATTATTCTGGGCTCTCATGGACAGCTGCCTTGTTCATAAAACTAGTTTAATCTCTTTGTCAAATGTTTCATATTCTCTAGGATCAATAATTGAAATATATTTTACAACAAGGACTTGGGACCCTGTCTTTAAATACCCTTGGATGCTCATGCAGTTCCAATACTACAAAGTACCCTTGTCTTTTGAGTTAAGGTTTTTGAGTTAAGCGAGACATGAGTGCTGTATTGGCCTTGTCTTTTTTTGTTTTCCCAGACTCAAAGAAAATATCCAGAAACAGCTGTGTAAAAAGTGATGTAATCCTGGTGTCAACCATCTTGCACATTAACAGAATGGAGATTGGACAAACTTAAATTCCCACTGACTGCACTATGTTTGGTCATTTAAGTTTTTTTGGTGGATAGGATGGAAAATGAACTCAAGCTTTTTATTCCTAGAAGGTAGACATTCTTAACCAACAGGAAATAAATTGTTAATTCATTTCTTTAAATTCTAGACTGTATTTTCTGATCATGTGTAAAACAAAATAAACTGTGTGAATGAAAAAATATATCAGGCATAGCTGCTGGCTTGCCCTTTAATATTATGTGAAGTTCAGCAGCAGGACATATTCTTGCAAAAAGTAAAAAAAAGAAACATTAAAGACTAGGTGCCCTGAGGTTGGCTTGCATCCTGAATGTTCATACTGCTAAACGGTGTGATAAAGTTTATGTTCCATCAATGTGTGAATGTGCTCTTTGGAACTGTTTTTTCTTCATGCCTGAACAACTGGCAATAAAGAGAAGAGATACAGCATGTGAAGCAGATCCCATCCAGATGCACCGTGATGTCCTTTCTCTGCACTGGGTCAGATAGCGGACTGCATTGTTACCAGGGCTTATCAACTTCAGTTTTGTGTTCAGTGAAAACGAAAGATTTAATTCTCCCCTCTCTTATTATAAAGACTTTCTTCTCTTTTTTTTTTTTTTATTTTTTAAATAAGAAGCTAGTAGGCAGACACTAGAGGCAGAATTTCAATGTCAAGTCACACCACAAAACATGGCATAAACCATAAAGTGACTGAGCATCAACTTTACTTAGTGAAAATTCACAGATGATTTGAATAATGGATGCTAGCTGCCGTGCCTAGCTTGACAGTTTTAATACTATTAGGATATGATTTCAGTGCTTAAATTATAGGTTCAAATGTATTGCAAAATGGTACACTAAAGACTTAACCTCTTGGATCAGTGCGTGTTTCCAGCAAGTTCAAAAGGAGCAGGTTTTCATTAGTCAGAACAACTACAATTAGTTTAATTCCCATCCCACCACTTCACAATATGTCTATGGTCATGAGCCCTTGCCGGATGCAGTTAGCCAGAGAAGATGCCCATCCAAAGAGCTTACCTTGATCATATAGTTCAATGTAAATATCTAAACTTTTCTTTTGTGGTTTTTTTGTTCTACATTCACAGAACACAGAAGATTGCTTCACCTCTTCCTGCCTCTCCCCAAAACAGAATAAGTTATTTAGCTTTTTTGAAAGCAACACAGTATGGTCTGCATCAAACCATAAGAGCTGATCATGATATTCAGTTATTCTGTTGTTAAGAAAACAATCTTCTTGACTGATATGTGATAATAAAATAATTCTGAACTAATTGCCCTGCTTTGTCTGTGTAAAAAGTTCTGGACTGAATTTCCTTCAGGAAAACTCCTCGCCCTGAACTCTAAGCACTTGAGGGAAGAGTCATTCAGGGAATTGGCACTCATACATAACAGAGGCTAAGAAGTCAATACAATTCCAGTTGTTAAGCATGGAGTCAGACTGCAATATTACATTGGTTTCATTTATAAGTATTTCTGTCATCCATGTAGTTAGAAGCATGGAGTCAAATTGAATAAAATTTTGTCTTATTTTATGATTAGATCTGACAGATATTTCACGTAGAATATGAATCAGGGTGAAAATTTGCAGTGCTAATTATGCTTGGAGTTTGAAAATCCAAATACAGTGAGAAGTAATACCTCTCAAAAAAGCATAGTAGACTCAAAACTGCAGAGTGTTTCCTAACAAGATACAGGCTTCTGAGAAGAAACTTTGTCTGATGGCACAAATCAATGCTCATCCTGAAAATACCAAAAAGCTAAGAGGTGCTTCTCCAGCTGTAGTCACATCTTAAGTTGACACAGTACAAAAAGTATCAGTGACAGATAAGCAGAATACTGGATTTGGTTTGGTTTCATTTTTGAACTGTGGAGATTTTGCACCTTAAAGTGTTCACTGAACATAAATAACTATTATTAGTTTGGACTACAGTCAAAAATTTATACCACAAGTTTAGTAATTATTGCAAATGGCAACTATATAAACACTCTGTACAGCTGATTTTTCTTATATAAATTACAATAGCAAGGCGCTATAGATAGGATAAAATAGGAAGGAATAGGGAGATAAAAAAGTCATTTTACAAACTGTGATGCCTAGCACTTGCATAACTATGTTATTTTCAATCAGTTTTGTTCTTCAGTTAAAATCATTAAGTAAACTTAGCTATTCTTTGTAAATGTCTGACATTTGCAGGTGTCATGATCTAGAAGCTGATCCTAAGAAAACTGTTTTGCAGAAATTTTAGGCCCTGAATAATTACAAATAATTCTAAAGATGCATATGTAGCAGATGCATCTAAAGATGCATATGTAGCAGCTTTGCAAATGCAAATAAAAGATTTTGGGGATGAGGAACTGCAAGAGGTGACACCCTGCATCCTCTTAATATTTTGATTTTCCTGCTCATTCAACCATAGTGTCTTAAAAAAATACAGCCTTGACTAGAGTCATACGTAGATTCTTTTTCTCTAACAACCATCATCCATATTCATAAGGACCAATTGCTCTGAGGTGCACGGTTGCTGCTGGAACCCAATGGCTCTGCACATTTCACTCTCAGAAGAACAGCATCACACACCCTTAATTGATATAATGACATTGTGTTCTTCGATTCATCTCATGCTACCATGAAAGTTGGATTGCTGCCTAGTTAAATAAGCTTAGCTTATTAAAGGAATTAGGTAAACGTGGCTTTCTGGAACAGTAATTGATTAAGTGCCTATCTGGCAGATTCTAATTCCTGAAGTCATGGACTACACAGGGGATAAAGGATAGTTTTCTAATTTTTTGTTCCCACTCTGTAATTGTACTGGGACTGGATTAGAACAATCATTAGCAAAAGTTCTCCTCGAAAATGTATGACGGTTTTCATCTAGAAAATTATGTGGAATAACAATGTAGAACAGCATTTGTCTTGAAAAGCTGATTTTTTAAGGTTTGGGGTTTTTTGTACAGTCAGTTTTCAAGGCCTTTTGAACCTGTTCCATTGTACGTGAAATTCTACTTCTGCCAAATGTGTAGCCTTGTCACTTCCTTACATTGATGGAATAATTTTCTATAAATCCCTGTGAGAATAATGTTTTTCTCAATGTAAATATAAGAAATTAGATTTAACATGACATCAGGAGCAGAGCTAGGCAATAAGAGTTCAGCCATCTCATAGTTTCCATTACAAGATTTTTTTTTCAGAAAGCTGCTTGAATATTAAGTGGGGCTTTTTTAAAACGTTATAAAGGACTACTCCAACCATTTCTGAAAACAAATTAATGAAAACCTTTATTTCTTTTCAATCTCAAACTAAACGTGATTGCTAGAAATGTTTAAACAAGACATTGTAGCAGCCTCATAGTTAAAACTGGAATTTGAAACCTATCAAAACACACACCCTCGGTGTTAGGGTAATAACCTATACTTTTTCTAACAACTGGAGACACAACACTAAGACGGAAATCTTTAAAGACCCCCCATTTACGTATGCCTGGTAGAAACCTAGTAGACTGTAGCAGGTAAGTTCACCTAAGACATCATCTCTACTGAGCATGCTCTAGTGTTAAAGCACTTTTTGGAGTTGTCGGTTCTGTTACATCAGGTAGAAGGGAGCATAATGCTGCCTGACTTAAAATAACTAGTCCTGGATGCACAGCTAAGGCTATTGCAGAGTGCAAGTTTAAAAAGGCATGTGTGAAAAGTGAAAATAAATGTTGCTTTGTAATTTGGAGAAACAAACCTGCAGAAAAAAACACTCTGAAAATGCCGATGTGTGACATCATATGAAGAACCTGATATTTCTCAATTTCATTCACTTCTGGAACAATTTTAGCAAAACTAATTAATTACAACTCTCTACACAATGAGCAAAACTCACCAAACTACAATTTTAAAATTAAAATTTAAAAAATAGATCTTTTAATTATATTTAACTTATGCCATTAATCAATTATTTAATTTTTCATCAACTGGAAAAGACAAAAGACACCATGATATGTGACTCTGGAGGTGAATACATATGGGCAGAAAAGAACATTTCTGGCAGTTATTTGGAAATGTTCTGTAATGAAAAATATTAGAAATTTCTTTTTCATCAGTTGCAACAATTCTATTGTTTAGCCTTTGGATTAGCACAATGTTCACATTAAGAAAAAGTAGAAAACACATACTCACAAATTTGCTATTAATTTCATTCTCAGTTCTTATTCTATGCTTGAGATATATTTAAAAATTATATTCTTGTTCAAGAAGCAAGTAATTGTAAGTAGTACAAGTTTAATTTTATTCCCCTCATAACAAAGTTCTCCTTCACAAATTCAACTAAAGATGTTTGACGGAATATATATTCTAGTTCAGTAACCTTGATTTTCTGTTGGTCTGCTCCTCTGCAATTTGGGAGAGAGTGTCAGCCCAGGGGCATAGTATAAAATGAATTTCATATGGTTTGCATTTCTTTTCAGCTTTTATTATTTTACTGCAAACGTAATATTTTCCTAAGAAAAAGGAAAAGAAGATTTTGTTCTACTCATTCTTTGCAGCCCTACCTTTCTTGGGACTTATTTGAAATAATGGTATTTAAAATCAAATGCAGGGCTGTTCTAATTTCCTAAAGCAAAATCTTTTAAGATTTGGCAGATACATTTTAAAAAGCCCCTTGGGAACTGAGAGTTAAAAAAAAATCTACCATCAACATTTTTTTGCCTGTCTGAAGCAGTATGATCTCTAACTTCTGCATATGTTAAAACTTGTAGAATAATCTCTGGATTTTCAAAGGGATCACTTACACAATGATAAAAGTGTGTTTTCCCATGAGAACAACATTCTTAACAACCTTCAGAAAACAGGCCTCAGAATAGGGAAAATACAACTTTCTTTTGGAAGTTTCATTTTCACTGCTAAAGCACTGAAAATACAGATAGGTGTTGCGAAAAGGGAAGAGAAAAACTAAGGCAGTAACCATAAAATAAAAGTAAACAACAGCCTCAATTCGTAACAGAGAATTGAATTATGCATTTTAAGTAGAGGGTTAGTTTCTAAACTAGACAACATTTTAAGATTTTCTTAAAATATATATAGAAAGATATGTATTTTAAGATATATATCTTTAAATATTAGAAAGATATTCTAAGAAGCATGTCTGTTGTAAACAAAAGACAGGTGTTGGGAGCAATTTCATCCTCCTTAATGCAGACTTGCTCCCTAGGAACACCATGTGAGCATCAGCTGAATTCATTTAAGCATCATTGGTGACACTAGCAATAACAGAGGCAAAAATGTCTCCTCCACCTATAATGATGTGCACATAAACACGTTGATGGCTCTCTTACTTTACAACCTCTGTCATTTTCCCACCTACTATGACATCAAACCCATAACCCTAACTCAGACACAACACTGCTGAAAATATTGCTTTCCACTGAAACTCCTCTACATCTTCTTGCAGAGTACTTTTATCATCCCAACTAAGGGTCTGTGACCAGGTCCCACACCATGGTTTTTTCCCACCTCTTGCATCCAGCTGTCTCCTCAAGCTACAGCCCTGTCTCTAAGGCTTCAGCTATGTGTTCCCTCCCGCTGAAACATCAGTTCCCTTACACCAGAACCCAACTACGTTCCACTCATTTGTAGATGAGTGTTCTCAATAAGCTTACCTTTCACATTCTGCTTCAGGGCTATGTGGAGCCTTGTTGGTAGGACTCAGACTTTTCTGTATATTCAATATACAGAAAGAAAAAATCACTTAATTGAGACCTTCACAATTATTTTTTACTGTATATGCTGTATATACTGTATATGCTGCCAGACATTCAAAACTCAGCTAGGCAAGTCCCTTTGTATCCTGGCTCTAGATGAACCTGCTTTGGCAGCAGGGTTGAACTACATGATCTGCAGAGGTCCCTTCCATCCCTAGAAATTCTGTGATTCTGTGATTCAAAAGATAAATTTGATTGATTTATGCCATGGGTACAATTCTATACTGCAAAGCTAGTTTATGAGTCTTAAAATCTCTCCATTTCCTATCTGCTTCCCTTGTCCCTCCTAGAGCAATTGACTATCCTGTCAGTTGTGTTGGTACTGGTGTTTGAGATGACATGTTACAAATTAGATTAGTGAAATTATCTAGATGAAAGAAAGAGTCAAGAAAAGGAATTGCATACAAAAATTTAAATCTTTTTTCACAAAGCAACTTTTCCTTTCAATAATCTTTTTCCCCTGCTCTTCTTTAGATTGACTCCAGCTAATATAATTTCTTCTGCTATCAAGGTAGCTGAAGGCTGACATATTTACTTAAATTGTGAAACTATAGAAAGGTCTATTTTAAAGAATCTATGTGGTTAATGTCAGGCTAGTTTTTCAGATCACAGATGTCTGACTGCTGCATTATGCAGCAAGGCAGTATCATAGTTGTTTACTGTGATCTTTGATTTCTAATAGAGGTGTTGTAAGTTCAATACTGCTACAAAATGGACAGAGAATTATGCAGAACAATAGGCATAAAAATACTTGGTCTCCTTAACTGCTACTAGGCTACTGCAAAAGGAAGATAGCTGTAAGGAGAATGGATATCTGTGCTGCTTAATATCTTATATCTTTTTCACCCTGAACTGCATTTCATGTATAGTTAAAAGGTTAAAAGAATAGTTTTACATCTATTAAAGTATTTCTTCAAGTATTTTATTGCACCAATATGACTGTTCACTCAACTCCTGCTTAGATTTTGGCTAACCCAGCTCATGCTAAGGCCTGATGGATGCTGGAAGCTGCACCACAAGGTCAAATCAAGAGCACCAGGTAGGCAGGAAAGGTGGCCAGGAAGTGCTGAAGGGCCATTATGCATCCATGGTCACATGCAAATTGATGTCTGCTGCAGCCATTATCTTTTTTTTCTTCCCATTTCCTCAGAATACACTAAGGTACGGAAACAGTCTAGATCAAACCTTCAAGTTGCAGAGCATAAAACTGGCTTACCCAAAAAAAAACTTTTGAAGTGGTTCTAATGGCAGCTGGACCACTGAGTCTTTCCTGCTTCCAAATGAGATACAGGGGACACCCACAATGAGATGGAGGAGCAAGAAGGAGCACCCTCATCCTTAGCTAACAAAAAAAATTTCTTCTTTTCTTCATAGGTGCCTGATATTATGTTATAGGTTATAAATAATGAAATCTTATGACTTAAATGAATAATAAGTGAATTAATGTGACAGGCTGGTCTGCGCAAAAAGGGCATTGAGCCCTTGTTTGTCATGTTTGTTTATTATGTTTCTTAATAAGCTCATTAAATAAGGTTTAAATCACAGTGTACATTTTCCAGTAAATTTGAAAGATCCAAATCCACTAATATATTTATGCCATTTTTGTTTGTTTATTATGTTGAATGTGGAAACTTTCCACTTTGTAAGCCTATACAGGCCAAAGGTATCTTCTGTGTGCAAAAAAATTTGGTGGGTCCTAAAGCAGTTTCATAGGAGACATTAAACAAATATTTGTTCCCTATTTATAATGATCTATTAAAATGATTCCCTGCAAATGCCATGTTTTCTCTGGTGCTTTCACAGCTTCATTTTGGGGTAGACACATAAATCTGGTCAAGTGGTTGCTCAGGAAGTTTTATGACAATGTAACTTTCTGTCTCCAAAGCAGTTTGATCACAGTAACAAACTGATCATGATAGCTTGGTTGTCAATTTTCTTACTTCTGCCCAACCATTCTACAGGTCATGCACCAAAGCACCCTTCTCACTTGTGACTAAAACAAAATCACAGAGTTCATTGACACTTCAGGTGCTCCCCCGCTTTGGTTTTCATGGCAGAGCAATTTCGTGTTACAAAAATTAGGCTACCTTATTTGAGTTTGGTTTCTAGAATTAAACCATGTGTTTCAGAAGCACACGTAATACACTTGGTAATGTTTATTTAGCCCATGGAATGATCCTATACATAGAGTAAAGCAACCAGATCATACCAGATATATTGTATGCTCTGTCTTCCTAGTGGTTTGTTTTATCATTCCACTGCTGCTGCATCATACTGCTTGCTAATGCATATCCAGTTTTAAAAATATGGAGAACTAACAATGCAACACTTCTGGGTTCTGAGAAAAGGGAAAAGACTGAAACTCTTTTCTTAGTTATTGTCCCCAGGGAATATTTTTGTAGCCTAAAATTGCTATGTGAAAACCTAGTTTAACACAATTCTTAAAGCTTAGCTAATAACTTCATTAAATGATTTCTAGGGTACTTCAAGTACTTTAGATGCACAATATAGAGGTACTTTAATACTATTTTATAGAGTACTTAGGTGCACAGGTAGAATGGAATTCAGTAATGATTCACTATTAAAGTTCTAGGCTGCGGGTAGATGTGTTTTTTAACCACTAGTCTTTACATGAGTGTTTTTTTGTTGGTGGTTCAGCTGCTTTGTTTGCACTTGCTAATTTGTAAGTTTATGTACACAGTGATTATGTGATGTATGCATTTCACATGCTGAAGCTCAGTTTAACTGACAGATTATTTCTACATTATTATGATAGCTATGTTTTTCCAGTCACTACAGTTAGACTTTTAGAGAAATGTTCCACGCACCATGCCAATATAGCTTGCTAGACTGGTCTCCTGCTATTTTAAATAAGACAATGGTAGCCTGTTTCAGGCATTCCTTAATTGCATTAGACAGTATCAAGTAGTTACAGCCAGGTTGAAATTTGCTTGGTTTGTGTTTCTTTCCCCCCCAGTTTACCTGGCCTACAGCCATGATCCCTGACAATTACACAGCTATTCTTACATTCAACATTGAGCACTTCATTTCTCTTGACGTATCTTATGACTTCATCAAGAACAGAAGAAATTTTCAGAGCCATGCTATTTCCAGGGTTTCAGTAGATGCCCTTTTTGAGTAGAATATATACCTACACATAGACATATTAACATGCAGATATACACTATAGCTTTCCCCATGGAAAAGTCTCACATAAGTACTTTCATTGGGAAAAACTTGTGGTTTGGATGGTTTCACGTGAACTCGGAAACTGCTGAAATGCCTGTCCCAACAAGCAATGTAGTAAATGTATGACTCACCTGCTTCATTAATTCTTCTTGGATATTAAAAGTTTGGGTCAGGTTTTTACTGATCAGTAGTTTAGTGGCTTACAGTGAAAAATAGGTTTAGACATTCCACTACTGGTCCCCATGTGTTGGAGTAAAAGGGTGTCAAAATGATAAAGTGCCCACTACAAAGGCTATTGGAATTTCAGAAATATACAGTATTGCTCAATTAGATTATAGCACCAGTAAAACTTGGGTCATCACCCACTGATATTTGTTCAACATAAACCTGAAAGTAAGAGTGACTGGTCTCTCAGATGCTGATGCATCAATGATTTGTAGGTGTATAAAAAGAAAAAATTACAGCGTAAGAATATACAAATACATTTAATCTCAATAACTCCTTCACCTTCAGAAGAAGATGGGTATTCTTAAAATCACACAATTCTATTATTAGTTTCTTTAAGCCTGTTCTATACACAGTGGATATCCTCCAGGGGATAATTGAGAACATGTAAGTTGGATGTTTTTGCACAGCATTTTAAAGAATTTTTTTAAATTAAATTTTTTCTTTAAACCAGGGAACGAACGGAGACCACTATTTGTACACTGGAATATTTTGTATTTCTGTGAAAGGAAACTGTATTTGCAATGTAAGAGGACATAAAGATACATAAATGAAAGGCATAAACATCAATTGGGTGAAGAGAGTGAAATGTCTAGACTTCTCAGAGAACAGATTATGGGAATACTTAGTGCCTTTGCACAGAAATTATTTGAGTATTTTTTCTTTGCAAATATTTCTCAAAAATTTAAGTAGCAAAAATGAGCATATAGGCCAAGAATTTTCACTTCTATTCTTTAGAGATCTTAATCTTACAAACAAGTGAAAAATAAAACAAATTTAACAGAAATAATTGTCTCAGTAGTTTTTGTCAAAAGTCCTCTAAGATCATAGAGTCCAGCCATTAAACTAATACAATGACCGAATATCAACAAAAAAATGTGGGAACAAGGATTTACTAAATCCTTTTCTGGATCCCTCATATAAACAGTCAAAACAGCAAAATGTGTAGTCTTACGCTCATTGTGTTAACCATCTTCATAATGCTAAAGTAACAGTAAAAACACAAGAGTAGCTGATTTAGGACTTTCAGATTCCCAGTCTGTTCTGCTTGCAAAAATTTCTGTATTTTGCTGAAGGCTTAATACTTCTAAGGCATAGACTCATTTGACTGCTTCAGTTCAAGAAAACCTTTTCAGATATACGTTGAAAATTCCAGGAATTGAAATAAAAATAATTATATCTGATGTCTGCCTTGGTACAACTTCTTTCTCTTGGGATTCCTGATACAGCTTCCTTCTCAGCACAGAATGATTCAAATCTGCATAAGTCAATGACTACTTGTCACTCTCACAGGATCTGTTTGTTTATAGAATGCATTAAAAATTTCATCCTTTGCATAATTCTTTAATTATGCAAGTTGGTTACTTTATCAACATCAGTCATTATATTACAAAAGCACTGTATAAAAAGCTATAATAGAGGAAACTACTGAGACTAAAATTAACCAGAGCTACTCAAGAAATTCTGTGGATCTCTCTGCTAAATTCTTCAAATCTCATTTGTTAGACTTAGTACTGTAATGGACACCTTGAATTTTTCACCTTCTTATTTTATGGCTTTCAAGCACGACCTGTTATTTTCAATGACTTAATCAGAGACATGATTTATGAACTATTCTATCTTTTCCTCTTTTCATATAGTTTTGGGAGACAGCCCCTTGATACTTTATTTATTAGTTCATAAATTCAGCTGAATTAGAGAAGATCTTTCACATACCTTTAGATAGAAAAAAACTCATTTTCATGACATCAAATGATGCAATTTTGCTGTTTATACAGGTAACCTATTGACAACATAGGTTAGTTGTAGTGGAAATTATGAAAACAAAAAGCCCTAACTACTGTTACATTCAAAACAGAACATCTTGATTATGAAGCATTCTATTCATTGAAATAGTAGCTAACTGTTCTTCAAGTCTGAATAAATGTAATATAAAGTTAAGTATAAGAAATAAAAATAAAGTTAACTTAAACTGTAAAGAAGTTACTTCCAAATACCAGGTTTATAATACCCAAACTCGGAACAAAACTACATGGAATTTGTTAATGTAAAGTATTTTTGGGGTAAACTCACTTCTGTACTTAATGCAAATGAGCTGCACTATGCTCATGAGAAGCTGGGAGCGTTATGACCTTTCAGTTTCATATGGTTTAGGTGTTGAATGAGTATCAAAAACGCTGGAGATTTCTCAATTTATATACAATACCAAAACCTCAGTATTTCATGGGTAAAACTTCTGCTACAAGACTTCTAATTTCATGAGTAACAGATTAAGTGGGGGACTAATTTGGTTTAATATTGGAAATTGTAATTAATGGCATTTCTTATATCAAATGTTTCATGTTATAAGGACTTTTTTTTTTTTTAATAGGAATAGCAATTTGCACTTTTTCCAAGAGTTAGCTCTTGGTGGAAAAACTTGATTTATAGTAGAACATGCTGCTATCCCTGTAGGCCTGAGGGATTTGTTTCCTTCAGGGATGGGTGGTTTGTTTTCAACAGGTAGCAAAGGAAAGACCATGGCATAGAAGGTGGCACATAATCTGAACCAACAACTGAAGTATAGGAAGAACTATGGTACAGAAATATCCTCTCATGCTCACACTAACAAATTTCAGTTAATTTCCATTATCTGGGAATGAGATTGTGGAGGAGTTTATGTGAACAGTAAATTAGTAAATTTAGGCTATTTCACACCTGCATCACCCAGCTCTTGATGAATAGTGTCACTCAGGGTGGATTCTTAGTACCTTTCATAAGTGTGAAATCCAGTTTCAGGTTTAGTAAATGAAATATTTTTTATTCATGCTAATGCCCATTTTTAATCTCAATGCATATTTTTTAACACAAAATTATTTTTTTCACTAAAAAGTTTAAGTTATTTCAGTGGACTTTCCCTGAACTATGGGCTTCATTCAACTTGAGCGACAATAGTATAATCAAATTAATTGACAAATTTCTTAATAGAAAATGTTTGCTGTAAAGTATAGACTATCTGGAATCACTACTAAACAGCACAGCCAGGAGAATTCAGGCATTAGACTTGTGATATTTGCTCATTTTGAACCTATTTTGCAATCCCACCTATTTTGAGACTCATGGCTTATTAAAAAATTACAGATATGAAAGTCATTCTGAAGGACAATTTTGGAGCAGTGTCGTATGGATATTTTAAAGGCATCTAAACAAGGACATAAATAAGACTTTACTGAAAAATTGAGGACTGGACTTTCGGGGGTATTTTACAAAGTATTGTACCTTATTGAATAAATAGTATCCTTTTCTTAGAATTAAAATAATTAAAATTAGTTAATGAGTAAAAATAATTTGTTTTATATAAAATGCAGAAAAATATGCAGTCTAAGTAATGTCAGAGTTTAATTACTTATAATAATATTAATAGGATTACCCTTGTAGCCTTATTTTTAAAAATGCTGGAAACCTTAGCTAATTGGGAGAGTACAGCACACTCCAGAATATATTTGTGCTAAAAGAAAGAGAAGGTTCCCAATACTGTAAATGTTTCCTTTTCATTCTACTTCATGATATTGTTTATAAAATCTTGACTACAATTTAACGTAATGAAGGTTGTTTTCTGGGGCAACAGTCCTTGTTTTCACTGACTTATTACTTTTTCAAACTAACAAACTACTATGGTAACAAGTAGAATAACTAGCACTAAAAGAAATTTAAAGTTTACAAGATTAAAAAGTAATAGAATCTCACAATATGTATATTAACAAAAACCTAAGTGATGTTTCATTCTGGACCTACACAGATTATTCTCTTTCAGTTTAACCATGATACCAAAAATATTTGGTTTTTCCAGATGTAGAAGACCAGAACATAAGGGGCTAATACGTAGGTCTCATACATCTGTAGCTGAATAACCAAGGACTGCTGGTAAGAACAGGCTGTGAGAAAGGACAGGATGTGCCTGGAGAAGGGGGCCATATGGAGGTATGGCAGCCTGTTTTGGGACAAACGTCCTTGTTCTGGCTTTTGGAAATAAGCACCATGCACCTCAGTGCAAGCAGTAATGAGGCTGAGAACTGAACTATCAACCAAAAGTCAGTCTGGAGGGGGGTGGAAGTTCACCAAAGCCTCCTGAAGCTGTCCAGCCCATTTCCAGAAAGGTCTNTCAGTGAGGGTTATATCTCAGCTTCATCAGAGGATTCTCAAGATGTCCAAATGTCTCAAAATTATCAGTATTCAAAATACATTAGAAAAATTTAAAGGTAGTAATCATAATTTGAAAAACTGAAATTAATCAAAGTAAAATTAGAGCAACTACAGAGAAGCTCTAGACTTTTTAAAATATGTGCTTGTTTCTTTGAATTTTCAGTGTTGTAATTCTTGCCATGTTTTTCTAACTATATTCTGATTATATTGGATAATACATATGTGCTGAGCAAGTCAGTTCAAGCCTCCCTTCTCTTATGACACAGTCCAGTTTTACATTATCTACCTGTCAGAAAAATCATCTCCTTTCAGAAAGAGAAGTGCTTCACAGAGGTCTGAAATGCCTCTAGGTGACCAGATTAGAAGTATAGTTTACTCTAAGAGTTTATCAAAGAAAACTACTTAATCCTCTTCCCTGTTTATGATACAGTGCATGAGATGCTTCTGTTTCCACACAAAATGCCAATCTTAATTGGGCAATTGACAAATCCACTGGAATCAAAAAGTTCATTTTAGAGTTGCAGGAAAGAAAAATAGTAAGCAGACTTAAACCTGTCTTCCAATTACCAGCTTTGTATTTTTTGCTACTAATTTTGTTCAAATGTATGTGGTAGCAATGGTCAAACTAGATAGCAACCTTTTCTTGAAGTTCATTACCAGCTTTGTATTTTTTGCTACTAATTTTGTTCAAATGTATGTGGTAGCAATGGTCAAACTAGATAGCAACCTTTTCTTGAAGTTCAAGATTCCACTCCTTCCAGCTCCATCCTAACTATAATCCCCAGTGTTAACACTGCAGCACAAAATAGGACTTACTGCACAGTTAGAGCTCTTCTAGTTTGGTTAAAATATTACCTGTATAATACTCACTTTTCTGTATGGTGAGAATATTATTTATAGTGCAGTTCTCAATCGAATCCTGTTTGAATTATATGTTTCTGGGCCANTTCTGCATGATAAATAATTTGCATAGATAGAAACTTCCCTCCAGAGCAGGAAAAACTTATCTATAAAAGGTAACACCACAAAACCTGAGTGGTGGGCACCCAGCACCCTGAACGACACATTCGCTGGATGTAGTTTTAACCAGACTAAAAAGTGATGGATTGACAAAGATCCACAGATGAATGCAAGTCACCTACAGTGCCTTCTTTTTCTGGAAAAAGGACAGTGTATTAAAGTTACAACTTTTAAGACCCGTGGAACAGCAGTAACCAGCAGTGTAATAATCAATGTCCTATTACATTCTGCACCCAATAGAAAGTAAACTAAACCAAAACAAATTTGAGTGGTTTTGGTGTTTTTTTTTTTT
>VZTI01004803.1:4570911-4653093 GCA_013397865.1 Struthidea cinerea
GGAGTCCAGTTGCAGGGTACAGACAGAGACTAAACAGCACTTACGAAGGCTTGTTTTCCAGCAAAACTCAGAACTCACTGGAAACCTTATAAGAGTTAAACACTTATTAAGAACATCAAATCTAGTTGTAATCACATTCTATAAACTTGGAAAACTTCACCGAACAGGGTAATAACATTGAACATATATAATATAGGGAATAAAACACTGCAAGGTTTAACTATTCTAATGATTAAAAGGGGGGATAAACTTGTTGGTATTTTAACAACAAGAATTTTTAACAGAGAACTGTGCAAAATCTTTTAATTGGTTAATTATGGCAATAACTTCATAACTTAATAACTTATAACTTGGTTAATGAGCAACTTGAATATGCAAAGGCCAAACAATTTCATATATAACACTGTGGAAACTGAATGTAAGATTTAAAGAATCCTCTCACAACAAAGGACCACTGCACAAAAAGAAAGATGACACTGAAATTTGAGATACTTACGGAGAAATTTCTTCAAAATCTGTATACATAATATCACATTCATTTTTCAGCTCATTTCCTTTCGAGAATATTTCAAGCCTTCAATACAAGGATGAAAGGAATCATATTGTGGGACTCAACCTATAAGCTAATGACACTATACCATTTCATAACAAGGAGATAATATTTCCTCAGAACTCTCTCTTTGCTTTCCTTTGGCAGCCAGCTTCAGCCTTTTTAAAGCTTTCCTATACTCTCTCAGTATTACTAGGAAGAAAAATGATTAATGTACTTCCTCTCTAAATAGGATATCATCAGAGAAAGATTATATCATACCCAACATCTTTATGGCAAGAGAACTAGTTTTCATTTTTTTTTACAAAATATTCGTTACAAAACTCATTTTAGAAGAATGACTTCAATATTTTGAAATTACCTTCGAAAGTATTTTTCAACTCACTTTCAATTTTCAATTTAGCTTTACACAGTATGTTTTTTTTGACAAATAGTTGAATTTGTAATGTGAATGTAAATGAAAGCATTAAAGAAAATTAAATAAAAATCACAGCCTTTTTTCTTTTTCATTAAACACTGGGAAAAAGAAGCATTTTACTAACTTCTGCAAGTGATAAAATGATCATGATTCTGATGCCTTCCAGGAATCCTAACTTCCTTTATTCTGTTGCTCATAAACTTTGTTACCAGAAAATCATGTTGGAATTCTGAAATTACTCTGAAACACCACTTTTAATAGAAGTCATGATTTATCCAGTTCTCAAAGAAGGAATATTAATGCTCCATCATGCAAATACTGCATTTTATTTTGATACAAAAAAAAAAATTCACAACATTTGCAGACTCCAAGTAACTTTGTTTCATATACATGATTCTGGTAAATTAAAACATCTACTATCCTACCATATTTGTATATCTTTTAAAGCAAACCATTTAAAAATGTAAAATATTCAGTCTTTTCTCACAGGTTTAGCTTATTGTTTACATTGAAAAGCATCTCCCGTATTTGTACTTCTCCTGGTTTTGGAAAACAGAACAAATTTGAATTATACAGAAACATATCATACTTGCATTTACTGTAAATCTGTATCAGAACAACCAGCATTGTTTACATAGGAATAAAGTGCAATACAGTAAAAGATTACAGAAATGAAATGTATACAAATAAACCACAAATAAACTAAGTGCTATCTTAAAGTATAATGAACTATTGATTAATAATGCATTAGAAGTTAACACTGAAATCAAATTAGTCATCTCAGGAAGTTTGCATGCAATTTTTTTTCCTTGCCACTGATGTTGCGGTAATAGTTTTTAAAGCAAGTGTGTTTCTATGATGAGTTCATTTAGTATTCAGCATAATAGCACTGATAATAATGAGCTCAATTTGGCTTCCATTATGTAAGCATTAGATAATGGATACCTATATTAAAGTGTTGATGTTATGGTAGTGCTTTTTTTCTTCATTTCGTACACAGTGCTAAATTTTTAAAGGAAAGCTTTTATGCAAATTGTTGATGTTTTTATCTTTGAATCATGACTAATTTTATGGACTCTGGAATCCCATTATTGTCAAAGTTGCTTTTGATATGAGACTCTCAGTAATCTGACTTGCCAAGAGTTTTATTATCATTAGTTATATCCCAGCTTTTTGCTTTCATCTTTTCTCCCTTTGTCAGCTTTTTACATACTGCGACTTGTAGTATCATCCAGCAAATGTGTACAGACACACTTCTGGCAATGCTCTGCTAATTTTAACACTGTTAAAGTCTCACAGCCCAATACATTGGCTTGCTCTTCAGTGAATGACCTGTTTGGCTTGCTGGGTACTAGAATTTCCCCTGACAATTGCTGATGCAGTGCTTCTGTGTTTTTAACGGGGAAGATATTTATACTAAAGATTAAGAGATTTAAGTACAAGGAAAGCAGAGGCTGGAGCCTTATTTTACTTAAGGACCATCGTACTCCATAATCATTCAGAGTAGATGCTGTAGAAGTTTGTTCACAGTCATTTAACTATGAAGCCATTTTAAGACATTTAAGACATTCAAAATGCAGGATATTATCAGATCATTTTTGTTTTCTACTGCGTGCAAGTGTCATAGACAAAACAGTAGATACTGTTCTAATTGGCTCAGCTTTGTATGCATTGTGATTTATTTTTTTGCATCTACACTGCTGGGTAGGTAGCTGTCCCTATGGCAGGTAAAAACACTGGCTGCTTTCTGACCTGTGTCTGTCTGCTTGGCCATTGTCCCAAGGCAGTAAACATACATTTTCCAATAGATCAAAACTCAGCAACCATGGTGCTGCTCTTTAGGATCTTCTAGAAAAGACCTCAAGTCTAATTTCCCTGGCTGTGTCAGCAATATGACACCATGGCAAAACACTATTGATAGCTTCAAGCCAAATGTGCCCACCTCATCAACATTGCACCTGGCCACACATGGTCTGAGCTGGTGACAAGATACTGAGTAGATTTAGTCTGCCTTTGCTTCAGTCAAGATAATGCTAAAACCATTTTGCCTATGTGCAATTAGGACGTTGCACAAGTTTATGTTATGACGCCAGGTTTGGGCCTTAGGTTAGAGATCCCCTCTCAGATGGTCCCACCAAAATGGGAGCTGAGGTATTGCCCCATAAACAGAGAGGATAAAACACTGAAAAATGTGAGATAATGGATCTACATCAGTATCAAAGATTCCTGGTAAATCCATTGATCAGTACCTATTGATTTATAACTTATGAATCTGAGGACAATACTCTTCTTAACCAAAATGTAGCTGAGGAATAATTATGGCAATTTGCCATAGTAGGTCAAATCAGGAAATACATTATCTAGTCAGGAGTAGCTGCTGATTTTGATTGGATTTGTTTTAAAGGACATAAATAGTTCTACCCATAAAACAGAGAACTGGGATCCATATTTCTGATGGACCCACGGACAGGGCTTGTCGTTACAAGCGTACTGCTTATATTTCTACATTCTGCAGAATTACTGTATTTAATAAGTGAAGTTGAAACTGAAGTTAGTAATTAAAGATAATTCTGGAACCGAGCAACTTTTTTTTTTTTTAAGTGAGCCCTACATCATTTAAAAACAAGGGAGAACAGATATTTGAAGTACCTAGACTAACTATCTGCCCTGAAGCCACCAAATATATATTCTCTGACAGATGCTTACCTAACACAATGTGAAGAGAGGACTTGGAAGCTTTTGGGCTTATTTCTGTACATACTGTTTAAATATATATATATATATATTTATATCTGTGTGTGTGTGTGTTTTAATAATAATGATCCATGAATTTTAAGGAGGAATACACTGCCATTTGGGAATTTGCTCTGAAAAGTCAAATTAACTTTTTTTACAAAGGTCTATGAAATGATGGTATTATCTGGTAGGACATAAAAACACAATAAGAGCAGCACTGAATACAGCTAAAGGTCCACCAAGACCTTTGTTCTGTCCTTATTGAGGGTCAATTAAAAGTCTAGGAAGAGAAGTAAGGGCAAGCGTAAATGATGTTTCTGTTGAGTACTCTCTCAATTTCCAATTGTTTTTGTCACAGATATTTCCTGGGTTAATTGTAGTTTCTGTGTATTCATGACCCCCAACAGCCTACTCTTCAGTGAATGTGACCAGTTTCCCCTTAAGCTGATGCAGGCTTTTCACATACCTGTTATCTGAATGGCAGGGGGATACAAAGCTGCAATACGCATCGTGTTAAAACTGTCTGCTTTTAAAAGACTTACTACCTGAAATCAGACTGCAAGGTTCTCAAAATTTATAACTACTTCAATCAGTTGAGGTATTGACAGGGGCAATTCTGTAGTAAAATGAAAAATAAGCAGTTGTGCAAGGTTTTGACAGCTATTGTTCATTTAACATTTTCAGTTTTAAAAGTGTGCATTCTTTCAATATCTGTTCACACAAGATATGGATAAGCTTTCTTCATACTATGCTTAGTAAAAGCCAAGAAAATATGAGAAAAATAAAATATTTTTTTATTTTATAAAGCCAGTTTTGCCATACTTGTCACATAGAACTTTAATATTTTGGAATTCTTATATATGCAATGGGTGATCCCTTTTGAATATCCAGAAATCTTGGTAATAAGAGAAGAAATGGTCTTTTGAAAGGTTTTAAATTTCTTCAAGGTTACATGTATATAATCTCCTCATGCCTTCAGTTTGTATAGCACCAGATCATGAAGGCTACCTAGAGCTGATTTGAAATTCCCTGCAATAAATATATAATTAAAGCACAATATATGTGCTCTGAATTAATTTTTTGAGTACATCATCTAATCTTTAACAAGTAGATAAAAGAGGATAAATTATCTTTTTGTCTGGACATAGTCTATTATCATTATTATTATTATAGAAATATTGTGGGGACATGGACCTCAATTGGTTGATATGTTGGTTGTTTTCTCTTATATGAGTTAAAGCTGTAGATCACTCCCCACCTTGACCCAGGCAGTCTCTTTTAAGCAGATTTGAGTAATTTTGCAGCACTAATCCTGATCATGCCTTCTTGGAATCTACCAGTATTACTGTTTATTTTCTAATAAGACTTTTTCCAAGCTAGATCAAAAAGAGATAGAAAATTAACAGGTTGGTCAATATTAGGCAATATTTCAAGAAGATCTAGCAAAATAAAACTGAAATAAAAATTCCCAGTACTGGTGATAGAAAATGATGAGAGCTAGATGGGAATGGTTTCCTGGTGTTTCGCATTAGGGTGTTGAGCTACTGTCCTAAGAAAAAGATGAGCTCATGTTTTCTATGCTTCCTTCTCCTGAAGTATCCAAGCCTGTTCTAAAAGGGAACTTTGACTGATAAAACCTAAAGTAAGAAAGAGAGCTTAAATGTAACAGAACAGACCTCAGAAGAGTCAGATGAAGGACACTGGTGGTTATCTTTTGAACTGGCAAATAAAAATACCTGTCTCTAACTTACCTTTCAGGATTATTATTCTGTTTCATTCAGTTTTTGATCTCATTTTGCTTCGATGTGTATTTTGAAATGTAATAGATTGATCTGATTGCTTTCTCCTTAGCTGAACATCAAAACAATTTCCAGCTCTCAAGAGATTTCATATGATAACCTTTTTAATTTTCCAACAACATACGTAAAAACTGAATTGATGAAAGTGCATTTCAGCATGAGTGGTATTCTAGGTTCGTTCTTTAATTGCTTTTTAATGGAGAACTTCACCAATTTGATCTGAAAGCACCATGCCATAATGGCTTCATCTTCTCATGCAGGCTACACCATGTTTCAATTTAATCTTCCTGTCTTGGGAGAAAAGTCAGGATTCAACTGAGGAAAGAAAAGAACAGCTCATCAGTGTTAGAGTGGTCCCTAATAACAGATAACAGGCTCTGGAAGTTTTAGACTAAGGGAAACTCAGAGAATAGAGTGTGCCTAGTTCACATATGATGAGAAAAATTGTTCATCTGAGTTCTGCACAGGGAGAATTTTTAGGGATTTATACTAATTTCAGGGCAAGACAGTAACTAATTCTTGGAAAAGAAAGTTGAAATATCTTCTCTCCCGCTCTTTCAATTTTGGAAAACACTGATTAAACTAGAAACTTCTGAAAATCATGGGGTTTTTCTGGTTCCTTTTTTCTGGTCTGGAATGGCAGATAAATAAGAAAGAAGAGTAAAGTACCTGTCCCTCACTGACACTTGCCTGCTTAGCTGCAGCAGATCACTGTAGGAGGACATTGTGCTGAGCTGCTCTCAGCAATGTGCATAACTTTGAGAAGGACTGTGACTCCTCATGTGCAATTTCCCTAACTGATCTCCATGGGTCATTGAAGCCTTGAACCCTCAGCTGTGCACTTCTTAAAGCCTAAATAGCAACTGATTATCCAGCCCGTCTGAAGGAGAACAGGATTGTTTTCACACCCTTTCTAGATGAAAGTCAAGGGAAACGGAAACTTTTAAATCTTTTTGGCTCCTCATAAAATCCTTGTTGAGTTCAGTGGTCTTTGAATAAGGGAAACAGTTAACATATATTGACAGGACTTTGTTTCCCTGAAAAACCTTAGAGACTGCTTAATCCATAAGAATGTTAAAATTGACTCCTTCACTAAATAATATTGGAATGTTTCTCTGATTTATTGTTAATACTAAATCCCAAAGTATCATGGGTTGTTTTTATTTTGAACTGCAGAAGAACACTTTGAAGTTATATAGAAACACAGACTCAGATCCAGAAATCATCAAATCAGCTTCCTCCTTGGCTGTTGGTTTGACCATTTCTAGGGGCTTCTAAGGTGTTTAAACTTCACAGTATGTTTTAAAATATTCTGACATTTTATGTTAACAAGGTCCTTAAATTTTGCCTTAGAACAACATCAAAATCTCTGAGATCAAATAAAATTAAATTACTTGGGGTGCTCTTTATTTTTTTTTAAAAATGTAACTTGCCCTCCAATATTAAGGAAAAAAAAATCTTAGGTATTTTATCTGCATTTTTGATTAAATCCCTAAGGCTAAATCAACAGAGTTGATTTAAGACTAACAACTAATCAAGAATCAATCATTAAATACTTCTGTCCTAGTATATGTTGCTGAATCACAGAATCATGGAATATGCTGAGTTGGAAAGGACCTGCAAGGATCATCGAGTCCAACTCCTGGCCCTGCACAGGACACTCCAAGAGTCACACCCTGTACCCAAGAGTGTTTTCCAAATGCTTCTTAAACTTGCTGTGACCATTTCCCTGGGGGCCCTGCTCCAGTGATGAACCTTTTCCTAATATCCAAACTAAACCCCCCCTGAAACAGCTTCAGGCCGTTCCCTTGGGTCCTGTCACTGGTCACCACAGAGAAGAGATCATAGTCTGTTTCCAGAGGATGATCCAGTTTCTGTATATGAGTATATTATATTTTGTATATCATTATTACATGTCCAACATGCAAGAGCATGTCTAGTACATGATGATGTATTTCAGTATTTCAGTATTTTGCCATACTTGCCTATCATATTACAGAGCAATAATCAGGGCTGCAATTTTCCAGTGCCTCTAAGAGAAGTCATGTCATTGACCTCAACCCAAAGTCTCTGTTACATGAGGGAGGGTGTCACATATGTTTGAGTACATATACTTTGTGTGTACATACTTTTTTATTTCTTTGTTGTTTTGTGGTTTTAGGCAGGGGTGTGTGTGTGTGTACTTGTGTTTTTGTTTGGTTTTTTTAAAAGGGTCCATTTCAAGAAATACTTCATGCTTTTGAAGTCTTAATGAGAAGGTGTTTTAGAGAGATAACTAGGGTTTGGGTAGTGGTGACATTAGTCTTGCATCTTGTAGTTAATTTGTGGAATTGGAGGAAAATATCCTCTGATAGAAGTCAGGTTGCAGCCACCCCTCCCCCCAGGTTCGGGAAAAAAAATTTTCCTCGAAGGAAAGTGAAAGAGATAAAAGCTATTTATTTAACAAACACACAGGAGGGGAATAATAATGCTAAATAATGAGATCTCTCTCTCTGTGGAGAGAAAACCTGGGAAGATTGCAGAGTTCTTCTGTAGGTGTGGTCTCTCTCTTCCTCGGAGCTGAGTCTCCCTGGGCGAGGGCCCACACCCTCCCCGGGCCTCCAGGAAAAAGTTCTCCTAATGTGTTCAGATGTTGTTGAAACAGTCCAGAAGAGGAGAACAAAAAAACCAAAATCTTAGGAAAACAAAGTTCAACTCTCCGTCTCTCGCTGGAAAAAGAAGAGTCCAAAAAAAAGCCCGAAGCTGACTGAGGGAAAAAAAATCCAAGGGTACCGCTGAAGCCGAGGAGCGTATCTCCGTGGCCTTGAAACAACTGCTTTGAAAAGTTTTCTGTTTTGGTTTTGTTTTTCTTTTTTTTTTCTGTCCCTCTCAGGCTCAGTTTAAAGACACAGAAAAGGTTGGTGGGCGTAGAGTAGCGATAGGGGATACACATCATAAAGTCACCCCAAGACAGAGTACTAGCTTGAAGGCTCCAGAAACAGACCAGTATTATGCCAAAAATGAAACCTTCAATAATGAACACCAAACTGAAAATCCTGTCCCAGAGAGGGAGACCAGGACCAAAGCGTACACTGGGCTGATTTAAGAACTTAAAAGCACATTGATGCAGGATGTATTTCTAAGAAATAGAAACTTGGTCTGTTATAGAAGGGTTAATAATTTTCAGTACTTTTTTGTTAGTTACAGTAGATGATAACTTTCCACACATGCAGCTATGGCAGCAGCTTTGAAGTAACAGCAGAGCATCAGGATTTCCTAGGATCAAACGGCATAGTGAATCATGCAGTGGTGGTGGGAGTTCAAGTTATCCCAGTGGTGGCTCAAGTAAAACTGACGGGAGTGACAGCTGTGCTGAGAAGCTCTTCAGAATCATTCCATCCCCAACCTCCACCAAAAAATTATGTCAGGATGCTCGAGCCAAGCTACTTACAACTGCTTGCTTTTAAACTGTAGTTTGCAGAGCTCCTGACACAGACCACCCTGTGTCCCCTCACATCTGTCAGTGCTAGTTGCAAAGCAATATTTTTTGTGTTTATGGAGTTTAGTGTTCAGTGTACGTTAAGGTAGTCTGTAAGTCACTTGGCAACTGGAATTTTTCTGACCTGCTAAATCATGACTCTTCTTCTGGTAAACACTTGTTTGGAGAGAAAGTTTATTAAACGTGATGTAGTTCTCATCATTAACTTCAAATCACACTGAACAAACTGTTTCCCTGCTGCTTGATGGAATGCAGAACTAAAACTAGAGTGTAAACAAACCCACTGACAGACGGTGTCAGTTCAGCTCAGCCTTTACTAGGTATGTGGGTATGAGTCAGTGGAAGGAGACATCCTACCATTCCCACCTCCCCTCTTTCTAGGCAAGGTGAAAATTCCGGATCTAATCCGTTGCTTCACAATAACATTTTAATGTATTGGGTTTTGTTTTGCCCTTTTTTCCTTATCATCTTTTACAGTCTGAAGCATGTAGAATAGCATTTCACTAAAAAGACCCAGATTTTGTGGTTAACATTTCAGTAGATCAGACAAAGTTGCACTTTAAGTATGGTACAGGAATGCCTTTCAGGTGATTCTCTCTTTAGATCAGTAAGTGCTATGGAACTATGTTCTTTATATATTCAGAAAACTCAGAGCTGAGTACTATGGACAGTATATCAAATTCAGATATCTAACAGAAGATATCAAACACAATCCCACTTCCTAAGGTGAATCAAAATAATTTCCAATTATACCAGCAGAATTTACAAGTTTTTTTAAACGCCTAGCTTTTATGCAGCAAGAACAAAGTTTATGTCCTGGAAAGACAGTAAGATGATGATAAACCAGTCTTATCATTCCAATTAACAATCAGTTCTAGCATTCTCTGCCACTATGCACTACTCCACATGACAAGATTAAGAGTACTGGACAGCATATATTCATGTTCTCCTCACTACTGAAGACAGTCTGGCAGGTCTAGCTACATGTTTTGTTTTGGCACAAGCTAGCTTTGTGTTTCTCTTTTACTATACTTTCCTCCCCTCTTTTTGTTTTTATGAAATCTGTTAGCCCTTTTTTCAAGTCACTTGGTGGATGATAGCTTTAGTGAGCTATCAAAAGCTGCTTCTATCTGCTATAGCAGATGCCTAGAGCTATAGTGTGAAATCAAAGGAAATAAACTCTGTTGACATGATTTGTAGATTATACCCCGTACATCATAGTAAGTTTCAAAGGTTGTCTTTGTAAAGCTCCAAAAGAAACTTCTTTAATTCAGCAGTTATCTAAAAATCCTCATATAACAAAAAAAAACAAAACAACCCAGGAGTAGCTGAAATTAGGTGCAAATGAGTATTATATTCAGGGTAGGTTCTCAGATGGTGTAACGTCATAACTTCCTAGGGTAATTATGGCAGCTTATGTTAGATAAGAATCTCTTCCCTAATGATTATACCAAGGTACATAATATTAAGACAAAAAGAATGTATTCATTTCTGCTACTGAAAGTAGTCATACTTCATTACTTGTATATGAGCTTGATGTTGTCAGCTTTGTCATTTTAATTGAAAATAAGTTCAATCCATATTCTTTTTATAAAAGGATTATGATTGATTTCTTCACTTTAGGTATTTGAATTTTATGTATTGTCTATCTTACCATGCACTGAATCCCTTTGCTACTTAAAAATCTCAGATTCACTGTGCTTACTGACTGTTCTAAAGAGTGAAGTTAATGAAACAAACACACTAATCTTAGTTAGGAGATAAGCTGGTGTGATCAGTGACATACTAACTAGAAAAATTTTGATTACTTTGGAGGAGGAAATAAAAAGCTAATATTTTTTTTTTTTATTTCATTTTTTCCAGAAATAAGGAAATGTAGGAAAAGAGAATTTTTGGGAAGGAAGTCTCACAGTCTGAACTGCAATGAGAAGAGCTTGTGAACTGCTAAAAGAAGAACTCAGATAAATCAGATCATGAATTTCTGAATCAAATCTAGTTAGATGACAGTACCTCTCATAAAATCATAAAATTCTATCTCATTTGACCTAGAAATAGGATGGTGCAAAGAAAAGAAATCCTTGCGTAGGCAGTTTCAGAATCAACTGTACTTCTATGAGAATAACTCAAACTGCAATAAAAAATACCTTTTTATAGATCAGAAAATTAAGTGGAAGGTCTCATATTTTCACAAACCTGTTTCCATTTTAAAAGGAAATAAAATATAAATTCTGATTGTTTATCCCTAATAGATTTTCACTGCAAATGGTATCAAATACTTATTTTCTTGCCCTAGTCTTATTGTTCTTTTTTGTGCTTCTTATTTCCCGGATTTTGGCATATCCAGAACAAGACACGGGTCACTTCTAAACCTGTAAACATGCTGAATTGTTCATGACTTCATGAGAAGCTTTGCCTAGAGATATGGTTAGAATCTGGGATGCCTGTGTCACAGGAGGCCATTCCTACAGAAATAATTATCCTTCCTTTCTGGTGAGGTGGTAGCACAGATAGGTCAAAGCTTCCAAGTACTGTAAGCAAAATTGAATTTTATCACCCCAAGGATAATGACAAAATTAATTCAGTCTTGTAGAAGAGCCAGGAGTATTCCTTCAGGTACCATTTCCCTTCCTGGCTCAAAACACTGAAACTGAACACATTCCTAATTCTGATAATGGATAGTTGCAGCCTGGTTCCCCGCACACCCTTACTAGTCCACTGTCTATGACTCCCATCAATGTTGTATACGTGACTTTCAGAAAAAAAACCCCAGCATTACTGGAAAAAAAGGGATGGTGAGGAAAAACAATCCTTGTGTCTTCCCTTCCCACACACAGTCACGTAGTGTTACAACCATCTTTTTTAGGGAGGACAGCAGCCACCCTTCATCCCTACAGCCATCTGGGCTAAAATGCTGGCTTTGGGCTCCATGACAAAGAGGCACAAGCAGAGGCTGTGGAGCACGAGTCACATGTTTCTGAAGGTAGGTATTTCACTTTTATTTGATTAATAGTTTCCTTTCTAGAATAACCTTCACTGAGTTATGGCACTTGACTACAGCAAGCACAGATACAAACATTTTTGAATTCCCTTCATTTTTCATGAGGTGAACTGTATGAATACAGTTATAAAGCAATGAAATCACTCAGCCACAAAAAACATTTCTGTAATAAAATTGCACACAAATGCAGGGGTTTTTTTTTCCCCTAGAAGTTCACAAACACGATATAAATAATTTGTTCTTATAATTAATTAAAAAATAGTGACTATTCACTGAGAAGACAGGACACATCATGATAGTTGATGTGGCAGCTGTGTTGTTGAGACTCTTAATTATCCTCCAAGGGGAGGAAAATGGGTAGAGATTAAAGGCATTTTTATTCTGTTAATTCTTTTTTGTGCTGTAAATTTCTACCACATCTTTTCTAGAAATTGACTTTTTCTTAGGAAAATATGCCTCTTTTGATCATTGATTCAAATAACTTGATGTACTTTACTTCACTAAGTTAATGTTCAGAAAAAAGTAGGAATCACTTTTAAACTGACTTCAATAGCTTTTCCATGCAGCACAAGAAAAAATGTAGGCGTCAGTATCAGTGCTGAGGCAACCAGCCACATTAATATGAGGCAAAAGTGCTAGAGCTACTATTTACTAAACACTTAAAAGACACTTCAACCTAGTTTGGAATACTACTTTTTCTGAGGAGCTAGTAGTAGTGTTCACTGCACTAAATAACTAATTCTTAGTTTGATTAATTATCTCATTAGGAATGACCATTCTGTTTTGTAATTCCTTACCTCCTTATTTTACTTCTTCTCTAAATAAGTCACCTTGGCTAATGTTGTCCAAAGGCTTCTTACCTTCTGAACAGATTTTTGGGATTCAGTAACATTTAATTGATTGAAAACTCAGACAGGGCATGATTTTTAGCATGATGCATTGCACTGCAGTGAAAATTGAAGTTGATCAGGTCATAACACCTGCATAATACCTTCCAGAACACAGGAGAAAGTATCTAGACTTTATCCTGCTGTTTCCAAATGCCTGTCACCTGACCAAAGACATGTCAGATACATTCATACCACTTGTTTTCAACTGTGAGGGAGAGAAGCAATCTTATGAGAGTTGGATCACAGTAAGTTATACGAAGCCCATGACTGCAAAAGTCATATTATAAGTGTTTAGAGGCTTTGCTCTGGAGTTTCGACATAAACCTGTTTCTCATTAAGTTCAGGTATTTTGCATGCCAACAGCATTCTGTGATAAACCATGTGATATGAGCAGCTTAAATTAATATTAGTATGAAAAGATACAGGGACAAGCCAAATGAATACAAGCTCTCCTTTTTCTTAGCTCAGGTACTCAGCTACAAACTATGTCAGTGTCACTCCTTCATAGCCTCATCTGGGAACAATGTAACAGGAGATGCTTTCCTATACTTAGGTGCTAGGTTTAGATTTTGTACTTTTATTTACTTAATATGAACTAAATTGCTCTTGGTGAAAAATAAATATATCCATTTGGGGAAAATTTTAAATCTGATTGTTAAGAGGCCTAATTGTTTTAAAATAGCCTATCCTATCTATGATTTACTCTGGACTGAAGGTGCTTGGCCTACCCATCTTCTCTTTGGGTCCACCTTCTTTTAGGCAAATTTTTCACTCTTGGTGTGAGCTTTCATTTTATAATGACTGTAAATTTATTTCAGTTTAAATACTTCTGAAGTATCTACACAAAATTAAGAAAATGTTTTTATAATATTCAAGAATTTTTATTTCCTATTTTAAAACGTTTCAGTGTTTGGGAGAAAAAAATATCCATGTCTGGACTTTTGAGTTCAGTATATCTTTCATCCCAAAACTCAGACTGTCAGTAAGAAAAATACCAGCTGATGTTTAAGGAGAAACACAAGAACTTTGTCTACAGGATCAAATAAAACATCCAATAGAATGATGCTTTCATGCAAAAGAGTTTAGTCATGTTTTTTCACATCTCCACAAACCACTCTGGTGTAAAGACAGAGTAAAGCCATGAGATGGTAATTCATTCAGATATGCTTGGGAATAATGTGACATTTTAGCTAACCAGTCTTGCAAGAGACTGTCTTCAGGGTGGTAACAAACATAGTGATGTACTCTACTGTCAGTCAGGCTTCTAACATCTTTTGACTTCTTTATGGCATATGACAGGAAACTTAGCACTATTTGTGTGACTGCTGAGCAGCTTAAATTAATATTAGTATGAAAAGATACAGGGACAAGCCAAATGAATACAAGCTCTCCTTTTTCTTAGCTCAGGTACTCAGCTACAAACTATGTCAGTGTCACTCCTTCATAGCCTCATCTGGGAACAATGTAACAGGAGATGCTTTCCTATACTTAGGTGCTAGGTTTAGATTTTGTACTTTTATTTATTTAATATGAACTAAATTTCTCTTGGTGAAAAATGAATTGAACTTGGGAGGAAGAATTACTATTCAAATTGGTTGTATTCTTTTCAAACTAATATAATTTTGCTGGAATTCTCCACTTTGTCAGAACAGCAAGGTTTGTGAAGTTATGTCTGTTTTAGAACAACATCTCTAAGCTTTTTCAGGGACTCAGTCACTAAAAAACAAATTAAAAAAAAAACAAGAAAAAGAGTTGATGTATTCCAGCTGAAATGGTATCTTTTCATTCTGAAAGCATATTTTAAAAATTGTCCTTCTTTCCAACACAGAGTAAAAACTATTAGGAGCTTCACCATTTCATTTTGGAACAGGATTTGAGTCCCTTTGGTCACTCTCTAAACTACTGTTTAGGCTTGCAAAGCTCCCACATAGTTGGAGATGTGCAACGTTCTTCTGGGTCTCCTGTCGTGTACCTGTGGCCAATGAAAAATTGACAGCGGAATTTCACATGATATTGTGAAAGAAATCACTCAGAAGCTAAGCACAGAAAGTGAAGATGAAAGCTTGAATATATCATTCTACTGTAGGTCTTGCAGCCTCAAGTGCATTTGCTTAACATCTCTGCCAGAGTTTCAAATTTGAAGAAAAGCAGTAAAGCACTTAGCAATTGTGAAACTGAAAAATCAGTGAAGTGTGAACTTATTTCATTCCCTTTTGAGATTAATTTCGTAAGCCTATCTTGTGGTGTGCTAAGCCACAACAGCCTGTGGGTCTCATTAATTTTGGGATTATTTTGTCAAAAGTATTGCACAACTACAAAGGGACACAAGGTGTGGGTAGCTGGACAATATATTGAAAATTTGGCCTCAGAATTCCCAGGACTTTTTCAAAAATATTAGGCCTAGGAGATAAAGAAAACAATGGAGAAGAATAATATCTGTGAGTGCTTAAGTAAAAGATACAGTTAAGCTCTCATCTGCCTCTCTGATCTCACAAGCAAAAGGCAGGAAGCCCATCTCTTAATAAAGTGGAAGGTATGATTACTTTGCAATAAGCCATGTTTGACACCCTCTTCTCCACTTTTCCTTGCTTTGCTCTTTTTTTTTTTTTTTGAAGCCAGTGTAGAAGTTATACTGCTTAAATTGTGTACCGTGTGCCTGCCATTGCCTGAAAATTTATGTAGCTGTTGCTATGGCTGCAGCTTCATCCGCTGCATATTCTCAGTTCTCTACAGCTAAAATGCCCTGTGGAGTATAAATTTCCACTGCAGTGGTGCAAAAGAAAGAGCATACAATATTCTGCTCTTTGATCCAACTTACATTTCCATGTGTAGAATGTCATATGTATCTGGAAAACCTGAGCACTGTCAGTCACCAAAGAGCCATTTCCTTTTCTGCTAATGATAGAGTAATTTGCTACTGTCTCTTTTCTCTTTGGTAATTGCAGAGGGCAATATGCTCACATGAGTTTATAGAGCCAAACCTGTTTCAGCAATCTTGGTATGGGTTTGTTTCCTTTTCATTTAGTTTATAGAGCCCTCTGTTTTTCACAGTTTAAGCAGAATTGTTGAAACTTTTCTTTCAGTACTGCTAAGAGGTAAGTGCCAGGATTTAGCATGTATAACATTGTCTGAGGCATTTGTTCAGCTGTCTGTTGAATCCCCTGAAACTAATGCTCAGTCTCTATTAAAGTCTCAGTCCCTGGAAAGCAGAGCCCATTCTCTCCTATAATTAATCTTGCAGGTACTGCCTTGACATTATTGGTTCACCAGCAGAGCAGAACTGCCCCAGCCATCAATAATAATTCAGCACATTAGGACAAGGCCTATGTACACAGCCCACAGATGTAGCCGAGCTGTGTGCAGGCTCCAGCACTCCTTGCTGACGGCAAAAAGAAGGAAAAAAATCTCTGCAGTCAAAAGTGTTTTGGTCGCTGGATAATTTTGCAATACAAAGGTCGTGGTGTTACTCATGCTTTGGCTTTATGTTTTTTCTTCAAATGTTGGCACTGTTTGGCACAATGCTTGTGATTGTCTCTTTACTGAATCTTTATACTAAAGCTGTTACAAATTGGCTTTCACAGATGGTGGGAGCTTCTCAGATCAGGAGAGGCAGGGAATTTATTACTCAATATTTCTGTATTACTGATTGGGACGTGAGAAGCATAAGCAATCTGTTCTACTGCAGGGTTTGAGCTCTCCCTCCTCCTTCCCCCACCCCAAAAATTATGGCTAGCTGGAGAAGGGTTTTTTTTTTCTCATTTTGTGTAGATAGCAGCTGTGCAATTTCAAGCAGAATGTTTGCTTTGATCTTCCTTTCTTTAATTGAAATCCACAATTATGAGATTTGTTTCTTTTATGTTTGCTAGTTTATTGGTTTAATCTACAAAATGTGCTGTCTTGCTGTCTTACACAGTTAAAGGCAACAACACAGTTGGGATTTAAATGGCAAACTTGGAGGGGGGTTGCAGTCTCTCAGGTATTGGGGGGATAAAACTTCTTTCATCTGATTTCAGATCATTATACATACAGGGTAGCAACAAGAACCCAAACAATATGTCAACTAATTGTAAAGAATATCCCTAGGTAGCCACTTTATGCAAACTAACCACATGAAAGGAAATTTTAATATGGAGACAAAAAATCCTGCTCTGATAGCTTATTTGGGGATTTCCTCTATTTGGAAGCCTTTGTTTTCATTATAGAATGCTTTCCTGGCCTCTCCAGTACCTGCTCCTACCTACCTGAGTTTAGCAAAACATTTTAGAACAGTCAAGGTATTTAGTGTGAGGAAGGCATTGCCAAACTATCAGATTCAGAAGATATGGCAGAGTAAGCACCTACAAACCAAATGAACTGAGAGAACAGCTGGAAACAAATTCACAAAGGATTTTACTTTGTTAGGTACAATTGGGGTGAAAGAACATGAATATTTGGTCCACCCACGGATTTTTAAATTCTTTTTTAGGTTGAAAATGTCAGAAAACTCTTATAAAAAACTTCAGGAAGATAAAAAATCCTTTCCCTTAGTGTCTTTGCCAAGAACTATTTCCTGACAATAATTATGGCCATAAAAAGAAAGTAAATAAATTTTGAAAAATTCTTTGTGTGTTTTTGTAATAAATTCCTTCTCTTGTGAGATAGATACCTCAGAATGAGATTGTTCTAACTCTGTGATTACCATATAACATGGACTGCATATCAGATTATCCATCAGTATTCTACACTGTTTCTCCAATTAAGAAAGAAAAAAAAGGACTTCCATGAAATCAAGTTGAATTGCATGTCTTTTGCTAGATTGCTAAAAACTGTTGAGAATTTGTTCTCAAACATATGAAGAAAAAAAAAATAAAGACATTAATGAAACTATTACAAGTAATGGGTCCATTCTGGAGCGTTCCTAGTTTATATCAGCTAATAATAATCGTAATTATGATAACCTCAAATGGGAAATCTTATATAATTAATGTTGAGCAGAGCTACACCAAGCAAGGACCTGACTAAGTCCAAAGGCTTAGTATGGTCCTCATTGGATTCAATAAAAAAGGACTCATAGCAAATTTAGACCAATTTACAATAAAATGCAAGGACAGAAATCTGTGTAGTCAGGAGGCTAATCGTAAGAACATAGCCACTCTACTGGCTTGCGGTTCTAATGTGTGGGGTTGCCGAGATAGGTTGTCTTTCAGACATGAAAAGCCCACAGTGCTTTACAAGAATCACTAAAAGCTACGAAGACCTGCCTCCTCATGCTAAGATAAATAAATAAATAAATAAATAATGCCATGTAGGTTTGTTTGCAGTGGTGATGATGGTTTGGAGGGTGAGTGCAATGTGTTCATTAATGTAGCCCTGTAGCCCCACACCGCAGTATTACCATTGCTAAGAGCAGCCTACAGGCTTTGCATTGAGTTTGCAAGGCCTCAGCTCTGAGGTGTACTGTCTCTGAACTTGTGTTCACCTGCCTGTTGCTTTCAATGGGCCTTCAATGGGTCTGCTTTATCTGTAAGCATTTTTATTCTGTTCTTCTTTTCCTTGTCTTGTCATGTTACAACCACGGTTTCATAACAGAGTAGTAACAAGTAGCTCGAGAAATACAAGACTTGTTAGTTTAATGGCTATGGAGCTGTTGTAGTTCTGTGCACAGAGGGCAAACTCTAACATTTGTCACACTGAGACGAATAAGATGATAGGACTCCTAAGGACTAAAGAAGGATCAGGAATGACACAATGCCTGCCCTCTCAGGTCTGACCGCAAAGAATTCTTGTCGCAGGTTTCTGCCTCTGATATCTTGCAGAGCTCTGTGTTACAGACATTTTCTGCCACACTGGGCACATGATGGACACAAAAAGTGTTGGGAAAAAATACCATTTCTGTATCCCTTTTATATTTTACCATAAGTTTGTCATATTCTTGTCATAGTTAGAACCATTTTTCTTTAGAAGCATAGTTATGTCATCTTGAGACCTTTCTGTAGAAACCATATTTATCCACTGTAAATTCATAAATGAGTATAAGAAATAGAATATATATTTTTACTATAAAATACTGAGTGTCATTTCAATGTTTGTAATAAAAAGTAAAAAACTTCTCAATATAAAACTTCAGCTATCATAGTAACTCAACCTGACAGGTTTGAGGGTATCAAATCAGAAGTCCAACCTCAGTGTCAGAAAAGAAACTAACATTAGATCACTTAATTGCTTGATATGAATCACACAACTCAGCACACAAATCTGTAGAGCTAAGCATTAGCAATTTAGATTTGCTGGGTTAAAATTTGGTCTAGCTACTAAAAAATGAAAGTCAATTAAACAGCCAGACAGACATCCAAAGTTTGTTCGAATTCAGACAGTTTGTTAGACAAATATAAAATGATAAATAAAGTTTGTTAGACATAATATATATGTATTAAATTTTGCCAGTTATTCATATAATCATAGAATAACTTAATTTTGAAAAGACCTATCAGATCACCTAATCCAGCTGTTAACCCAGCACTGCCATATACCCCACTAAACAAAGTCCCTAACTGCTCCATCTACAGGTCTTTTAAACACCTCCAGGGGTAATGATTCAGCCACTTCTCTGGGCAGTCTGTTCCCATGCTTGGCAGTTCTTCTGATGAAGTTTTTTTGTAATATCTAATCTAAGATGCCCCTGTCACATCTTGAGACCATTTCCTCTCTTCCTATCACTTGCTGCTCAGGAGAAGAGTCAGATCCCTACCTCACTAGTGGCTTTGAAAAGAAACAAGAAACTCTAATGAAGGCTTAGAAATAAGTGAGGATTTACCTTCTTAACTTGAGGTGAGTTCAACTTCATTTGGAGATTGTTGGTATCACTTTGTCATTTCACAATATTATCAGCCTAACCCTTGCACAGTGGCATTGTATCACCATTACAAATTTCAACAGCTGTAAATCTCATTAGATTAGATTAAAAATACAGAGAACAAATTTCCCTAAAATTCGTGATAGAAAAAACTAAACAGGAACACTTACTCCAGCATTTTTTTCTGCTCTACTAGTTTGGATGATGGAGTTCATATTCCACTGACATAACTCACTATGTAAATAATAATGCTAAACTTATAGAATTGGAGAAAAGGGTGGAAAGAAAGACTCCTGGGAAAAGTGTAACTGTGTTATTCTACAAAGTTTTGTGTATGACGATGGAAACACTTAACACATAGAGCAATGCAAAAGATACATGGATCTAGAGGACACTAACATGTCCTAGCATCTCTCTTTTTTTGGTATCGAAACCACAGATAGTTTCACAGTGAGGATTTAATCACAAATACTCAGAGCAGACTTCCATGAATATTGCAGGGGAAAATAATTTACACCTATCTTTACCAAATTGAAAGAAACATTTTTGTCTCCATTTCTTTGTCTTCCCTTTTCTATAATTTTCTTCTTCTGCTCTGTTGGAACCCTGAGTTCAGAGAATTTCGGAAACAAGAAAAATTAATATGTTCTCCACAGTACAGTGGGATACAGTGAAGAAATGTCTGTGGAATAAAAATGTACATTTTACCTTCTGCAAAGAAAATACTCAAACAGGTCAGTCTTGGATGAATTCAAAATGTACAGTCTCAGAAGGTTTTATTCCTCTAATAACTTCCTCCAAGTAAACAGCCTCAGGCTTAGCCTGCCAAAATTGCAGTTTGGATATATCAGTGGTGCAAAAAGAAGTGCAACTGAAATCTCTGTGTGTTTTACCACTAACTTAAACTCAGTTGCTATAGCTATAAATGTAGATGGGCCTTATATATTGAGTATCAAAAAAATCTGATATTAAAAAAAAAAATATTTCTACAGCCAGCCAGCAGTAGTTAGGATCTCAGGCACGCTTGTAAGGTTTCTCCTGAAGATTGTGAGTCTGTAGTTCCACTGAACTAACTTATCTTTATTAAATGATATCTTGGCTACTTAAATGAATCTTCCTGCAACGATACTATATCTCTGCATTTACAGTGTAATATTTCACATGCAGGTTCATGGTCAAGAAGGTATTGCAAATTAACATATGATGGAAAGAATATTAAGTGGAAATAAAGAATATTTAAGAAGGGAAGTAATTTGGTAATATACATTGGATACAGCTGTCTGGTGAAACAGAAACCAAACCAAGCTTGCAAGTGTAAGTGAACTATTAGAAATCATTTACTCTGTCTGTTGATGAAGAGAAGAGAAAGTAAAAAGCAAAACAAGGATGTGAATAAATTTGAGTACAAAAAAGTAGGCAAACTTTAGCTTTTAAATTCTCATTGCCATCTATAGAAAAAGAGGCAGTGGAATTGATCAGTAAGCATAAATACAACTTTTAAAGCTATCATTCAAGTGTGTAAAAAAAGAAAATTGGCACTCTAGAGGGAAAATTGTAAGAAGAAGCAAAGTACTTCAGTGATTTTTTTACTACTATTATATCAATGAAAGTGTTACAAGTTTTATTTTTACCCCCAGTTTTAGGTTCGAAATTTAATTTTCTGTGTACAATATTTTCACACATTCTTCTCTCTCTTTCTTTCTATCTCTTCCTTCCTTTCTTTCTTTCTTTCTTTCTTTTTGCTAAATAAAACAGGACAAGACAGCTAGGAAGAAAATTAAAGAAAAAATTTCAAGAGAGGAAACAAAAGTTATGATACAGAGAAGGGTTGCAGAATTTATCTGCATGCCAATGCGGATATTTTGCAAGCTCTCTTCTGAGTGCAGAAGTAAGAATATATCATTATCAACCTTTGTTATTGCCACTTTTCGATGATGATCTAGAAATGCACTGGCAAGAGTAAAATAGGATATATCTCAACAGTGTTTCTGGTTTTTTCTGATCTGCGTGTCTCTGGTAGGTGCATCAGATACATGTAGCTCAGTGCAAATGCATTATCCATCATTTGGCGTGTTTTAATGGCAAGTCACTTGATTGGGAAGAGAGTGAAGTACCTATATTCTATACATACATGTATGTGTCACAAATTTTCTCCCAGAATTCTGTCTGATAAAACATTTACATTCTTGTGAACTGATTTTCTCTCTCAGTCTTAATGGTCTGATACAGATTGTAAACTCCTTGAGATGTTCTTTCAAACTCTTCTATGTGTTGCATTCTGCTATTGTTTTGTGTTGGTATTCAGAGGGAGTGAAGTTGCAACTGTGTCACTCCATCATACACACAATCTGATGAGAGAGTGCTTGCTGCATTATTTTCTGAGATGAATTACAGTGGTTCAGGTTAGCTGTCTCTTCAGTACACCAAACTGCAGTAAAAAATACTCTTTTTGAGTATTTTTACATTTATTAGGCTCCTACAGTTATGTCATCCTGAAAATGATGCTCAAAATGTTGCATTCTGAATCAGTGAGAAAATGAATAGCTGGTACTAAGAAGCACTCACTATATTATCACCCTCTGGGGCAGCATTTCCTGAAATGCTGCAATGCAGTTTTATGATATGAGGAAGGCAATGTATGCAAGTACTGAAGGTGTATGTATCAAGTTCTAGCTCAATTGTAAATTAAATTCACTCTAATGGGTAAGGAAAGGAAATGTTTTGATTTCAAAATGTAACAACATCTGTGCATTTTTAATTTATATCATTAAAGATTGGACTTCAGTCCTAATTGTCATACAGATTTTGACCAGATTAAAACAGTTCTTATGCTAGGTATGCCAGGGAAGAAATGAGTAATGTACAACTTTTTTAATCTCACAAAGTATCTTGAAATTTGTGAAAGTCACTTAACATGAGGGCAAATTTTATAGTTAGTATGAGAGAAATATAAAATTATCCATGGACGTTTGAACATTAATTATCCTTCAAAAATAGATCGATAAGTCTCCTAACTCTGCTGTGGATATTTCAGAAATCAGGGAGCAAAACAGATGAAAAGCAATATGTAAGACAGTGACAAACAGATTTGGGAAACCTCTGTTAGGAATATATAAATTCATCTACTTTTACCCTAAGAGAAATTATCACATTCTGATATTCTTGAAATTATCTGTTACATTGTCAGACCTATAGAAAAGTAATTTAACCAAAAGTTGGACTGATATTTCTAACTATATCACCTGGTCTACTAAAAATAAAGCCTAACTTTACAGATGCCACATCCCTTCTAAACACATTTGTATACCAGAGCACCTCCTTCATTACCAACTTGCTTACAGTGTTTATAGTGAACAATAAATATAACTCATTTTGGTAGCCAGAAAAATGTAAAACTCCAAAATATCCCCTTAGCATCAAAGAAGCAGGATGTCCAGTAGTGACATCTGATGGGAATAGAAAAAAAATACTATGTTGGTGTCATTTAGAGTTGGTTTATGAACAGCTGAATAGTGCATTTAGATAGGCAGGAATCAAAAAGGTCAGAAAAGCTTCCCATGTGGAATTCCTTTCCAAAGCTTTTCCTGTCGATATTTGGGAATTGTAAAGAAAGGTGGGAGAGGTACTTCATGAGAGAGTGAAACAGCAATAAAACAGGCTGTCAGTCTGTGCTGTAAAACAATGCTTTTAAAATCAAAGATGAATACTGAGAATAAAAATGTGTCATTCCTGATGATTCGTTTCCTTTGTGTAAACATAATTTATAATTGACTTCACTGAGTATGTTTATTGGTTATTCATTGATGTGGGGAGCATCCTAATCTCTCTCAAATGTAGCACTGCAGAATTGTTTGAACATTCCTTATCTTTTGATGACTTTCAGCTCATCCTTCTTCCTTTGATCCCATGGATAGGGCTAAGAAATATAAGATATGCCCTTGTACTTGAAAACTGGCGTATTCAGATGTAAGAGAACAAAAGCAAGGTGGCAAAACATAAGCAGCCAAGCTATTGCTTGAAACCATCAAAATTCTCTTCCTCTCCAGACTTTTTATAAATACATAGTTCAAATCTTAGAGACCAGAAAGGGGAATAATTTGGGTTTGAAGTAGACAAAAATGTTATTTGCCACCAAACAAAAGAAGGTTTTCAGATGGAGAGGAAAGAGATATCTCTGGTAGAAATCAGCTGTTTGGTATAATTTTTTTGAATACAAAATATGCATTTTCTGTGTATTTAAAAAAAAAAAAAATCAGTTGCAAAGTGTAGTATATATATCGTTTATTTCAGGAAAAAGCAAAGAGCATGAAGGACAACAAGTTAGAGTGACTCCTGAATTTACTTAGGATATTCAGGACCTCTGAGATCAGTAAAAGATGGGAGAATCCGTATCAAACCAACAAAGACACTTCTTTTTGACATAAAATTCCATCTTCAGCAATCATACTGACCATTTCTGTTACAAAGGAATTTTTGTTTTCATGCTGCAGTTAGAGCAAAACAGAACAGGTCCTATTCACTGAGTATGTAAACAGAAAATATGAACAGACTGCTTAACTTTATAATCTCCTTACTGGTGGATAAAGAAGAGCAATCTCCATTAAAAAGGAGCACCTAAAGCAGAAAACTCAAAAGAATCTTTTAATTGAGACAATGTTTTCCCTTTTGATATGCTAAGAATCTGTCTTGCTCTGCTCTCTTACTACCCCTCAGTGTTGTGACAATAATTTCAATGGCTTTTCATTTAAATAAAATATCATTTTTTTCCTATTCAAATTAAATGTCATTAAATGTAATTAATTTAAATGGTGACTGAGATCAATTGACAGGACAAGAACTTGCATAGTACCTGATGGTTGACCATTCTATTACCCTTCTCTCATGTTTGCTAATATTTATCCACAGCCCATACACACACAGAGAAAGTATTATAACAGAGAACAACATTTCCACTTGAAAAAATATCAAATTATGGAGCCACAAAGACATTGTCTATCAGAAAATGTTATTACCTAAAGGTTTATGAGTTCATGGATTCACAATAACCTGTAAATCATACATCACAACCAGGATTTCTTTTACCTGTACTTCATACTAGAAGAAAAAGCCAGTTATTCATTTATATACCTACGTGTATAAATGTATAGCCATATATATCTACCTATCTTTGTTTTAGTATATGTCCACATCCAGTGAAATTATCTGTGGAAGGTTGTCAGGTGAATAAGACTTATAGCTAAGGAGCTTGCACAGATGCCTGAAAATTCAATTCCTAGTGTTGAAGTGCCTAACTGCAAAATAGGCATAACAATGCTTGGAAATTTGAGAGGAAAAATACATTTTATGGACTTATCTATATGGATAGATTTTATGGACTTATTTACTATGTGTTTAGACAGCTAAATGCATATATACACATCACTTTTAGTGGTAGTTTCTTTTTGAACTATTCAAATATAATTTAAAATTAATATATTTTGCACCTGAATACAAATCAGTTCCTTAGTCATGATAGACACAAGGTTTACAGAACTAGCAATAAGTGGCTTAAAATTTCTCCTACAAGTCAGGAACAGAAAAACGTGTAAAATAATTTTTTAAATCCCCTGGTAAATATTAATTAATTTTAAAAAAGTTAAGTATAATAAATAGCTACCGACCTCCACTTTTGAACATCATGAGTTTGATTACTTTTAAAGACAATATTTACTCCACATAATGTGTCTTCCCACTAGTAACTTTTCTAGGTTACTGACAAAATAAAATTGTGGAGATTAGTCAGGTATGAATGCTAAACTTATTCATGAACTATCTCTTACAGTTTGCTTCCTTTCAACATTCCTCTTTCCTAATTTTTTTTTTTAAATGCAAAATTAGATTTGGTTTCACTCTGGTAGTGAAATTAATGCATTTGGCATCAGTTGTGCTAGCAGCAAACATGACTTGGAAATTCAAGATGCAACTGAGAAGACTCTTTACTTACTGTAGAAATACCTCAAATTTCCTAAGAAAGAAATAAAGAAAAATTATGCTACTATGTACATCCTTCACAGCCACTTCTAGAATTCTGTGTGCAGTTCAGACCTCTCTGTCTCAATGGAAATGACAAAATAAATAAAAAATAAAGAGAGAGAAGACATATAAGGAAAATCAAGGTTTTCATGTAAGGATTATTGAAACTGATTTTTTATATATAAAAAAAAGAATATGGTAAAGTTTTATAGAATTGTAAGTGTCATAGAGACACCGAATGTGGGTTTACTCTTTGTTATATCCTCCCAGTATTAGGATATGGGGAAATGCATGACATTAAAGTCAAAAGGGCAGTTCCAAAACAATCAACCATTGCACAGGAAAAAAAGAAGCTATAGAATACCTTACTGAAGTTCGTTGTAGTAAAACCTCCATGAATTTAGGAGGTCACTGGACAAATTTCTGAAAGAACTATAATTCTATGACTGCTATGAACACACACTGTAATTCTGGTCTTATCACCTTCATGGTGTCAGTTTGTCAGTTAGATATTCTAAAATGTAACATGATGATAGACATTGAGAGTTGATGATGGTCTGGGAACGCAGCAGTTTGCAACCTTGTAAGAATATACATTACCATTCATAGAATCGTAGAATATACTCCATTGGAAGGGGCACACAAGGATCATTGAAGTCCAGCTCCTGCAGGCCAGTGCCAATAATCACACCATCTAGCAGGCTTGGTGATGTGACCACTTTCCTGAGGTGCTTGTTCCAGTGCCCAACCACCCACTGGAGTAAGAACCTTTTTCTAATATCCAACCTCAACCTCCCCTGAAATATTTTCACACCATTTCCTCTGGTCCTGTCAGTGATCACCACAGAGAAGAGATCAGTGCCTGCCCCTCATCTTCCTCTCATGAGGAAGATGTGGACTGCAATGAGGTCTCTCCTCAGTCTTCTCTTCTCCAGGCTGAACAGAACAACTGACCTCAGCTCATCCTCTTACGGCTTCCCCTCCAGACCCTTCACCATCTTTATAGCCCCCCTTTGGACAATCTCTAAGAGCTTTATATCCTTATATTGTTAAGCTCAAAACTGCATGCACAACTTGAAGTGAGGCCCCAGCAGAGGAGAGTAGACTGGGATTAATTCTTGAGTTAATTTTCTAGTACTTGAATTATTACATGCCCTTATATCTTCCAAGAATGGTCCAGCTTAATATTTCCCTTGAATTTTAACTACCAACATGCAAAACATCAGCAAATGTCAAAATAGTTTAATGTTCACTCAAGAACAATGCTGCAGTAAAGACGCGCCAGGTGGGACACTGCTATATTTAATTAACACTGAACAACCCGCAGTAGAAATGTATTCACTCATACAACCAGAATAAAATATACTGAATCTAATCAAAGCCTGTGGTATACACTCTCAATTTTCAGTTGTTCTGTGAAAAATTCAGTACAACTATATTTAATCATCATTGTACTTGATACTTACTGCAGTTTGATTCGAATGTGTTTCAGAGAGTATCAAATGAAAGTTACTTTAAAATACACAGTGAATAACAACCACAGAATCAACAAAGAAGAAAAAGGTAGGTGAGCAGTCAAATCTATAGTTTTTACATTTATTGCATCGTTAACTAAAATAGAGAACAAATACAGATAAAAGGATCCATGAATTACACATTTAATTGCTCACTCTATTATGGATTTAGTTATTAAAAATTGGCGTTTTACTAACCAAAATTTAAAAGCAAAGAGGACAACATCACTAGGATGGAACCCAGTAATCATTCCTGTAAAAGCTGTTACCTTTGCTGATGAGAGAGACATCCTAGATATGAAACACAAAATACATGCAACTTCAGAGAGGCCTATATGTAGGATATTCAAATAATAATATTTCTAAAAATAAAAAAAATTTTGAGAAGTATCAATTTCTAATTTCAAGATTGTTTTAGATGGTAAATATCAGAGTTAAAACAGAATTATATTTCCACTGTTATTCAGACTACAAAAAGAATGTTTATTATTTGTCAACAACGTTGAAGGGAAAAGTTACTTTTTTTTCATTTACGGTTTTATATGGCTGCTGCTTTTTGATTATCCTGCATTCATCTAGTGCTAAGTGCTAGTAAAACTTCTATCATATGACATTTCTGAATTCTGATTGAATTTCGTTAATTCTGAGATCCTAGCAACAGTCGACTTTGCAATGTACAACATCTTTTTTTAATGTAAAGATCTTTAATTTTGGAAAAGAATAGAGAAATGCACGTAATCATTGATTAGAAATCAGGTGTTTACTGAGTCAGGTAATTTTTTTCTTTTCTAGTTATCTGATAATTATTTTCTTCTGAAGTTCTTTATTTATATTACCTAAAGCGTGGGTTCAACTTTGCAAGAGAGGTGAATAATTCAAACAAGTATGTAAAATATTTTTCAGTCTAAACTGTTAGAAACTTCTGATATTTAGGTAGTTGATAGAGCACAGCTAGAATGCTCACTGGTTGTTGGAGAATTTACATCAGCATCAAAATTGTATGGAAGTTAAAGCACTTAATTACAGTGGGACACACATAAATTACAGTAGTTAGGCAACTAACCAAAGAACAGAACCTACATTTTGTCCTAATGTGATTTTTGACATGCATGTTGGGCATAAGCCTCAATAATGATGAAAAAACAATAGTGTTTCTTTTTTAAAAAAATTTGGGAAATATTGCTTTGTTTTTACTGATTTTTTGGTAGATACTTTTATATTTTCTCTGCATCACATGCATGAGTAATGGAATGCTTTTGATGCTTAGATTTTAGTTTTCTATTTGATTAGACATTATAGCTAAACTAATTTCAGAAATCCTTAGATCAATCTTCTGCCAATATGACAAGACCACAGATATCAGTGAAGATAACATATTTACTGCTTCCACATGTGTTAACTCAGATTTTGGAATGCAGGTTTTTTTACTTCTGTCTTACTTGACACATTAGAGGTTTTTCTAAAGCTGTGTTTGGAGATATTAACTTTTATAGCACTCTGTGTTCTTCAAAATGTTTTTGGTAAGACACTTTAATTTGAAACGGTGGACTGTAAATTAAGAAATGATGGTCACAATGGCAGCAAATGAAGAAAGTAGGTTCAAAGGAAACACAGTTTTCCTTGTTCGAGAAATGAGCTTGAGATAGGTATTTATTCACTAGAAAACAATCAGGCCTCTAGAAAAAGACTTGGCTGCATGTCTTCTGCATTACTAAAATAGGCATTGTTATATATTTTGTTAAACCTCAGTGATAGTTTGATTTACCCAATGTACTTTATTTTACATGCATAGGAACACATACTCATTTTTATATATATCTACATACATAAAGTCATGTAAGTCACATCCCTAACCCATAAGAGAAGCTAACAAGATTGATCAAGAATGTAGAAAATTTGAGATAATATCCTTTATTAGAATCTGGCAGATGAATGCAAGTACATCACAAAGTGCAGAAAAAGCTCAGATGAGAGAAAGTGCAGTAAGAGGAGGTATAAGGTCTGGAAAAATAAAAGATCTCAGTAAGAATATAAAGGTAACATCTCCTTCAGAAATATGAAAGGGAGTGGGAGGGACACATATTGGATGCAATTTAGAAAAATAGGTGTGTTTTCTCAGATCTGAGAAATAAATAAGGAATAACAATTAAAGTATGTATTAAATCAACAACTACCAAGTATTCAAGAAGACCAGAAAGCCCACCTAAAATATCCCTAGAATGAAAGTGATCATGGGAAAGGCAAACTAGAAAACACTAACTGGAAACACTTTATTGTAGTGAAGAGAGCCGAATAAAAACTGTGCAGCAAAAATGTGATTGAGAAGAATGCATTTCCTTAGACTTGAGTGGGTAAGTATTTACATTCAGAAGAAAATCCAGAAGGCAGATACCACAACCACCATCATTCCTCTAGATTTTTTCAGAGACCACAACTATCATCATTCCTCTAAATTATATACTGAAAAAAAAATAAAATTGAGTTCTCAGAAGAGAATTCTAACTCATGTCTCTTCCACACCACAAAACAAAACTCCATTCAAATAGTAAACATTTAGTGAGTTTCACAGACTTGATTGTATAGTATGGAGACTGTTACTGTAAGAAACTTCTCTGTATTATTTTTTATATTCAACACTGCTGAAAAACAACTTGCTAGACAGTTATTGAATCAAAAAATTCTGATGCTACAGTCTTACAGTCTACACTGACCTGAACAAAAGTACTGACCTACCTAGATCAATTCACTGTGGGGGGCCATTGCAAACACTTCTTTAACAGGACAACAAAGGCTTGTTAGCAGAGGGAACATATGTGCTCCAGAAGAACTTCCACTCATTCTTTTCAAAATTTGTACTCATAGGTAACCTGTAGGAAAACAGATGGAAGATGGCAGGGATGGACTCCAGAAAAACAAAGAAATAACCAAAAGAAAAAAAACCATTTTTTTTTTATTGTTCCATGGTGAATATTGCAGACAGTTCCTGGGTGAAAAATTAATTGCCAGTCATATAGAAATAAAGTACCTACTCCTCCAAAATGCACTGCAAACGTTTTCTGTACAGTGGGAACACCTGTGATTGAAGATGGGATATTTTAAGATGGTGGATATAATTGTCTTCAAGCTGCAATTAGCTTGTCCAATATATGCCATAGTTCTCAATCTACTGCATTTAGGTTGTTTTTTTTTTTTTTTAAGAGGATAAAAATGAGAAAAAGTAGCCTTTAAGTAAACTCAAACTAAATGTTGAAAAATTATGAATGTGGAAAAACCCGGTTATTTTATATTTTTTGAAAATAAAAAATTATTTGGAATTTAAATAATATATTATGCATTGGCACAGTGAAATGTTCTTTTACTCATATTTTCTTGATGAGAAATTTGGTTTTGGTGATATATTTTGGTGTAGGAATGTAGCAAGTCACTACTGAGATTCTTTTGCATTTCCCTGAGATGAAGCCTGGCAATCAATGCAAGTTGGTAAATGTACCTTTTTCACAAGATAATATTCTCCTTAAAAACTGCCTCCATATCAAAAACTCAAATGAGTGTATTGTCTTCCAGACTCATGACAGGCAAGTCAAAGGTAGGTCATCGAATCCAAATTATTTAAAGTTTATGAGAGGCCCAATCAAACCAGGTATGGTGTGATCAGAGTGAAGGACTCTGTAGGACTCCTAAGGTTCATAGCTATTCAATCTTTGACACAGAAGATGGAATAACTAATTTTTATTTTTTATAAAACATAGGTCAGTGAAACCAGATGTAAAAATCAATGTTTCTTGAGCTTGGGCATGAGCTGAAAACCTTGAGAAACTTATAGCTGGAGACTTTTTGAAGATAGACATCTCAGTTCCAATTATTTAGAAATCTTAGAGTTTTTAACTGAAGAAAAATGCATGTAGTTTCTAAAGAAAAAAAGAGAATGATAGCGTTCATGAACTTGGGTTCTCACACAAAAACTCACAATATCTTGAATGTTTTTTAGTTAGGCATACATTTTTGTCATATGTTAGGCATCAGAACAAACAAAAATCATTCTGTTAAGCTGCACCAGGGGAAGCTTAGGTTAGTCATTAGAAAAAAGTTCTTTACAGAAAGCGTGGTTGTGCATTGGAATGGCCTGCCCCGGGAGGTGGTGGAGTCACCATCCCTGGAGGTGTTTAAAAAGAGACTGCATGTGGCACTTAGTGCCATGGTTTAGTTGATAAGGTGGTATTAGGTCATAGGTTGGACTTGATGATCTCCAAGGTCTTTTCCAACCTAGCTGATTCTGTGATTCTGTGAAATAAGAACACAGCAAAAACATAGATGAACCATCACTTGACATAATAAATTTGTATAGTTAATTTTCATATCCACATATTGTTCATTTAAACTATTTCTAGCAGGAGGCATTTCAAAGTCGAATGGAAAAGGAACCTGATTTAATGCCAAGCTTTCAGTACTATTTCCCCTAAAGTTGCAGTCTGATTCAGCTGACTGCCTGAATGAACATATTCCTTATTCCCTCTGAGCAAGTGACCTGTGTCTAATTGCAATGTTATTAGCCAAAGAGCCTACTTGATGTAGAGCGCTACGTGTTCTACTTTTCCAGCCTAAATCTTTGTATTTTTTCTCCTCTGCAGTACTCCCTTTGTCAAGCAGAACAAATCTAGAGTAGTATGATATTTAGTGACTTTTTCACATGCTTGGAACTGGGAAGGTGAACATCTTTCAATCCTTCATGCAGCAAAAATATCCCAGAATCAAAGCAGTTCATCCTGTTTGAAGAACATGCCAAAATATCTGAGGTTATAAAACTCCGAGGCAATAGGTGAATGTGGGCAGCCAAAATACCCATATAACTCAGTATCTGAGAATTAAGCACTGTAGATGTTTTAAAACAAATGCCATTTTGAAATCAATGGCTCCTGACATTTCACCATTCTAGTGGTGATTTTTAAATGTCCTTTGTTCTAGAGTGCTATTTCCATGTCTATAATTTGATGCATTTACACATGTTTAAATGTTAGCTGTCCATTTTTTGGGGGGAACCTAGGCATAGAAAATGGGCTCCTTTCAGCTCATCACACAGCTTGCTACTATATTATCACCATTTGATAAGAAATGCAAAATACCTAAACCACTTCTGCTAGTAAGTGTTATCATCTGTTTTTCTGAAGAGACACAAAGGTCTTACACAAGGTTTTCCTGATGTACCTAAACTTGCAATTGGGCAAATTTCTGTTGATTTTGTCCAATACATTATTGGGTGTTCTAAACAAGAACAGAAAATTGCAATTTCATTTTATTACAAAGTGATTAATCAAAAAAAAAAAAAAACAAACAACTTCAGGTTCTGCAAGCAAAACATAAATAGGATTTTAATATTTCTTTTTTTATAATTATCTAGCATTGTAATGCAAATGAAACAAGTCATAGTGATATTTTTTCTCATGGGAAATCAAAATATCATATTATCATTCAAATCCCGAAAAACCTTCCATTTTTTGAACCTGAGTATTGTTCAGTATTTAATGAAAATTTTGCCTAACTTCATTCCTGTTGACATATCATGTGTATACACCAGCTTTCCTTCTTATCATTTGTATGTACAGTTATCCAAATTTCACAGTTCATGCAAGTATAAAACAGGCAAGTTTTTTTCATATTCATATTTTATACTGAAAGCTTGTTAATAACATAATTTTTATACCTTTTTAACATACTATCCTGTGGAATGATTTCTCTATATTTTTTTTATCTCTGTATTTTTTAAAACAAATACATGTATCAGAAAGAACTCCAATAGACCATGAAGAAGGGCTGAAGTTTTTACTAATTTCATTGTACTACACTATTCACAGTGACCTATACATTTAGCATCAAACTAAGAATCCAAATTAGTTGTGTTATTTGTTATCTTCATTTTTGGGCAAACAGGGCAAAAACTGTACATGTACTTAATCAAATAATACTTAAATATGTTCTCTGGCAATTAATTTGTGACGCGAATTATTAGAGATAATTAATTCTCCTTTCTCAAAAAAACCACCCACAACTAGATTCTAAAGTTGTAAAATGTTTTGTTTCGTCAAACTAATATCCCAGGCACCAGAAGAGGAATCTGTCAGGCAACACCAAGAGTTAAGCTGGAACTTGGAAGGTCTCTCAGGCTTATCAACAAACCTCATTACTGTTAGTTTATTTACAAAGCATCAGACGTATTTTTCTCTCAGCTATGTATAAGCCAGATGTGCCAGCAAAGTAATCTATTTTGTTGAGCTTAAAAGAGAGAAATCCTAGTGTTCAGAATCTAAATGTAGAGAACTATCATGGAAAATTTTTTTGCTGAAGGAAACAAATTTTGGTTGTTTAGGAGTACTTCTGGAATCAACCTCAGGGTGCATATACTGGTGAAAGTGTCTGTAAGAACCTGAATGCCCTTGCAAGTCATAGTATCTGGTTCAAACAAGACTAATCCAGAGGAAAATAGTTATGGTATATTAAAGCTCTAAACAAAGAACTTCCTTTACATAACAAGATCTCCATATAGTCTTAAGGTGGTTCAGTAACCAAAGCCAACAAAATAAAGCTAAATGCCTTCCACAGAAGACCTGCTGCAAGGTCTTGTTATCCTTAATGACTCCAGAGGATTTTGAATCCAACGTTATCACAATGAACTATATCAGTAGTGGAGTTTTATGAATTTTTGTTATTTGAAAATATGTCTTAGTAGATATTACCATATCTATACACTTTTACTGTAACACAAAAGTTTCTGTCATCTATGTAACTTACCGTCGTGATCTAAATGTCGTATCAGACTTTGCAAATTCTCTTCCTTGAAAGAAAAATAAACCAGAAAGAACTTTACTGTATATGAAGTCTGCATGTTTTGGGTAAGATGTGTGAGAACTTCCCTGCTGCCATATTCAAATTTCCCTTTGCTTAACATAAAATATATATGTTTGGGTGCATGATTTCAGAGGATATAGGACAAAAGAATGCTCTTTTAGTGTGATTGCCTTTGTGTCCCTTTTGTAATATCTATTTATATAATTTACATTTAGAAAGAATTCATCATTTCTCAGAGGTCTTTACTTCCCTCTACAGCTCACTGAAACATAAATCTCTTCAATCTCTCCCCACTTATCCTTTAGTCAAGTAAAACAACAAGAATTTTCCCGGAGAATATCTCAGGAACTGGCTTAATAACTGAAAGCTAAACCAGGAGAAGGTAGTTCATCCTTGCTATTTTTGTGTGCCCATCCTCTCTAGTTTAAAGAAAAGCATTAAAGAACATGTAAATATTTAAATTTAAGAAGCAATTACAGTGTATTCTGTACATTTCTATGGTTTTTAAAAACATGATATTTTATATTTGTTGTTGCCTGAGAATTTGTCAAGAGCACATTTATAAGAAACACAGCAGTCATTAATCTAGATCTATGTAACTGCAGAAATGAATCTATTTGTGTATTTGCATGTCACTGCTGTCACCTTGCAAATGTCTGAATCATTGATGCAGGCCTTTAAACTGACAAACATTAAAAATGAGGCAGAAAGTGAAAATCAAATTTAGAACAGGATTAAAATACATGTAGAAATGTTTCTCTTTCAAGCCTTACTAGAATCAAAGGATTTTACATTCATGAAATTTGCATCAGGCAAGTTTTACAAACAACTGATCTCCTGTAGCATTTGCAAAACTCTTTGGAATTAGCACCCAAAATACGGTCTGTAAGAGACTAAAAGCAGAAAAGTCTTTGAAGAGTTTTGGGTGTAGAAATTTCTCCCCTGTAAAGAGGCTGCCAGTTTCTAGGCAACGTAGCTCTTCTAAATCCCTTTCATGCTCTTTATAGTATCCCATCCAGTGACCCTGCTAGAAGAGACTGGTTAGAGCAGCCACAGGCAGCACAATCATTTCTGCCTGCCAGGCTTCTTTGTTATTCAATGTTTTTGCAGGATGTCTGCTGTATAACCTAACAAGCCCCCATAGGAGACAATATCTTAGTTGATTCCCCTGGCAGCCAATCACTCTGCTACCACTACAGAAAGCAGCTTACTGGCAACTGGCTGCCTCTCTTTCACAGCCCTGCTTGCATTTGCGCGCACACGCGCAAACCCTGACGGAGACCAGACACCCTGATCTTCTCTTTGAACCTCTTCCTTCAGTATCTAATGCTGGTTTACTCTCATTACTAGGGGATTCAGCTGATAGCACTGTCTGGCTATAGCTGCAGGTAGGGTGCCTAATCTACAAAGATGAAGAAAGAAATTGTGCTTTAATTAATTTCTTATTGCAATTCACCAGGCCTGTTGACACCTGTGAAATTGCTTTGGTCACTATAATGGCTCTTCAGAAATGGTGTTATTCTATAAACACAATCTGTTGCGTAACTGAAAATTTGATTTATGGCATGCATCAATCCTAACTAATGGTCTTACTAGTATATTGTAAACCCTTAACAAGCAATTATATGTTTATGAAAACACTTGTTTCTTATAATTATAATCCTGCTAATTTCCTCATTCCCAAAAGCAACATTAGTATTTGCTAATGAACTGCAGATTAATTCACACTGAATTAGTCTCTACCCCCAGTCTGCCCCCTGCGCATACTAGATGGCACTAATTTTGCTTTGGGGATCTTAAAAGGATTTGTTGTTCGAGAGTAGATACAAATGGTCTGTTCTATTACTTAAGACTTTGGTTTACTTTAATTTGAATTCATTTATTCAACAATGTTCTGAATTTGAGCTGAGAGATAATGCATTATAAAAGAAATATAGACAAATTATACAGATCAATACAAATAAATTGAACACATAATACAGTAAGAGTAGCTCAAGGTGGTGCCGTTTTCTCTGGGGCATCTAATGATATGAAGCTGGTAAACTGAAACAAGCTTGAGGGTCTGAGTTCAGTCCCTAATGGTTTAATGGCCACAGCGTTTAAGTACCAAACACAACAAAACACATTTTCTCACATAAGACTAATTTTTCACTTGGTAATTTCATTCATCTCTGCAATCTTTTTAAAAATTGAATCATGTTAACAGTGATCCTCCTTTTCCTTTGCACTTAACCCCCCTGCTTTTCCTTTTCATCTAAATCTGTGTAATATCTGACCTAACTATAAGTGACTAGGATTCACCACCTGAGTTATACAAGCCACTGTCAGAATTCATGATTTAAAACAACAGATTATTGCTTCCAAACTTTGTATCAGCTGCCAGCCTCACACTATAATCCTTGATTCATGCTGCATGAAACCTTTCATTCTCTGCCAGCAGCTGCTTGCTAAGCTATTCCTGCCCTCCCTTTCTTTCCTAGGCAGATGATGTGTTAAAAAAAGTACTAGCTGGAATATGTGCTAGCTGCAGGTGTACCAAATGGGGCAAGCAGAGACTCGGGGGACTGAGACGGGATGAAGTTCTTCATCCTGTGTGGTGTTACTTTTAAATAACATAATGAAGGTAACGTAGATACTGCTTCGATGAAAGCACTAGGTATGTTGACACCCTCTGCTCCTGTTTGATACTTGTTGGTTTTTAAATCAGACATGGTTTTTTGCTCTTTAGTTCCATTAATTAATGAAAGGTGGATTAAATGTGTTTTTAAAATACCCAAATACATAAATGATGAGCTTATTTTAACCCTGAGAGAATTCACATATATTCTACTAAATGAAAACAATTAAACAAAAACATTTGTCTTAGCGATTCCTAATTCTGGTTCGTCCATGATAAACTTAAAATTCAAGTCACAGCATGACTGGGGCTTTTTCTTGAGCAATTACTAGACTAGGACTTTAAGAATTTGGCCCACAAGGGCCAGATTTTCTAAACTTTCACTGACAACCCAAATGAAGAGGCCAGATTTTCAAGGGCTCGCTACGCAGTGGAATGACAAGTACTGAGTTCTGCTGAAAATGAAGCTGCAATACAGAGACTCCAAAAAGTGGATTACGAATAAGGGGGCAGAAGACTGTTTATTAATGTCTGTTATAAATCAGGCATCAGCTGTTAATTTTCATAGTTTAGTTATTTGTACATGATGAAATTGAATGACGATATTCACATTTGCCAAGAGAAAATAAAAAGAAAAAATAGCTCTTACTATTCATATTTTTTAAAGCTCAAGAACATGATAGTGATAGCCTTTCTGTTAGATTGTTTTTAACCTTAAATTTATAAAATTTTTGAATTTTAAGTTTGCTTGGAATATCATAAAATTTAATTATTGTTGTCTGATATAATTCTGTTGCATTTTTGTGCTCTACCTCTGAAATGATCCAGACAGTACTTGTTAATATATTTTAATGGGAAACATAATAATTTGTTATAGGCTGGTCTGAAATTTCATCCATCCTGATGGATTTAGATTCTTTGGAACTAGACTTTTTACTTGAAATGACTTCTTATGTAGAAACAAAGGATTATCACAAGGTATGTTGACATATGTTTGCGTTTAAACAAAAACAGCTGTACAATGCTACTCATTGATAGTGACATATTTTGTGAAAAAAAAATCTATAAACATCATTAAACATTCAAAACATTGTGGAAAGTTATCATTCTTGTGAAACTTTTAAGCTTTTTGAAATTCACATAAACTATTAAAAAAATCAATTGAATCTTAAATAAGTCAAGATCCAATCAAAGTGAATGGATCTTTATATTATAAAAATATAATTTAACCTACAGGTAAATGCCAAAGAAAATTATTAATTGACATTTTTATCTACATTGGAGACGTACCAAAACCCACAAATATCTGTCTCTGGTATCAGCCCTTTTGCATAAGTCTATAACTGAACTTCTGAGGGGTGAGATATTTATTTTGACTTTCTGAAAACTTGTAGTAAAAAAAATAATTTTCAAATTTTTCCATTATGGTGTACCAGGGAATATCAAAGTGATGGGAAAAGGGGTCCTAAAATAATCACACAAATTCATATAAATATCCAGAATACATCGTCACTGTTATGGTGGTTGGTTTTGTTGCTTTGTTTTTGTTGGGATTTTTTATTTTTTTTTTTTTAATTAAATCAGGGAAAAATTAAAATAAACAAAAATTTGGGTCTTTGCAAAAGAGTTAGCTTTCTCTGTAACCCCTGATAGAAATGCTACTACATCTGGGAAAAATGTGTGAGGCATCTTATATGTAAGCTGAGCTACCTATCTTTGCAGCATATGGTTCTGATGGGGTTGCTTTACCCTCAGTGAATTTCTTTTAAGTAGTTTTGCCTGCAGTGCGTATAAGCACCCTGACTGTGCAGGAGGTGAAGATTTCACTATGTGCCTGAAATTTGAAAGAGGTGAGTCATCACCTTTCGCAGGTTTTTATGGCATAGTTTCTCAGTGGCAAGTGTATGGAAAGAGCGCAAAGAATGGTGTTGAAGTGTTACAGATTTTCTGGATTTACATACAAGAAAACAAAGGGAAAAAAGATTTCAAGTTACTGCCAGATATTTGAAGGGGAAAGTTCAGGAGGAACTCAGATGAATTAGTTAGTAAATTCATAGAATTCTCTCAATCCTCAGAGGAGGATGCTGTAACCCTGATTATATAAAACTCTGAAATTTTGATAGAATTGTTTTTCTTTCCCAAGATTCAAGGTGTTAGGCTATGAAGTAGATGTCATACCCATAGTTGTTTTCAGGTCTCTGGATAATAATAGCAAGACTCTAACCAGTAGTTACATAGGTACCAATTTACACTGGAAACACAATTATGAATTCAACTTTCCCTTTTACAGATGTGAACACAGACTGCTCTTATCTATAGATAAATATTCTATAGCTTTCCTATTTTATCTATTTTAACTTAAGGACTTGGACTAGTTTTGGACTGAGAACTACTGTATGTATCTGGAAAGAACAAACGTGTTCTGGCTTACCAAGGAAAAAATTGTTATTATTTGGCATGTTCATTGTTATCAATTTTGTTGTTATAGCTTAGTTTATAGCTAATGGATGCTTTTGTTCTGAATGTCCTTTTTGGAAATCTCCTTAAACAAATTGTGTTTAAGGAAAACAAGAAGCAAATAAGCAAAGGATCAATGGGCATTTTTGCAGCTACTCTGTATCTCACTTTTCAAGGAGTAGTCAAATAAAAAAACCTTTTCACCAATGAACAAAAGACAGCAACACCTTATTTTGGTAGGTTTTTCAAATACAATGTAGATTTACCAAAAAGACTTACAAACATTTCAGTGAGTAGCATGATGTTGCTCAAAAGAGGAAGAGACTCTTTTGTCTAGGGACAGCACAAGGAAATTATGATCATGTTACATCATTATAGGTATCTTTAAAAGGGCCTTCCAGTATTTCTGGCTACAGTTTTCTCCTGGGAAGAACCAAGTTGGAAGTCTTTACCACAACAATTAGGCATGATGAATTCTAGTAATGACAAACTATACTTCAAATTCATGGGTTATAATTAGTCAGTTGTGACTCATAAGACTAAGTGTAGCTACTAAATGTAACAAGTGACTCAGCCATTAGAGTGTCTCTGTTTGATATGTCATAATAGTGCCTGCAGCCCTAAGGAAGATTTTTAGGTTTCTCCACAAAATAAACAGAAAACTTACAGAAGCCAACAATTTAAATGGAAAATTTTCTAAGATGGCCTCAAGAACTTAGCTCTTCGACTGCTTAGAAACTCAGAAGACTCAGCCTGGTCTCACATTTTGTGTGTGGAGAGCATCCTTATGCACATCGTCCCTTTAGCACATAACAATAGGAAAGAACTTCCTAGTATTGTATTTTACCCACTATCCAGTGGTTAGCGTGGCAAACTGAAAGGTGCGGCAACACATTTTAAAGTCCCTCACCTATTTCCTTTTTGGAAAAGGTATTCTTAACAGGAGTTCTACTCTATAAGAAAGTGCTGTAAACACTAAGCTGCATTTAATTTCTCTTTTGAATTTGTGAGCATTTCATTGAGCATTTTTAAACAGAGGCAGCTGATAGTTTTTTCCTACAGAATTACACATTATGCAATGGAAGCAAGTTTCCAGTACAAGACAGGGAAGAAATTCCTTCTTCATATCATAACAATAAGGGATGCCATTGATTTCCTCAAAGACTTTTCCAATGTTAAATTAATGAATAAGAAGCAATCCTTCACATTAAATTCTGCACTCTGAGGCAGAACACAACTTCAAGGTAGAAGGAAGATGTACAAACAAAACATTTGCTTGACATCCAAAGAAGCCTCCTAGAATGAGAATGGGAATACTGATTGTGAGAAACTTTTAATAAAGATAATTGGAGATGTTTAAGAGTAAGAAATGTATGCACCACTAGGATTAGGCTCCATCTGGCAAAGGTAAGGCTCTGTTGACTTCACAAAGTCAGAAAGCAAACTAGGAGACAAAATTAAATCCACAAGGTCTCCTCAGCATCAGATAATTTAACAAAATTTAACACTTCCATTTTACATATAAAAAACTTATTGAACTGTGAAGACTTCTTGCCACTTTAAAAAAAGTTACTAGATCTTTGCAGGAAAATAAGAGAAAAATGGGAAAGGGAATAAGATACAAGCTTTGTTTCTGTTCTTTTCTATGTTCACATTTCTAATCTAACCAAAGTATGATCTCCAGTCTTCAAAGTGTCAATGAGGAAGTATTTGTGTCAGTTCTTTCTGAAGGATCTGTGCTTGCTTTTTCACGGATTTTGAGTAGAGAAAATAATTTAAGTCTTTTTATTACACATTCCTATGTATGGATTTTGGAAAGACTATATCATTTTTGTCTCTTGACATTGGTTTCTAGAGCTGTCTGATTAAATTAATATAGATTTTTAAAAAAAATTATAATAAAGGCAAGATCTGTCAAGTAAGGAAATCTTTAATAAGATCCAAAAGGAAGATTTTCAAGTAAATATTTTGTCAGCTTTACAAATTCTTTAAAATTATAACAAAAAAAGGTGAATATCCAGGGTAGGGGTAAATCAAATGAGCCTACACCTTTAAAAAGTATTGTAGATGAAACTGGTATCTGAACAAAAGTTTTATGACTCAGACTGCAGCATATTGTGTTTTTTGGATGGTAAGCATGTGTAAATCATGTCTTCCAAAGGAAGGTTATATAGTAATAGCAGTACAATTAAAATCAAAGTTTTGAGAACAAATTAACTTGAATTATCCAGCCATCTAACCAGTATTATTCATAAAACAGTATTCTATGGCATAATTTAAGTGCTGTAGAGAAGTCACTTCTTTTTTCAAGGGGTTGACTTCTTTTCTTTCAAGAGTTTTCCATTTTTTTTAACAATTTTGTATGCAATGAATAATGGATTCAAGAGAGTTATAAATAATGGACAATTAAATTATGAATATATGAAAAGTGATATTAACAAAACACAAGGCACTCATTCTAAAGAAAACTGTTAAATGCCAAAATTCCATTAAGACTGCAATCATGGTACTGATTACACTTACAGAAGAAAAGTTGTGCAAAGCCAACCATCTTTTTTTTTCTTAGTGTCTGTTGCTTTATACCTAACCTAAGTCTATAGAAGGTAAGACTATTCAGGGTCTAGCAACTTTTCCCCTCCCGCCCTTGGAATTGTTCTTTTCTATATTTATAGATAATGATAACTTTTCTAAAAGTTTGTATTAGAATGTGTTCTTTGCTTCTGTCTGTTAAAATCCACACGTATTAAGGCCATCTATTTAGACCAACATTCTGGTACTGATTTATAAAGGAGGAAAATATTAAAATCTGTGTTTTCTAGGACAAATAAATCCATTTTAACAAACTTGCACTACTAGCCAAATCTCTGGCCTATCTTACATTTAAACAAAGAAAGAAGAATTGCAAAATATAAATAGCTTATAACTAAGTAGCATTTACTTTTTCTAATAGAGTATTGCAAATACTAATTTGTATAAAGTGTTTTTCCAAACAGGAAAAGGAGTATCACGCAACACAGCTTTTGGTGAGGTCACTCAATTTTAATTGAGCAAATAAAAAGAGAAAGCTTTAATTCAGATTTTTCTTCTTCTACCTGGCTGAGTTAATTATCTACCTTAACCCACTTGCCGTACTTCCTTTAAAACTTTATCAACACCTTCTGTTTTAGAAAAACAAACAAAAAGTCACCTAATCAAAACAAAACCACAAGAATTCTATTTTCTCATTACTTTTTCTCATTTATTTAGATACAAACCTACATGTAAATAAACACCAAAGTCATTGCTATGACCCTAGCTTTTGCTCCAAGCCCTCATGGATGATTTGCTTTCATCAGGCACTGCAAGTTGTAGGGTGGGGGCTGTCACGGGGTCTACAGGCAGGGCATTGCCCAGCAACCCTGAGCATGGCAGGCTAGAGATCTTTTGGACCAGCCAGGAAGCAAGGCTTACCAGGCAAACTTATAGCCATGACATGCCTCCAATATCAAGTCAGGATCAGATCCAAACAACAACAAGGAAAGTAAGGGCGTACCTGATCAGCACTGTTAACAGCTACAGTGCTCCAGCAGAACAGCTTTAGTTGGGAGCCAAGAGTGAGAACTCGCCTCAAAAAGAGTGTTACTCTCAGAATCTTGTAAATGGACAAGGGAAACATCACACACGCACATATATGTAAGCAAAACTAAGTATTTATTATTGGTGTAATGGAAAACTTAATCTAATTCAAAGGTCATCACTAATATAGACCTAATTTCATGAATGCAACAACATTTTTAAGGAAAAATAAAGAACAACAATGCAGTAGCAATGCAGTTAGAGTACTTGTATATATTTTTAATTCTATTTCTGCTATTGATGTAACATACACACTGGGTTTATCAGGAGTGGAAGGACAAGTCACCAGCATTTGGAGTCCTTCACTAGGAAGGATATGGTTTCCATGATTCCTTCTTCCTCTCATTTTTCCTCCATTATACATTCATACACAGAGTTAGTGAACACATGTTTACATCTTTGTCTACATTGGTCTATTACCCCAGATTATATCAAGTTACTACATTTCATGCTCTTTATGTATGATAGGATTTTATCATGCATACTATTATAACATTAGATGCTATCACCATGTTATTTTTTACCCATAAACCGGTTTTGAGGATCTTCAAGTCTTTTTTTTTTTTTTTTTTTTTTTTATTTTGCTTGACCTTTAGTGAACAGTTTATAATTGTGGGTTCTCCCGTAGCAAACCTGTGCCCCATCTCTTATCATCCCATGCCTACACTTCTCAGTCCCCCATCCCACATCTTCATTTTTCAAGGTCTCTGCTATCATAGCTGTATCTTTACCATATATATTTACATCATTTTGCGAGGGTTATAAATATCTCATTCTGCCTAGAAAAATGTTCTTACTGCTATCTATATATAACTGCAGCTCTACAACACAAAGATAAAACAAGAGACACAAACACATTTGGCCGATTAGAGAAATTTCTGTCATAGCTAAAACAACCAAAACAAGCTACAGGTCAAGAAATATTAAGACAAAGCTGGTCTGATATGTCTCAATCTAGAAGCTTTGCGAAACTCATAAAAGCTCGTTACCTGTTACTAGCAATAGCAAAATGCAAAGTTACAGCAGCTCCTAAGTACAAAGGGACATGCTTATAGAGTACAGCCAGTGACCCCATGCAAAGCAAGGAGCTGCCTCCTCCTGTGGCCCATCAGAGAGATTAGCAGTATGGAGAGCAGGAAGATGTACTCAGAGCTCTGAAACAGGTGGGTTTATTTCTGGTTTCCAGAAAAAAAGGTGATCCAGATCACATAGGTATGTTTGACCTTAGGATTTCAGCCAAGAGAAAAAAGAGAGAATGCAGAAATATTTACTAATCAGCCCGTTCCAGGGAGAGTGGGAGAGAAGAAAAAGACCTTAAACAAAGGATTAAATAATCAGCTTTTAGTACCTAGGAGATGGTGAAACATACACAAAACCTGGCATTAGTACAATGTACAATTAGTACAAGATATTTGTAACAAGCCTAATTTCCTTTTAGTGGTGAGATTATTGCTCTTGTAGGAAGGTTGTATGTGCATCACATAATTTTTTTCAAAAAGTCTTTTGTATAGTCTCGTATAACATTCTCATAAGCAAAATACAGAAAAATGGTGAAGATAAAACCATGTGTGGCTGAGTCCCTAGCTGAACAAAAAGGAGAGAATATTAAAAGGAGGTCTATTATAATGTCTCTGGGTTTTGGGTCTTACAATCTAGGAAATGGACCAGATACTTAAAAAATCATACTTGTGACACCATATCAGTAAGGGTAGTGTGTCCTTTTGGAATGCATCATGTGCTGAATAGAATCATGGAATCACTAAGATCAGAAAAAACCTCATGGAGCCCAACCTTTGAATGAACAACAGCATGTCAACTAGACCACAGCACCAGATTCCACAAGCAGTTGTTTCTTGAAAAAAGTTTCATTCACCCCCTTCCTTACTTCACCAAGAATTGAAAATGCTATCGTTTCTTGGCTGCTATGTCCAAGACAGCCTCCAACCACCACGTCTCCCACCAGCCCTTGTAAATTCATAAGCAGCCAGTCCAACGGGGTCCCACCCCTGGTAGCTCCACTTGCCAGCTGCGTCAGGAAGTTACCTTCTACACTCACCAGGAACCTCCTACACTGCCTACTCTCCACTGTGTTGAGTTTCCAGCAGACATCCAGCAAGTCTCTGACAAGAACAAACAATCATAAAACATCAGCCAGCCACTGATGTATAGAATACTTCACCTGCCTCTTCATCCTGGTTGGGTGCTCTATATCAGACTCCCACCACTTGTTAGCCTTCCCCCAGGTTGCTACCCATAGGCACTCAACCTTCTCATCACAGTCCTTGACAGTTGAAGTGCTCTCTAATAAATAGGGAATATTTGTTATTTGAGAAAACACTGTAGCTTTGGAAAATTAAAATTGCTATGAATTCAGGCAAAAATGTGAATTTTGAAAGAGGTTGACATGAGAAGATAAGACTATATCCAAAACAAGATAATACGTATTTGGGGAATAGGTCATTCTACTTAATGTGGGTAGGTCTCGGAATATTTTGGGATGCTGTGTTTTCAGAACTCATCATAGTGGAGGAAGTCAAAAGGAGAACAGAGGGGAAGATGTTTGGAGAACATGAACAATAAGGCAATCAAGTCCAAATTTTAAGTAAGAAAATATAATGTTTCTAGTAATTAAAAATCTATGGCAGGATTTAGTTGCTTAAATGTTGATGTCTAGAGCCAATTAAAACAGCCCACATGTCCTACTTAACTTCCAGCAGCTCTCTTATAAGAACACGCATTTTATGTAGTGTCATATCTTTTAACTTCATAAGACAATCCTAAATGCTTTAAAGGATCTGAAATTACATAGATGTTCATAATTTGGACACTTTAGTGTCTCTTAATTTCAAAAAATTACATGAAGAATACAAAATTTTGAAGTAGTTTGCAGCCATGAAGACTTTAATGACAAAGACAGCGAAGATAAAGCTATGAAAGGAGCTTAGAATCAGTACTTCTGAATTCTATTTAACAGAGGTTTGTTTTTTGGTTTGGTTTTTGGTTTTGCTTTCTTTGTGTGATTGTTTTTTCCCTTTTTTTTCTAAAGATGCCTTTAAGCAAACATCTTTTAGTGGTCCAAATACCTTTTAGTTGTCGAGGTGCTCTTAATCTTACCCAGAATAGATCAACAAATTCAGTGATATATTGCAGATTTTCTATATATTTTAGTCTGTGATTTCCATGTGGATATTAATCTCATGTAACTGACTGATTAAATTAAAGTTTAATATTTTTGTTGCCATCTCATGACAATGATTGCTGAGGTTTCAGCAGTTCTGACTTTAAAATCGGTGTAAAATATTTTCTCCAAAAATTTTTTCTAAAACTAAGTATGAAATAGCATGAAGTACACACCTGGCAAGCATCACACTTTAAATGCTACCCTGCTGAGGAAAAAATGTAACCTGCTTTAAAATATGTACTTCTGGTTGTTTAGAAAGAGTAGGATTTAAGTAGTAAGATTTAAGTCTCAGATGTATTACACATTTGTCCAGGAGAATAGAAAGGAATCAGGTTTTCCATAAATAAATGCACTTAAAGAGAGGAATACAAAGCTGGAGAGGTGTGGGGGGTTGGGAAGCAAAACAAAATAAATGGACTTCAGGTTGTCATTCTTCTTCCAGTGCTTTTCATGATTCTTATCAGGGATCATAGCCCCAAATCTTGCTGCAACAGCTTTTGTTCAGATGGAAATGCTGACTTCATTTCAAATTAATGGCATCTGGGTGCAATAATTCCTCAGGTAAGTTTTCCTGAAATGTCTTTTATAGCTTTTGTTTTTACTTGAAACACAAATTGTGTTATAGAGAGTGTGAGGTTGTTCAGGTTTTTGTACAATAAGATAAAGTTAATTTTGGATTTCAATAATTTCAGAGAATGTGAAACTGCCCTAGCTGTGGAAAGATCTAAGCTAAACCAAGCTAGGAATTCAGGGGAAAATCTGACTGAAATGCTTCTATCTTTTGCTTGGTATCAGTGAGTATAGTTTGCACTAACTGTAGGTTAGGGAATGCTGGAGTAAATTTGCTTGTAGACTTCCACCAAATTTAGTGAAACACTGATTGAATTGACTGTTGGGGTTTTTTTCTTACTGAATTTATTATTCCACAATATATCAGAAAATGCTGTCATTGATGTGTATTGCACAAGTAATAATTCTGTGAAACTGTCTTGTTAATATATTAAATTACTAAGAGGACCTGAGGAAAGCACTTGTGCATGCTCTGGGGAGCATTGTTCTGATTCCCATCTCAACAATCTAAAGGAGAGTTTTTGCCCAGCAAGCAGACTTTTATAGAGAAGAGTCCAAATACTTTGTAGAGAGTGACTTTGGAATACAGAGAAAACAAATCTTGAACTTGCTTAAACTTTCTAAGTTATTTACTTGTTTTGGATGCTAGAATCATCTGGGAGTTATACAAAGGTATATTAAGAGTTATATAAAACAAGGATCCTACCTGGAGAAGAAAGCTTCCCAGAAACTGGTCTTCAACTGTCCTCTTGACTTCAGAACTATATTTGTCCTCAGAAACAAAATTTCCGAGATCGGGCACCAAATCAATGCTGACTGTAACTGAGTGGCCTATGCAAATATGTTATTACTTATAAGCGTAAATTACTGGCACGGAATTTAAAAATTACCATACACCAGAATAAGCTTATGTAACAAATGTTCTGAAGTTCTCTTAGTGGTGATTAGGTTTTCACCCAAATTTCTCAAAAAAAAAAATCCTCAGTTACCTTCACACCTCAGTATTTGTTCTCAACAAAAAACTAAATTTAAAAAAAAAATTGCAAGAGACAGGCTTTAAATATTGGGTTGGAAAATAAAATATCATCATCTTTCCAAAATCATAAACTCTAGAGATGATAATTTCATGGATCATGTTAATTCTTCTCATCTTTCTCCTTTAACAGAATTTTGTTATCAACTATTTTCTTTTATCCAGTCTGATTATGTATCTTGTAACATCCACAGCATTTCTTCTAAAACTTGTACTTAACTTTGAAGAGTGTTTCTTCTTTTTCTCATGGCAGAAGAGCTTATGGATCCAAAAAGTTCCCTTTTCTCAAGCTATACCAATTGATCTAAAAAAAGATGCTACATCTTCCTACAAGCTTTACCTAATTTGTATCCTTACACTGTCACAGCTGCAATCAATATAATCGACTTAGTACCTAAGTTATGGTAACATTGAGTGATCATAATGTCTTTTTAATGCATTTAGCTAAAGTTTAAACACTTTCTGTTTTTCTGATTATATCTGTCTCCAGTAGTTCTAAGACACCAAATCCTGTTATATTAACTATAGTAGTCAACCTTTTAATAATCTTCCCAAAACCCTATTCAGATGAAAAAAACGACTGATTTTTATGAGTTTAAGTCAATGATATGTGAGAGGTGGCAGGTATTTGCTCAAGTTTACCTAAAAAGCCTCTGGACAAAAGCATAGTGTAAGGCTCTTAAACCTTGACTGTTCTTCTAACCTGTAGAAATATCCTTTTGCTTATTTAAAAATGTGGACAAAAAGAGAGAGAAAAAAATCAATCTTAAGTTCAACAAATGTTTTTCTAGTGTAGTCGATATTCTGACTCAGACCTACAGTTCATTTTAAATTGTAAATTATATCTAGATCACACTTTAAGTTAAAATAAGGTGGTACAATTACACTGCAGGAATTCCTCAGGGATACCTGGCCATGATTTTTCTAGTAATAGCAAAATTACATGAAGGATTCAGTTTTGCTCACAGAAGTTCAGTTGCTTTGCCTGACTTTGGGCCAAATCTGGGAAGCAAGACGTGTGCAAATGGTTCAACTTTGCTCCTATATACAAATGTGAAGTTCCTTGCCATTTACATTTCTCAGCCAAAATTGAAAATCTTCTGAAATTTAAAACTATGCCAAAGAAATTTTGGTTTTTGAATATATATGAAGGGCATTCACTGATGAGTAGTCTACCAACTAAATCACAGTAAGAGGAGTCTACCAATTAAATCACAGTAAGACATAAAGAACTAGAAAACTAATGAATTTAGTGAAATAAAGTAAAAATTTTAAAATTGCACTTTTCAAGTTGCAAATCCCAAATTTCAAGTCGTGTTTCTGCAGAGAATGTGTATCAGAAATAGCAAATACTCCAGAATTAATATTTCTTTCATAGGATTTGTATGCTAAGTCTACTTTTTTCAAACCCCCCAGTCTAGGCTCCTTATTGGTTCATAAATCTTGATGAGCCTTGTAAATTTTCTCATATTTTCATTAACTGTGACTGTACTGACAGCAAAATTGTCCATCCTGACCAGATGATGACTATAAAACAGTGTACAGATGATGCAAAGGGAGGTTAAAAAAAAAAAGGCAAGTATCCGTAGGACTTATCTGTATGCACTGTACAGCTCTACATTTCACAACAGCCCTATCAAAGTATCAGTATAAAATAATAATTAATAGAAAAAGCCCATTCATGGCTCTTAAGTAGATAGAAACTCTGAATATAATTATTTTCACTGATGTTGTAGTCAGCTAATGAAATAAAGATGAAGCTCTTAATTTATTTCTTAGGTCAAGCCATAATATTTCCTGAGTTATTTGACTGAAGGAGAAACAATACAAATCTGAGTGGTTGACTGACCTTTTTTTTAATACTTTACATTACCTAGCACTTTCAGTTTTGATTTTTTGCAGTTCAGTGACTGTTGCTTTTCATCAGAATAATAAGGGCACTAGAAATGGCTTCATAACAGCTGTGATTAAGAAATGTTGCTGAAACATTTCTTATGTTTCAAGTCATATAAATAATCCAGAAAAATCACAAAAATTGATTTATAGTCCTTGATTTCCTCCTCCCATATCTCAGAACCCAGTGCTGCAAACCTCTGGGCAATTCATTACCATGTTCCTAAACAGAAGCAAAGTAACTAAGTTAATAGCATGTGTTTTTTCTGCTTCAATATTCCTGAAATGCAAAGTTATCGGAAGATTACTACTCAGAGAAATCCTTCTCCTTAAAAAGCATAGCTTAAGGAGTTGAAACACCGGTCTTAGTAGTTAGGATTTCTGTCTGAAACTTGAAACTGTTTTCAGTAAAATCCTTTCTTTATTCCAGATGGTCAGTTAAAGAACTTAATTTACAAAAACAGTTTGTTTGCCATGTTAATTAAAATTAGAAAGTGGTCTTTAAATGGGAATACTGTTCTGGTTTTCTCCCTATCTTATAGTTTTGAGCCCTATGGTGATTAAAAAAAAAAAAAAAAAGGAGAGAAAAAAAATTAAACCAGTAAAATTGTTTCCATTGCAATCAATCAGTGAGATTTTGAACCAGGGCCATTTATGCAAATGATAAAAAACTGAGTGAGCCATTTTCAATGCATAATTTAGCTAAAAATGTTAACCTCTCCTTCTGTTCAAGGCTTATCCACAAGCAGATCACACATTCCTTGAATTTATTTCTATTTAGACATGCTTTCTGGGAAAAAAAGAGAAATTAATGTGGTAGTTTTATAATCACAAATATTCATGAGTATTTGGCAACATTTATTTATAGTTGCATCTGGTAGTAAGTACAGATTTATTTATTATTTGTATTTCTAATTCAAATCATGGGGTTAAAAATATTTGCAGCTAAAATTCGGTAGTATTTTCTTTAAGGAGAGAGTAGGACCTCTTTGTCTTATTCTTAATATTCTTAATATTTTCAGAACCAGATTCCAAATAGTTACTCTGTCTGATACCTTAAAGAGCTTTCAGAAAGGGGATTTTTCAAACTGCCTGTGCTTTAAGCCTTCCTATTTTGAGAACATATGATCGTATGAACATATGATCTAATTCTGTTTAAAATGGTATATCTGGCTTGCCTTTGTGAGAGGTTATACAGAGAGAGTTGCAAACACATTGCTCTCTATGGGCGCTTTGCAGACAGAGGAAAACTTGCTGACCACACACAGACCCTACTGGGAGCCCTGGCACCACGTTAGCACATTGTAAATGTTAATATCATAAAGCCCCTCTCTCAGCTTTGATTTCGAACAGACAGGGCGGCACAGTGGTGCCGCCTCCTGTTGTTGAGTTTGTAAGACTTGGTGAGATTACGCCCGTTCATGTCATGAAGAAAGTGTAGCTCATCTGCACAAAAGGCACCACTCATGCTCCCTAAAAGCCCAGTTGCTAATACACAGACTATGTGGTTTAGATAACAAGATATGGGACTATCATTTTCATAGCTTTCTTCCGTAAGTGCAGAAGACAGGAAGTGCAACCCAGTAGGTAGGATTCTGGCTTATTAGAAGAGTAATACTTTCCTATGATAATAACAACTGCACAAAATAAAAGAGAAACAACAATTCTCAGTAAATTATAAACATATTCTGCCATAGAATGTTTGTAATTAGCTGATATTGTGATTTAGAATAAGCAGTGTCTTAAATTTAGTAGTATTTTACTGCAAGAAAGAAATGTAGATATTCTAATGTTTATTGGAATGAAAATTGCTCTGTTAATAAAGAAAAGAGTTTATAACAGAAATAGAAAAAGAAAATAATAGAAACACCAATTACAGCTAGAAAATTATGTAGATTTTCTTAACATAATCAACCAAGCAACATAAGACATTGATTGGCTGTTACCCGCAAGCAATAAAATATTATCATAAAAAGTTTAAAATAGAAAAAATGCAAGTACTTTTTAAGCACCCATTTTAGATTGAGCTCCTGTAAAGGCAAAATATTTCCACTACTGCTAATTCAGCACCCCCATTCCCTCACTGGTATTCTCTTGGGTTCCAGTCTATATCACACCAACAAGGCTTAAATTAGTGAAAATGTGAATATTCTATAATCAAAAAGATCCCAAATGAAGCGTATTTTATTTTATTTTTGTTAGACTAAGCCTTTTCGATTTACTGTATTCCACTGAAATATTTTAAATCTCAAAAATCTCTTCTATATTCATCCCAAATGGTGTTAGCCAAACAAGAGTCATTGCCTAATTATTTTATTTTGTAGTAATTGATTGCTTAGTTTACCCACAGGTACACGTTTTCTTGCTGTCTAAGGTAGGAACAGGGGTGTTTCTTAGTAAATGTCACACCCCCTTAGTCAGCAGAGGAAGCAAAAGTTTTGTTGGTTTTGTGTCACCTTTGTTCCTGAACTACAACACAGATTCTAATACCATATGCCACAAAGTATGAAGATTTTAGGCCCCACTTTCTGTTTTCTCATAGTTTTATATATTATATTTGGAATTTTCTTTTATATATATATATATATATATAGATATGTATATTTGTATTTATTCAGCCTTCCTTCCCATAAGAAATAATCTCCATCCCTTGGGAAGGCACTGAGAATAATTTCCAGGCACTGGGAATCTAGAGGATTTTCATTTGGTAAACCATAGCAATGTTTTCCCTTTTAATGTTTGTGTGAACTGTCAGACAAACTAGTTTACCCCTGTAAGAAATTTACCCATGTATGATCAGTTGCTTCTTATGGATACAGGATTGCAGAACAAAGACTGAATGGAAATAGAAAGAAATAGGGGAGAGAAAGGAGGTGTCCTGTACACAATGGCACTTCAGGAAAAAAAGAACCTGTATTTGACCTGAGAACCGAGTGTTAACGAATTTGGATTTTTATATATAAGCAAATGTAAAAGATTACTTCTACTGGGGACAGGAAACTGAACAATCTAATTCAGTTCCTGTGGTGAGACTTGTAAGAATTGAATGAATCCTGTGTTAACGTAATGATTTGATTGCCAAATGTATTAATTGGATGGCCTGTGATTTAATTCACTACCACATTTGAGCGTCATTTTCTAATTAAAATGTCTAATTTTTTTGGATTAATAATTGACACAGGTTAGAATTTATGGCAATGGCCTTGATTTTTTCTTTATTTGTTTTATAGTTCTTTTAAAAATCTGCAAATGTGTACATAAAAGCAGATTAAATGAGATATTAGTAACTTGCACTGACAGTCTTAAAAACTTACTGAAGTACATACTTTTGCCTCATCAAGTAATTGATTCTCTCTCTGAAAATGATAAACAGATTTCCCAGCAGGAAGATGAGAGACGAAGGGGTGCCCTGTGTTTCCCAGGGCGAAGAGAATGCAAGGGTTTTGCCAGGCTGTCTCTGACTCTAGGCTCCAAGTTTCTTTCTACCCATTATATGATATCACTTCCACTTCCCGTGTTGACTAGTGAATCTTGAAGTAAGAATACCCTATGCATATATGAACCTCAGCACCCTGGTCATAAAGGATATGAAAACCAAGAACTCAGTTCCCACAAACAGAAAAGCCATAATTTTTAAAGAGTTGTAACTTGTAAATACAATAACATTTTGCATATAGTAGAAACAATCTATAAAAACTTGTATATAAAATAATTTGTAAATTATTTGCCTGTTGCAACTTGCATGAATATCATGCAAAAAGGAGAAACTAAATTATGCAAGCTTTCTACTTGGTTAGAATAGGTTGTCAATAATCAAATAATATGAAAGTTTGCTTTTGAGTTTTTCTAGAAGTTCTTATTTTTGCTGTAAAATCTTGCAGCAAGTAAAAATGTCAGAGCTAAAAACACAGTAAAAAACTTCATGCTTGAATTGTCATTTTATTCTTTTGTGCAGAGATTGAATGTAAGGGTCCATACTTTTAGTCAGTGATGTTGACAAAACTGACATATAAATGAAACAACTTGCACCTGAGGTTCTTTTTGCATTTGACAAGCTATAATGGAATTGTTTGCAAAGTTTTATTGAAGTTCCTACTTCCATTTATCTTTGTTAGCATAGCTACAGAAATCTGCTTTATAATATTCCTGTATAAGTTAAACTAACTCTAATAGAATTAGACAAGGAGAGGAAAAGACAATAGTGTATTTTATGCTTAAGGAAAAATGTTTTTACAGGAAAATGTTTATAGATTATTACTTTGATTTTTGTAACAATTAGATTGGGTTTATTTAACATCGCCTAAAACAATGCCTGAAACTTGCAAGAATCTCTGATCAAGGATGTTGAATAATTTCCTTTCTTTCTTTTATCAAGAGGGGAATTTCCAAGCATTAGTGAACTTTAACCCAAATGCTTCTTCATAACAACTGACAGGGCAGATTATTATTCCTAAATGGGTTTTTTTTGCTTTTGTTATAAGATGCATGATCAAAAAGTGAAGAGCAGTCTAAACTGTTTGCTAAATGAGCCACTAAATTCTTACAAGATGCTAAGCACTAATTCTCAATCCACCACAATGTTTAGCTTGTGCATAAAGGCCTCTAAAATCAATTGAAATAAAATGCTTCTGTCCATATGTTCCCACCAAAAAAGCTAACTGGAAATTATCAGGACAGAAAGCTCTACCTTGAATTTAATTATATTTTCATATCCATATTTTATATTGACTTTTATAAGACTCCAAAAGTTCCTGTAACCTTGCAACTAGTGATCAACTTCAAAAATACCATAAACAAGAAAATTCACGATAATAATGATACTAATGTATAAGTACAGCAAAAATAGCCAAAAGAAAAAAGAACTTGGAGAATTATACAAGTTTTGTAAGAAATAGGAAACTAATTGTTTCTGTTCATTCAAGGTCTAACCATAAGAATATTTATGTACCTGCCTCTCAAAATGATGCAAACTAAATGATATAGAAAAACAAAATAACCAAAATGCGCCAGTACATATTAAACTATAAGTTCCTAATAAACCTAGAAGGTTAAGACAACTGCAATACATTGCAGAACTGAATTGAGCATCTTTATAAAGAGAGAACAGCCTGAATCTGTTAACATTTCATAACTCATTACTGACTGCTGTCCATTGCCCTGTACCACCTTCTCCCCACTTTTAAATCTCTGCATTCCTGAAGAAAATGACTCATGCCTTGACTCCAGAAATTAGACTAAAATATTTAACCAATTGAAATTGGCTCACTTAAAATACATTTAATCCTTAATTGTTTCACTCTTTTTGTGAAAATTGACTTCTTTATGCTCATGTGAAAATCATGCAATGATGTGGGATATTCGTCACTAGACACCATAGTGTGGATAAGACCTTACCTAAATGGCAAGAAAGCCAAAAGAAGATGAGCAAAATATAATCAATATTCCAGAAAATCTACAACATTTTTTAAAGATAAATGTTTTAATAATTCATTTTACCCTGCCAGTGTCAAATTAGATAAAAAACACCTATGTTAAAGAAAATCAAAACATTTATTGTATAAGTCAAACACTTTTAAAGCCCTATTCAAAATGTTAACTAAACATATTTGATTGTTTTGTAATACAGAAGAACAAATTATATTTCCTGTTTTAATTTTCAAGCCATTTAACATCATTTCTCTTAGATTAAGCCTGTCTGTTGATGTTAATAAAAAGTATGTAATAAAAGCTAAATCCTAAATCCTATCATCTTTTGTGGTTAGTTGACTGTGTGCTGAATATTTTCCCTCCAAAATTTTCTAGTTCTCTTTCTATCCAGTCTTGCCTCACAAAGTTGTGCTTTATAAAAAAAATAGCTCCTTCTCAAGTAAAAATACAGCACCTTTAACAGAGGAACCTACAGCATTTAAGAGGAAATAGAAAGAAGATGTCCTTTTGTACAAAACTTCTAAATTCAGAGCTGTTCATCTGAGTTTGGGTGAGACAACTCCACTGTGTGGGGAAAAAAGAAGTTATCCTTTTTTAATTTTTTTTAAATAAATTAGCATTTTTAAATAATTTTGGACAAATTAAATTAAAGTGAAAATACAGAAGCCTGAAAACAAGGCAAAAATTTCAGGAAATGTTAATAAACACAAAACCACAACAAATAGGGTATTAAAAATATTTCTGAATTTCTCCACAGTCATTCTAGTCGTGCAGTCTGTTTTAGCTGCACCACTGCTAGCAAAAAGAAGGATTTTAAGAATATAAACACAGATCTTTATCCCTTTGTCTTACTTTAAATATATCAGAAGCAAAAATACATTTTCTTTCTCCATCCTGTGATTTCCACAATAGTTACTGTTTTAAAAAATGGATTTATATGAATTTATTAGTGGAAAAGCTTTTGGAAAAAGTATTAAAAATTCCCTGTACCTTGCTCTCCCTTTCTGTAGGTACAGACCTGTCAGGTGTTGAAACAATCCTGGCTACTGGAAACTCAGTTCCTTTGTAGGCAAAGGGAATTTTTCCACAAGCTTTGACAAGGCTAAAATTCCACCTTATAAATGAAATCAAACATTTATGAAAGCCTCTAGAAATTTCAACTGTTTTTCATGCTTTTGGGATCCTGAAAATGCCAGAATGTTCACAGCAGGAATTCAACCTTCTTTATTAGAAAGAACTTGAATCTGTTTACTTTTACAAAATGTCAGATACACCTGAATTTTCTTTTAGTTATGTGCTTCTTCTGATTGCTATTGTGTCCTGTTGTGCTATGCTTTTCTTCAGAAGACACTTACTAGTGAATAACTTTAGTATTTGAATATCAGCTTGACGTGAGCTTTTTATTTCAAGACACATTTTCTATAAAATTTATAAGTGTGTTCATCAAGACAGCAGTGCTCCATTGCAGGGGATCGCTCATTATTATGTGCTCAAAATAATGTATAAAAGATTTATCTGAGGGTTGATACATCCAGTTGGGAGTCTGGAGAAACCAAATTTCTCCTGCTGTGAGACATAGAGCAGGGCAACTTAGACACTGTTTGTGATCTGAAATGGGTTGCTGTGCTGGTTGTCCACCCAGCTTGCCTGAATTTTTTGAGTGATTGTACTTCTATGGGTGCATTTCCTAGTCACACATGCTGCAGAGGCAGGAAGAAGAAATGCTTCAGATTTGTTACAGTGATAAGCCTGATACTTTAAATTGGTACAGTTTCTCACACCACTTTTCCCCCACTTACTACTCTAATCTATTTCAGACTGCATCAATGACTACACTTAACTAGTCCTCAAAGTTTTTTCACAATCATAAGAAGATATGAAAATTATTTAAAATTGCTTTCAGGTTTCCCTCACTGTCTGTATCAAATGATTCCTAACACACTCTCAATGTGTATTTCCTCTTCAAATACTTCTGTTCAATAAAATGCAATGTAATATAAAGCAGGAATTTTTTTAACTGTATTTGTTACTGACACCAAAATTATGCTTCTAAAGATGATACCCATCATCTAGCCCATGCATCATTGCTAAAATTATGACTTTCTGTTTCAATTCTGTGCAAATTGTCTATTATTATGCAAGAAAACTTAGATCCAACTCAGTAAGAGTGAGTTGCGTTTTTCCTACTTGCTTCATGAGAAATAGGATTTTCATTCATTATACTTCTTTGATAAATCCAGATAGAGTTTTCAAAAGCTGTCTTACAGCACAATAATTCTTTATATTTAAAGATCACTTATAAATATTTTTGTTAATATAAATACAATTAGAATTTTACTTTTAAGTGCAATACTTATTAATTAATTAAATATAGGTTTTAATAGGTTAATTGTTCAAAGTTAAATTTCATTTTTAGGAAAACTCTCTCTGTGGCAATTGGTGTCACTAATAACAAACCAAAAAGCACAAAAAATTTTGAGAAAAATGTTCCTAGTTTTCATCTAAAGTAAAGTTCATGCCCAGGGTGTTTCCGAAGCTATTCCACTCAGAGTTATTTAAAATATAGGCCACTGAATTTACAACTTATTATTTAACAAACTGCTACTTAAAGCTTTTACTTCCCCATTACCAAGAGCAATGCTGAATCTTTTTCTTTCATTGTTGTTAATTTTTGTAGCATTTTAGCTAACTAATCAAATTGCAGAATAACACCACCCTTAACTTTGGCAAGATAGTAGGGAATCTAGTCTGATTGAGCAGAGATTTATCCTCTGAACCCTATGATTCCTATTATATTATTTTCCTTGGCATTAGGCAAAAGGTGCCTCTCAGTAAGATTAATTCAAGCAGTTGAGAATTGAATATTTGGCAGTATTCTATTTCAGTTTACATTCACTGATATAAGTCATTGTGCTAGAGATATTACTTTCCTCTTCTCCAAAATCTTTGGCTAGATTATCATCACCTTTATTAATACTGAAAGCTAAATTTTAGCATTTTTTAATGGAGTGCATGAAAGATTAAAGATAATTTTCAGGATTGCTTGTATTGTTGTCTGAAGCACTGAAACTCCAACAAAAATTGAATATCATATTTTACAGGGAAAATCCTATTCTAGCTCTCTTCTTCAGCACTTTACTTGAAGTTCCCATTAACCTTAACAGTGCCATCAGACAACTTTTTGATTGGATAAAATATTCTTCTAACAGAAAATGCTAGATTTGGATATGATGAATCCCATGAGTAGTGTTAGCAGGTTCAAAAAGTCTGACAGAACTAATACATCAACAGATTCTACACAGCAGAGAGAGTGCCTGACTGGCATACAAAACACAGGGAGACCTTTGTCAACATTATATCCTCTCCCAACATCTTCTGTTACGTTAATATTTTCTTTTCTCTCTCCAAAAATAGTTCAAGAGCCCTGCATAAACCCACAGTAAATCCAGAATGTATCAAAATTTTGAGAAAAATTCTGTCAAAATTGGGCTTTGGTTTTGAGTGCCGATACCTGTGATGTCAAGCAGACACCTTGAAGGGTACTAGGCTAGAAAGTTTTCATAATTTTATCTGCTAAACTGTGGACCAGTGTTTAGGGGATGAGGTACTTTTTGATTTTGGTAGGTGTTCTTATCCTTTGGGAAGTTTTTTCTGTGTATATTGGCTGTTTCTTATGCAGCTATTCAGAGACAGCGCTGGTGTGGTGGGCCCTTCTGTTATATGGTGACTATACACTGAATTTTTTGTGATAATTCTGAAGTGAAAGCCACCTTCAACACAGAATAAGCTCATACAGAAACAAGGAAATTACTTTATTCGTGGTCATAGCTGAAATTGAATGACAGTAGAAAAGTCAAAGTTGAGCACTAGGCAAGCAGAAATACAGCAGTCTCCTAACTGCTCAGAAATGATGAAGGCAATTTAAAAAGAAAAAACACATGGCAGACTGTCTGCAATGTGAACGGCACTGTAACTTCAGTTTAGTAGCTTGAATTAGGAAGATGGACTTAGGAGGCTGGATCAAAGCTGAAATTACTCTTATTTCCTGGAGAGGGGGGGAAAAACAAGAGGGATATCATTAAGAATTAAAATCCCTCATTTGGATGTCATAGAACATAATTAAGAATTTATGTTTAGTGAGGCATCAGTGTAGAATGACATTATTTTTTATCAAGGTGTGGAGTTCAAACAACTGGCCATACTGAGGCATATTGTCTTAAAGACACATTTTCTCACTTGAAATTCAAAGGGTTTTTCCAGATAGATTTTCAGTGATTAACAGACATGTAGGGGTTAAGTCTGCATTGTCTCTTAAGTGAGAATCTGACGGTGGGAATTATAATTTGACTGTAATTTTTACAGATATTCTGTTTCAGTCAAACTATTTTTTAAGATTGAAAAAATATTTAAAAGCAAACATCAGAAATAAAGATTTTTTTTCAAATGTGGATCATCCATATTCTTGTGAGAGGAGTGATGGGAAATGAAAAAGTTAACCTAATTATACTTTTCTCATCAATTACCAGTGAAGAAAGTCTTCCTAAGGGAAGAAAATATTAAAACATGCAGTTAGTTTTCAAGCTAGCTTTTATTTCTGTTTTTCTTCAGTTATCCACATCATGTGCTATTTATGATAATGGCACTTAAAGCTAAACAAGGTCTATTTTCTACAGATTTTCTGCCACAGCAACAGAGTAGCATAAATATCCCCTCTGATTAATTTGGTGTTTTGCATATGTAAATAAAATGTTGCCATAATTTTGTCAAATATCAGCGTACTGAGTATTAGGAAAACTTCTTTTTTAAGTTATTTTTCATCCTAAATTTGACTTAATTGGCTGAATGCTCAGCTGTTACACAGCTGCATACAGTAGAAATCAAGATGGCAGAGACAGTGACTGTGACTGTTTATAATCTGATAGCATGGAAAACAGTGCAAGGATTGTTACTTAAGTCTTTCTTATGTCTTTATTGAAAGGAAATAAAAAGGTTTGGGCCACTCAAAGAGAGATAACAACTATAAAATTTACAAGGTGTTTTATGAAGAGTTTATTTCTAAACATTTTTCCCTGCTAACTTTGCCTATCATTCTATTGCAAAGGTTTCAGCTGTGACCTCCTTTATTTTGTTAGAGATAAAAATCATGTACATGAATGTATTCAGGTGCAAAAGAGTTGTGAAATTTAATTAGGTCCAATTGGTTTAAAAATGGGATACAGAAATGAATGTGATAATGACTGCCATAAGCAAACTTTCCTTTTATACTTTATAGCACAGCTTCTCTATTCTGTCCTCTTCTCTATAACTTTATTTGATTAAGTAGTTCTATTCTGTCTTATACTAAAAATAACGCACAATTGAAATTTAGTCTGTGTTAGTGTGAGGGGCTTTCAGTCTGCCATGGGGCAAATTCTGCTCAGTGTCAAGGGCATAAGTAAAGGCAGAGAATGAGATCATTTTATGTTCCAGTTCCATGAAAAAAGCGAAGCTGTTCAGTAGTTAATATCTTTTCTACCCAAATATCCTATTAATTAAAGAACTGTGCTCTACTCTTTTCCTTCAGGACCCCAAACCTCATAAATTTTGGTTCTTTGGGTTCAAAGTGATCTCAAATTCATTTCCCCCTAATCGGTTAGCTCATTAAGCAACTTTAACCACCTTATGTAACAGCTTTTATGTTAAATAAATTATAATAAGGAATCAATAGTAAGGCTAGCCTGATCAGGCAGAGGATCAAAGCTTTATACACAGATTATTGTCTGTATGTCCTTGGAGTGTGATCTCTATGAAATTAAGGGCAGATGCTTAATAGTCTACAAAGTAATTTTTATATTACAAGTACATAGATACGTGACCAGTCTCCTGTGCCTATGGGTTTTCAAACAGCTGCAAGAACTGGTAAAAACTCAAATATGTATAGGTAAAGACTCAAAATACTTCAAGTTAATTAAATCCTATTTTTTGGATGTTCAAATTTTTATAAATTTGTAAACAATAGCATAAACAAAACATTTCTAAACTTTTCTTTCTTAAATAGCTGTCTTTTTTAGTGTTGCATAACTTTTCACATAGAAATTCCTTCTTCATTTACATTCTATAACGTGATTAAGTAATATCAAGTTTCTAATTTTCCAGCAGCACATAAAATAAGGTTTCCTTTCTGGGAAATCAGGCAATGTTCATATTGGTTTTAATATTTAATGTATGGTACAAATGTGCCCATTCACCACTTCTTGTATGCAAGCAGTGGAAAAAAAACAGGAGGAAAAAAGTTAAGGTTCATTTTTAAAAATGAAAAAAAAGTCACCCAGGACACAAACAATTCTTGCTTAAAGTTCTACTTTTCTCTGGAGAGCAGCTTTCTAAAGTGCATTGGGGGATACAGCTTCTATTACCTCAGTGATTTGCAGGTAATATCTGCTTTGTGTAAAAGTGGAAGGAGAGTTTATTCTAACTGCCAACTCCACTCAACTTGTGACCTAAAAGTGAAGGAGGCAAGGTTTGGTTTGGTCTAGTTTGACTTTATTTTGCTTGGATTTTTTAATCAGGTATCACTCGTAATAAAGTTTCTGTAACTGAAACTTGTCTTCTAAATTGGTTGATGACATGGGAGAGAGAACAGGATAAATATTCTTTTCCTCCATAGTCTTCTTTACAGCAAATAAGTCTATTGAAAGCTTTCTTAATAAAAGCAACAGATTCTGAATACTTAGGGGTAAGTATCTTCAGAGGGGAACTGACCCTAGAGGGTTACAAGAAATGTTCAACCCTCACAACTCCCAGCCTTAGTCACCCTTGCTTCCTTGCAGCACTTGATATTATTTCTCTCTGTTCTCAAAATGAGAAAATAGCTCATGGGAATTGTTTCTTTGCTGTACCCAAGTAATCAAGCTTCAGAAACAAATGAATACAACAGAACAAGTGGAAACAGAACAGCTCACTTTTTCTGTAAGTTTATCTGTTATTGTCACAGCAAATCCGTGTCTCATCACCTGCTATTTTCAATCATCTGGTGCAGAAAGGGCACTTCCTGTTCAGGCTTTCTGGTATACACAGGGACTGGAGCTGGTATACACAGGGCACTGATACTCAGATTTCCTTCTGTTATGAAAAGTTCCTTAATAATGGTTATAATTTTCATTTGGGGTCCAAGTGTTTTCCATTTTTGTATGCTTCAAACTCATATTCTAATAAGAACATGTTTAGTAATTTTTTATGTCGTTACAAAATTGACAGTTTTAACTTTAGAATGAGAAGATTAAGTACTGTTCTCTTAACTGGACACTGTGGTTAGTCATCATGATTCTTATATCCTGAACCTTCTGTGTTTCCCTAAGTTATTGGTTCACTCTATAGTTACAGAGCACTGAAAGTTGTATTTAAAGATCTCTGCTGTTCAGAACCACTTTCCAAAGACTGTTCTTTACTCACATATCTACAGAAAGCCTTTGCTGCCTGCATGGTGCCAGGATGTCAGGCAAGAGACTTTCAAATGCCATGATAAAGTTGAGGCTGTTTCCAAGTGTCTAATCTAGCATGTCCAGATCAGTGCTATTCAGCTTCTAACTTAACATCTATGCCATAACAATAGTCAGCTCCGAGGCTGATCTGCGATCTTAATTAAACTGTTGTGAAGTCAGTTCACAATAATGAGTTAAATATCTGTGGTAGTGTCCCTATATTTCAGAGAAAGAGACCCACTTCACAATTGGCATGGACTCAGCAGAAGTACATAGATGGTTATCGTGGCTGAGCTGACAGCTAGATAGTTTTTAATGCTGCATGTACCCAGTCAACGCCAGTTGCTGCTGCTCTAAATCCAAGGCTTTTATTCTCTCTTCTCTTACAGAGTTGTCCTACTCAGCGCTTTATCCCCCCATCACCCAACAAGAAGTGCTGTGTTGCTCTGGTGTGTAGCCTGAGCTCTGTCTCATGTTTTTAGTTCTATTCCAGGATAGATTGGGCTCTCTCTTTCATCCAGATGGTTTGGGTTAAAAAGTGTACCACTGATCATTAGGAATCACATACCCAGTCTTCATTTTACACTTTTCAGTTTCCTTGCCTTGGTGACTTAATTTTTTTGTGAGGTACTATATTCTTTTATTTACTTCAAGCCTTCTACCATTTAATTATCTTTTTTGCTCTTATATCACAAACCAGGAGAGGAAATTGCTTTTTTTATTTTTTTCATATATGTTTATTTGATCATTCACTATTTCATATACATTTCTGGTTTCCATTTTTCCTTTCAGAAAAAAAAAATTGCAGTCTTTTCACATTCCTATTAGTACTTAAATGCCCTTGAACTTTCTTATTTTGTCTGAATTCCCTGCATTTCTCCCTTTGTTTACTTGTTACAGTGATTAGCAATTTACTTTGCATTTAACAAATTATTTACAAGTATTTGACCTCCTCTATGTTCCCAACTGTAAAGTTTCTTCACTTTTTTTAATACACTAGCAGATTATTTTTCTGAAGCTGCATAACTGATTTATTAATCATTTACGTTTGGATAGTTGTCATTAGAGTACTTGTAAAACTGCCATCAAACATCTGAAAAGCAGATCTCCTGTGTGAATAAATAAAATATGAATAGATCAAATGCATTCCATGAATAATATTACATCCAAATGGTAACTTTAAATAGGACAAACTATTCATAGATGGAGACATTTTGAAAATAAGGCTCTGTGACATAAGTAATTTAAAATCTTGTCAAAATTAAGATTTTTAAATTCTTAGATTGTAAAGGAGAATACATCTCTTCAGCAACTTATTCAATAGCTGTATAAATTCAGTGTGAATGGTTTCAATGCAGAATGACAGGAACACATGGAACAGTACATTCATAAGGGACAAACCTTTAAAATTAGATGCCCATATTAGACTTCTTAATGTTTGTTGAATATTAAGAGCAGAGGGAAGAAACTCAAAAAATTACGTGACTATCTAAGCCATTTCCAGGGATTTTACTCAATGCCCAAAAAGCATCTAACGTCTTTCAGGTTCAAAGTGGTACCTAAGTCCTTTAACCATATCTAGAAATACTACACTTAAAAGAATGGTCTGTTATGCAAAGATGCAGCTCCTGTTATTGAAAATGAAACAATGAGTGTAGGATTGTAATTTTAAGCAGTAATTTAAGATGGAATGTTAAACAGTAATATTTCAACCAGCTTTAGCCACAAAATAACCTTTCCTGTCTCTTCTTTCCTTCTCCTTTTTTCTTCTTCAGCATTTCCCCATAAAACTGTAAGTCCCCTAAAAAAAAAAAAAAATGAAATGGGCCAGTAGATGTTCAAAGGTATTATTAATGTTCCTGTCACAGTAGTTTCTTGTCCACTGGGAAATTGCTCATTTATGGTGAACCAGACCTCGACTATAGATAGAGCTTTATAAGTTAAAAATATTTCCCTTCTCAATAATAAAGAAAGAACTTTGAAATAATACATTAAAAATGTCACTGAGGGCACTGTAGATGACTAATGAGTGACTTGAAAAGGATGAGTGCAATGTTTAGTCTTATAAGATTATTTATTGACTGTACTTTTACCATATCTATTTTTTGATTGATCTTTTCTGAAATATAAGAATTACTCTGTGTCTGTCACCATGTTTATGAGGTTTTGGTGCTAAAGATTAATGGATGAATATATACCACAAAAGATTTTTTCTCTTTTCTTATTATATTTTAAAGGGGAAATAAGTCACTGCTACCAACACTACATCTATGCTAATGACATGCAATTACTTGCAGAAATCAATTTTCCTTTTTTATCATAAACTTGGTATCAACAAACTTGTTTTAAAGAGAAAACTCAGCTATTTCTATGAATAATAACTAGTGCTTAAAATGTGCATTTTATAATTGCATTTGTTAAATGCTTAGGCTAATTTAAATTAGACAACAATCCCATATATTTAACAAAATAATTCATGACAAACCCTTCTCAGTAAAGAAACAGATGAGGATAGTTAGAAACTGCATGAAGAATTGAATGGTAAAGCAAAACCCACAACCTTGATTCCTCCTCTTGACAGTAGTAAAAGGCAGTTTCAACTGTAGTATCCAGAGAATAAAACACATTTGATATCTCAGCAACAGGCAAAAATTTTGTATTTGGGTGAGAGTAAATAGCATTGAGCAGGAATTGGTATGATTATACCTTTGTGATGAGTCATAACTGATAAAGCACTCTAATGCTCATGAAGCGAAACTGGTGACAAAAGTGAGAAGATTGCAACTGGCAAGATCAAGGAGGCAGTGAAGGAGAATTTGCATCACACACACACATTAGCCCAAGGGCATCCTGGCTTGTATCAGCAATAGTGTGGCCAGCAGGACCAGAGTAGTGATTGCCCCCCCTGTACTCAGCACTGCTGAGGCCATACCTCAAATCCTGTGTTCAGTTCTGGGCCCTTCCCTACAAGAAAGACATTGAGGTCCTGGAGCATATCCGGAGAGGGGCAACAAAGTTGGTGAAGGATCCGGAGCACAAGTCATGAGGTGCTGTGGAGGGAGCTGGGGTTGTTAACCTTGAGAAAAGGAGGCTTAGGGCAGACCTTGTCGCTCTCTACACCCGCCTGAAAGGAGGTTGTAGGGAAATGGGGGTCTGTCTCTTCTCCCAGGCAGCAACTGACAGGACAAGGAGAAATGGCCTCACAGTGAGACAGGGGAGATTTAGGTTGGATCTTAGGAAAAATGTCTTCAATTAAAGGCTGGCCAGGCACTGGAATAGGCTGCCTAGGGCAGTGATGTAATCGCCATCCTGAAAGTATTGAAAAAGCATGTAGATATGGCACTTGAAAACATGATTTTGAGGTGAACATGGCAGTCAGGGCTTAACGGCTGGACTCAATGACTTAAGTGGTCTTTTCCAGCCTCAATGATTTTATGACTCTATGTGGTTTAGAGAAAAAAAGAAGGAGAAAAATAAAAGAAAAAAAGACACCTTTCAATGTTTTTGCAGAAGAAAATATCTCAGTAACTTATTAGACAAATCTGCTCACTGTGTATAGAATTCTAGTTTGAACCTAGTGAGTAAATTAAGACAGAAATTTTCATATTTAATGTGGAGAGGAATAAAATCTCAGGTAAAACCATTTTACAAATACTTGCAAAAACATTTTACAAATACTGAGTTGGTAAAAAGTGAGAAAGAAAACATGTACTGTTTACTGTGACGTTATCCAGCTTTTAATGTAGAATTCACCCCCTTGAACTCTGTCCCACTTTTACTTTTTTGTTTAGATTAGTATTTTTCACATGTCTACAAGTGCTGTATCTCTGCTTCCAGAAACCACGATTTTATACTTTACATTTTTCTCAATTATTTAGTTCTCAATGGCAGGTAGTTTCCTTCTTCTCTTCTCTCTGCATATGTATCTTCCTCTTCAATTTCATCTCCTTTTCTCCTGTCTCCTCTCCTGTCAATGCTTCTGCTCTTGCAAAATTGCAATAATTTGATTTATTCACATCTGCAATGAAAGAATTCTTATGAACAGTTACAGTGTCTCAGCTGACATAGAATGGTTTTTTAGCTCCAGCAATTTTTTTGTGTGTCTAAGTCTTTATATTTCTTTCTAAGCTTTTTTCAAATATTTTAAAAATCTAGTGGAGTTCATATGTTGCAATCTGTCTCTTATTGGAGGTACTGAACCACACACTTAAGATTCTTCATCAGTAGTCTCATTGAAACTATCAGGACAGTTTACATACCTGAGCTTCAACAAGAGCTTTATAAATCATATTTCTCAGAGAGGCACCAACTCCACTTTACTTCTCAGTCTCTGAACTGCCACATTGCTCTCTGTCTGCCTCAGTTTCCATTTTTCTTCCTCTCTTAGGGGACATCTACGAGGTTACATATGTACCACCAGACCTCAAGTAACATTCACAGTGTGATTCCCAGAATAGGCGACCCTCTTGTCTCTTGGCGAGAGGGCTGGTTGCATTTGTCTGCCCAGAACACCACTGAATTGTGCAGGGGTCTGCGTGCCACCATGAGCCACATGGAACTTCTATGTGTGAAATTAGCATCCAATGCCTACAGAGCAGGAATTTGAGCCGTGATCTCTGAAATGCTAACCCATCTTCTAAGACGAAGGATTCTCAGAGATAGAGCTGTGCAGGAATATTAGTGTGGGAGAGAGGAGAGGAAAAAAAAAGACTAACTCTGTAGGTTGCTCTTCAAGCATTTGTCAGGGATATGCAACATAGAGATTTGTGGAGATTCTAGTCCCAGGAAATTTGAGCTAAATAAGCAAGAGTGATGCAGTTTTCAGTGGAGTCACTGGGAAAAACCTCTCAAATCGCTCCAGGTTATCTGGGTTTTGCGTATACATAGGGAAATTAAATTCAAGTTCTGGCTCCAAATCTCTTTCATATGAACAAGTAACACTGTTCCTTGCGAGTGGTGCAGCTGACAGTTGATCTTATCTTTCATGGATAAAGGAGACTATGAAAATGTCTTAATGTAATAAAATTAAATAGAAGGATTTTTGTAGCAGACAGGAAGGCACGTACCTCTGCTTAGAACAGAAATTGAAGAACCTGAGTCATACTCTATTTTTTTTCTGTTTTATATCCAGAACCTCTGTGATTCTTTATACAGTCTCTTAGTTCTTACCATGAGATCTTCTGTGTGAGAAGTTTGGTTTGATGGATGTCCCCTCTAATTAGGATATGCAGTGCTGATTTTACCCTGCCTTAATACTTTTTTTTAGGAAATACTCTAATGAAACATAGAGTCACACAGGCTAAGGTACTATATGTCAGAAGAACCACCAACCTCTTCAACTGCGCTCCTCTAGTGCTCAGTAAATGTGATGTCATTAAACATAGCTAAGTTGGAATGTAAAGGGTAAGCAATGTTCCAGACCTGATTTTGGCCATAAGGCACTCTTGGGGACTGTTACCATTGCTCAGCTGATACACAGTAATTAAACTGAATTTCACTGTGTGTAAATCCCTTAAATGCTTCCTAAATCTCTCAGAAAGAACCTGGTGGAATGATACGTACTACTGTACTGCTTTCCTGCCTCTACAATACTTCTACAATTATAACCAGATGTCTTCTTTAGTTCAGTACTGTCCTTAACATTCTTATTGTCTTCCATAGCCACGAGTCATGATCTGTATTCTCTTTCTATTGTGAAACATGTCAGAGTATCTGCCAGTCTGATTAACAACATCGGACTCATGCCTTATCTTTCTACAGCTGGACATACTCCATTGTGAGGATGCAAGGGAATTGAGTTAGCGATGTCTTGTATAACACTGTGAAGATTAATGTACACTGCTGAATCTCTGACTACAGGAGTTCCCACTGGACGACATGACGGGAACTGTAGGATATTTTGTTATCCATGGCCACGACATTATGTCCTAGTTTCACGCACCACAGTACAAAGCAGTTGTTCTACTCAGAGAAGTTACTTACAGAAATTATGGAAGGTGGAATAGCAGAAAGGCAAAAAATATTTGATCAAAATGAAGCATCCCAACACTCTTCCTAAAAAAGTGTGTTGTTTGGCAATTACATTAAACAACTTCTTGGAGACTTGCACCTTGCAGATATGTGCTACTCTGCATGATTCTGAAGGACAGGTGTTTTCAGTAGTTCTCATCTCCACCTAGCTTCCAGACCTTCTATAAAATTCTCAGTGTGATTGTGTAATCTATTTCTGCTGTGATTCCTGGTATTTGTCATGATCAGACATTGAGCTGGGTCATAAGACAGTAAATACAGTGCTTGCTCATATAGTTTCTCTTAGATGTCAGAATGCATCCTTCACACCCTTTTATCTCCCTTGCTCTGCTCTTTTTCTTTCTGTGCTGAAAGACTTTCCAGTGGCTCTACTTTGCTCTTGGTCTTTACTGTCATAGGGATTTTTAACATGCAGGTTAAAACTCTCGTTTCCATAACTAGAGCCAACAGAGGAGGTTTCATCCTGAAGTTGCTTTAATGATAAAGCAATGTCTTCTCAGCAATGCAGTGATATTTCAGAAAGGCATCAGAAATTAAAAAATAATGGCCAGTTGAATAGGCTGCACTGGCTTTTAGATCCACTCCTGCTAGATTTTACCTGTCATCTATTGGGGGAGGGGTATTATTGATCTGGTTTTAAGCAGAATTTTAGTATTATAGAATAAAAGTATTTTCTGTGATAAGAAAGATTTGTGAAACTAATGCATGAGACAGAGCACAAGATGAATAGAGAGGATTTTTTTCCACAAAAGCCCTATAAAGACAATCTTTATGTGTTTGCACACTCAAAATAAAAAAAAAAGAAAAAAAGAAAAGAAAAGAAAAATAAAAAGCCCCTTGGATGCAGTGTAGTTAGCTCTAGAGTCTCGATCACAGTATCAATTCTGAGCTGTCAGAAGTCTGCTCTATTTTATTATTTTTTCTCTCTCTCTGTGTGACACATTTTAGCTTTCTACAAAAAGGGAATAAAGGGGAAGCAGCTCCGGCTAGCCTTGGAAAAGCTATTTAGCTTGCATATTGTGGAACTGTCTTCCCTAGCTAGTTACTGCCATTTTATAACACTGCAGCATATTGGATCAAAGACTAGAACTGCCACCTCCTGTTTACAATGGGCTGGAGCAGCCATAGAATTGTCAGGGCTACTTTCTGCCTTGGTGTGATTGGAAATAAGACTGAAAACGGTAGGTTGATGCCAACAGGTTAATTTCTTTTCTTTTATTATTTAATTTTTCACTTTCACCTGCAGTGTCAATGCAAGTAAAGCTAAAATATTTAACCCAGAAGGGCAAGTGTCTTTTTTAATCCTTTCAAATATTCTTGAGTATACCTGGAATAACAAGCACAAATGTGCATGCAATACTATTGTTTCAGAGAAAATTTCAAAGGCAAAACCATGGAGACAGGAAAAAAACCCTAAAAATAATCCTTGAAGTGTGTTCTAGATTTTTAATATATGTTATGCTGAGACAAGAGCTGTTGTTAGACTGTATAAACACTATGTCCCAAGGCTTAACACTTCGAAAGGATATTTTTATAGCTCTGCCAGTACCAAATTTTTGTGAGAGTCATCAGTGATTTTCATTTTGCAGTGACAATATGGTGTTTAAAAATATCAGTTCACTGATAAGAATACTTCCTTTTAAAGGTGAAATTACATTCCACATATCCAGAGCATGTAATTTGGGGGCTCTGGTAGAATAATAATCATTTGGCAATCAAATTTCTAGTTTATATTTCCGATTTATCTTTCCAACTTTAAGAAAGTGATTTTTGTTTATATTCACCAAAAAGAGACGTAGAGCAGAGAGACAACAGACTGCAATTTTCACACTGGACTAAAATATAAACTTTAAGACTCCCATCACTGTGTCTGTTAATGCAGGTACCTTACCAAGAAGTTGTGCATAAAACTCTAAAGTTGGGTTTTCAAGAGACAAAAGAAACACAAACAAGAAACATGGGTGCTCACAATGTTCTTATAACACCAGCTAAGGTGGGAGACCTGTGCCATTCCTCTGTGTCACTTCCATACATACCTTAAACAAACAATGTCATTCCTTTTCCTGTATGTGCCTTGTGCAAGACCTAGGAATTGCATCATTGCTCCCATTTAGTGTTTCTAGTTGTTTATATAAGGGGTGCACATTGTAATGTGAAAAATAATGTGATAAAGATGAAGCTGATCTGCTGCTTTCTTTCTTGCAGTGGGCTTTGACGTATGCTGAGATCAGAGAGCAAGATGCATGCTGCATCATGGGACCAAGGATCTTGTGAGGGAATTTGGCATCTATAATATACCATCTGTATGTGATTTAAATCACTCTCAAAGGTCCAACCCTTTTGCTTACTTATTTTCTGGGTTTTTTTATTAAAAGGCTGATTTGTATGTGCAAGCATCAGTTTGTGGACTCAGTGATGACTTGAGGACTATGGCCTAGAGACTGCTAAGGGTTTTTTACAGTCTGCCCTTTTTCCTTCATGGTCTTCTACATCCAACTAGAACTGTTTATATTGTTAGTTCTGGAAGTTTCTGATTTGAGGATGATGATGATTGTGCATCCATCTCCATCTGCATGCTGGGTGTGCAATATTTAAAGAGATTAAACTTTGACAATACTGTTTCCTTAGGTCTCACAACACTGTATGTAAAATAAAGGAGTGTGAGCTATTTGGTACCTTGTATGGTCTGGTATTTTGAATGATTATTTTTGATGCACGGATAAGTACATATTTTATAGAAATTTTACAAAACTGGATCAAAAGTTGCATTTGTATCCGCTTTTTCTTTTTTCTCCTTTTTTTTTTTTGTGCTTTAGTGTAAGCCTTATATTTCTTTAAAGTATTTGGGACTGAAAAGCATACAAATTTTTTCTTAAATATTTTTTACTTTCTGCATTGAGAGATCCTTAAGTTACTTAAATTTCTTCAGCATTTTTTCTAAACTCCCCTTCAAAACTGAAGAGACACAAGACTTTGCATTTTGGGTCTGTTAATGTAATCAAGAAATTATGTCAGTGGAAACAAACTCAAGAAAAAAATCTGGTGCTCAGAACATAAATGGGACTTAGAAATGTAGCTGCTATAATTTCCAGCCTGGTTCAGTTAGACTATCATAACAAAATAGAGTGATGATAACTACTACCCAGTTATAACTGTATCTTTTAATTAATTAATTACTTTTTCTCACAGACATCTAGGCTCACTCATTTATGCATTAAGATTCGGGCCATGTTTTTTATTATTCTTTTTCAAACCTTGGTATCCTTGTGTGTATTTGCTCAAAAGAGAAGCCAAGAGGAACCATTTACTTTCTCTGCATTTACCAAAACTTATTAAATTAGTGGTACAAAGAGCAGTTACTTCATGCCTGCACATCAGACCCACTTCAAACAATGTTCTAGCACCATTCCTGCTACTCCTTCTTGCCTTGTATATTAATTTTATATATCTTCATCTAGTTCTTCTCTATGTATAACCATTCAAAATATAGAAAGGAAAGCACTCTTGTGGTTACAGCAGCCCTCCAGAATAGGTTTCACTGCGTCAAGTCCCCATTTGGAAAAATTATTTCTCTTGTTAATGACTCAACTTTCATTGAATTTTGAAAATATTTCACCATGGAACTGAAAAGAACTACTTTCCCAGGAGAGCAACTGTGTGCATGTTCTTGCCATGTAGTGGACAGGTGATTACACTCAGCCATTTGTTTTCTCTTTTCTTCTAGCTGCAATCTACAAGTCCTATTTTAACAATATTATCCCAGAGGAGGAAAAAAAAAAAATCCCTGAAATGTTTGTTAGACCAAAGGCAGTCTTTAGAAAAGAAAATGTATTAATTTGAATACTGTTACTTAGGCAACATCAGAGATGCAGCATAGATTATCACTTACTAAGAAGGAAAATGGCTCCAGGTACATGTAAATCTAGTTCATGTAATTTCTTTATACTCTTGGAAAGCAACCAGTTAATCTCAGACCACCTGATCAGGCTCCTTCTTGTTTTTGCACCTAACTACTCAGTTTCACATCTGGTACAGTTGAAAAAAAAAAAAGAATTAAAAAAAGGTCTAGTTGGGTTGCTTTCCCTCTTCATAAATAAGGGTAAAGTCAGGCATTCCTTAACTGTTTCACCTGTGATTTGGATTTCATTTTTCTTTTCAGAAAACAGACTTGTGGGGATGATGACTTTAAAGTCCCTTCCCTGTGCTGATATTTATAAACCACAGAGGGTGGAGGTTAAGCTCTGGCCCTGTTTTCAAAGGCTGCTCTCATCAGCCAAGGTCAGGAGCTGCGCTCCTGAGGGACCTTGGGTTCATAGTTTTATTACCAATGAGTAATGCCTTGAAACTGCATCCAGTTCTGCTGCATTTGAGAAGTTTATGTGGCTCTGTTTTTAGTATCTTGATTAAAACTTAGCAGTAAACATAAAGTAACTCTCTTGTCACTATATATTTTCAAGTTTTACTATTTTTTCACCTCCTCTTTATGATCAGAGTAATAAATGCACCTATATAGGTTTTTCCCTGACATTTTATGCTTCTGACTCCATGAATAAAATATGCTATAGAAATGCTAAAACAATGTCTCAGGCAGTTAAATAAGCAGAATGACCTTATTAAATAGATGTTTTTCAATATTTAAAAGTAATAGATATATTTTAGATAAAATATGCAATTCACTGGGTTTGTGTTTCACAAACTTTTTTCTTTTTTCTTTTTCTCTTTTTCCTTTTTTAATTCACTAAAAGGCAGTCCAGAATTGCTCAATTCCACCTGCAAATAAATGTGGAAAGAAGCAGCCGGGACAGAGTTACCCTTACAGAACATAATTATGATAGTAGTTACACATAAATTTATTTAAGATTACCCCTCTTTTGGCATTTTCTTAAAGATTTGTGGAACTCCTAGCTTTTCCCGTTCCTTATTTTTTTCTCCTGGTAGTGTAACATGATGATCAGGTTCAGTGTCTAATGAGGCAGCCATTCTGAACACGTAGAGACAAAGAAGAGGTTTCCCTGGCAACGAGGACCATGCCAGAGCTCTCAGAACAGTTATTTCCCCTGTATTCAGGTTCCTTTTCTGTTTAGGATGCCTATTAGTGTGAGTTCACAGGCGATGCCTGGCAAGCTTTTCAGAGATTACTGCTCCTAAATATATGTAACAAAATACAGCTAAGGCTATGATATATGAGTAAACTGAAAAGTGGTGAGCTGACATATATTTTTTCAGGTTTTTTTTTTTTTATGGAATCTTAAAACAATGCTGACCGTAAGTTCATTACATATGTCTAAGACTGTTGAATACACTGCCTATATCTCTTTAGAACTTCACTGGTCTCAGCAAAATTTGTGTGAGTTCACTGAATTCTGAGCCATATTTCTGCTGTCACTAGAATAAGCACTGACTGAGGTTTTAGATCTAAAACACTCATGAATTTAAGCACATATAGGTGTGATGAAATATTTAGAACTGTAAGTAATATAACTTGAGTTTAAATCTCAGTTTAAATGTAGAGAAAAATTACAGTAATAATATTAGGTAATTTTTACTATTTAAAAGTAAAATGAAATTACAATGATATTAAATTCTTCAGTTCAAATACTTACTTGCATCTGAAATCTATAAACCTTTTATGATAAAAACTTCTGAAATCAGATTAAGAGATGAGCTTTTCCACATCCTTACAAGTTCTTGAGAGAACCAAGAAGATTACTACACCACCTAGCCCTAAGCTTGGTCAGTATCCTGAAATTTTTCATGCAGTGATCCAACTCAGCTGAGAGTTTTGATCTGGAAAGTGTTTTCAAAGTGCACCTGCTCACACACATTAAACATACGATTGCAATTTCCACTTCATGTAGAACAGAAACATTAATCTCTTTCTGTGGGGTCCAACTGGAGATATGTAATAGAATAGTCCAGGTTGGAAGGGACCTACAAAGATCAGCTAGTCCATCTGATAAAAACATCTGTTTAATTCCACCTTCATCAAGAGAGAATTCAAACCAACCAGCTTTCTTTCCTTCTTTCTCCCTTCCTCTCTCCCCTTTTCCTTCTGTCCTCCCCTCTGTCCTCTTGCCCTAATACACACAGCCTTGTGACTACATCACTATTACCGTAATTTTATCCCAGCTCTGTGGGGTCCCGCAAGCCCACAGAACCTGGGGCATATTCGGTAATACAGTCAGGTGGCAAAGAGGCAGGAAGGAGATTGGCTTATCATCCTGCTGGATAGTTTATTCCATGTTGTACAGCCGAACTCCAAAGCAAATCTGAAACCCAATCCTGAGGGTCCCCATTTTATCCGGGGCCAGGGGGAAAGGCGGGATTAGGGAATGGGGACCAATGGGAGAATGCCAGGGGAGCGATGAGGCTTACAGCCAACCGGGAGATTCAAACCGGGACAGACCACACCAAGGAAACAAAGCATCCCAGGGGATGCCCCTGCTCACCCCTAACCAAAGGCATCACCGACCCCCACACATCACTGTATGAAGAAATGGACAGCAAGTGTATGAATATCCTGAGGCAATAGAAAGGCTTGTTTCTGGACAAGTACTGCAACCAGCCGACTTTTACTGCAGTCATCATTTTGTCTGTCAGTAGTTGAACTTTTAAATCATTAATCCAGCTCATTTTAAAAAAAATAAATATATGTATATATATCCTGAGCACTTTAAAGTTCTCCAAGTGAAAATTCAAGCATTAGGATCCCACGAGGACAAAACCTCCCTACAGCCTTGAGTAAAGAACTGAAAAGGCAGAATTTAATATCTCTCTCTTCATTATTCACTGTTGATGATCTGTACGAAGCTACATAGTGTCTATGCATACTGAGTGGAGTCCTGCGTATTTAGAGAGGACCCTAGGCGGGTGCTTCCACTGGGATCTTAAACAGATGGCAACTAACTCCCTGTGTCTGTGAGACAGGAAGGTTTTCTGACTGTCCTGGAACAAATAGGAGCCTTAAAATCAAGTCTGCAAAGTTCCTTGTATCTGGTTCTCATACACTACCCAAATCATTTGACACAAGTTCAGCTGGGATTGATAGGCCTGGGAAGATATTGCTTGGCTCTTCTTTACATCCTGTCTCATATTCAATTCCATTGTTATACGTAAAATCAAGGTAGTTGCAAAATACTGAGAAACTAAGGAAGAAAAATAAAAATGAGAAATAGGAGTAAAAATAAATTTAAAAGTGGGATCTTCCTTTGAACTTGTAAAGAACATATTCTCATTTTTTTCTCCTGTGAAGATTGCAAAGGAAACTCATTTCAGCTTTGTAAGACCACAATGATTGCTTCAGACACAAAATGAATCAAGCCTCTTGTTGGATTATGTGGGTGGTATTTCCACTCCTCCCTAGTGGGATAATTCACAGCCTGCAGCTGTGGCATGAAAACTTAAATATTTTTTCTCTTTCTGTCTGGCTTTAAAAGGAAGGACCTGCATTCATTTGCTGTTTTAAAGAAAAAGGATAAAGAAATTGAAGGCCCATTAAAGATTAGTAGTGTGAAACAGAGCAGTCATAAAACAAAACTGCATAAACAAAGAAGGAATTAATTTGCATCTTTTTAAGCAGCTATAGTCTAGTATTTGAAAATGAATGAGAAGATATGTACTTGCCCAGGTGAATAAATAATAAGATAATGGTTGTAAACAACCCCTTTTGTACTGTTAAGAATCATAACTCTTTACTTACCTGCTCTTAAAAAATTGTTTTCTTTTTATACAGCAAAATTTTTTAATATTATTATTACCTATTAAAACAAATTTCTCGGATTCTTTGTGTGCAATTCAAACAAATTAGATAATACATAAACTAAGAACTTGCTATTCTATATCATTAAAAATACTTTGCAAATTCCCAGCTGAACTTCACTTCCAACTACACTTTTATTAGTCTAGGAATATCTTCTCCAAGGGAAAAAAAACAAAGCAAACCAAAACAAACAAACAAAACCCAGAACAACAACAAAAAAAAAAAACACCCAAACAAGTAAAACTTGAATTCAATGTTTCTTCTCTTGCTAATACAACATAAAGTTGATCTTCCATGACGTATTTCTTAAAAGCTGCTTTAAAGTTTTTCCATATCCAGTAAATTATTTTCTTTCCTTAATTGTTGTACTGTTTGCCAGTACAATGACTAGGAAATCACTATTAACACTTAAGCTAATTAAGGTTTTCAGAAAACATTGGTTATTTTGTTCTCATTAACAGACTTTTAAAAAATACTATTCAGATATATGAAAAAGAAGATTGCTTTTAAATCCCAAGAAATGAATGTAAGTGTCCATATTCTGGTACATTAACAGTTTGTTCCAGTACATTGATATTTTATGTGGAAATCCTACTCTGCAATTAATATGCCTGATGTAAATTGAAAAACCCATCCTTCTCTGTTGTAATGTAAGAGCATATTATTATTGAAAAGCTCCAGGATATCAGAACCATTTTTTAAAGTTGAATGCCCATTACCTTAAATCTGCATATAAAATGGTTTGCTTTCAGAGTAGGTAATATACAACTGAATACATCATGATACACATGAAAATATAACAAATAATAATAATAACAATAATAACGATTAGTCCAGTGTGTTTCACCTACACAAAGGAAATTACATCTTTTAGCATTAGTAAATAAAAATAGCTTAAAATTAAACACAAAAACATAATGAAATACCTGACGGTTCTAGATACCATGAGATATTTGCAATATCTGCCTGGTCACTTTTATTAAGTTTGAAAATAGTGTAGTAATGATTATCTCTTTGGAAATTTCCCAAATATACTGAAAAGCAAAAGTTATATTTTTGAACATAAAATATAAGTTAATAATTGTGTGAATGTAAATAAAATATGTCAATGGCACGCACTATCTGCTGGAGAAATTTTCAGTTGAGGTGATTGCTACTGATTGATTGATACTGAGATACCCTTTCCTGATCAGATGCGGATCAGATATTATGAAGGAGCAGGGTTCTGGTGGGTTGACCCTGGCTGGATGAGAGGTGCCCAAAAAGATGGTCTGACATTCTCCTCCTCTGCAGGACAGAAGGAGAGGAAATACTAGGAGAGTCTCATGGGATGAGAGAAGGACAGAAAGGATCACTCACCAAGTATTGTCACAGGTAAAATTTTCAGTGTGGGGAAGTTAGTTTGATTTGGTGCAAATTAAATCTGAGAAAGACAATGAGAAATAAAAACAAATCTTAAAAAAACATCTCTTCCCCCACCCCTCCCTTCTTTCCAGGCTCAACTTCATTTTTAAGTTCTCTACCTCCTTCTCAACAGCAGTGCAGGGAGATGGGGAATGATGTTGTGGTCAGTTCAAGACACATTGTCTCTGTCGCACCTTTCTCCTCAGCAGAAGGACTCCTTCACAAACTTCTCCAACAGGAGTCCTACACACAGGCTGCAATTCTTCACAAACTGCTCCAGCATAGGTCCCTTCCACAGGATGCAGTCCTTCAGGAACAATCTGTTCCAGCAGTGGAACATAGGGTCACAAGTCTGCAGCAAACCTGCTCCAGCATGGTATCCTCTCTACATGGGGCCACAAGGCCCTGCAAGGGACCTCATCCAGCATGGGCCTCTCACAGAGTCACAGCCTCCTTTGGACAGATTCACCCAGTCTGACATGGGGTTCTGTTGGGGTGTCCTGGCAAACCTGCCAGCCCAGGGTTTGGGGGGACAGACCTGCGCCTGAGAGAACCCCCCCGGTGTATGGTATTTGTATACAAATATGNGCACCATGGGCTGCAGGGGAATCTCTTCTCTAGTGCCTGGAGCACCTCCTCCTCCTCCTCCTTCACTCACCTTGGTGTCTGCAGAGTTGTTTCTCTCACACTCTCCCTCATCTCTCTGGCTGAAATTGTCCATACGCTCTTCACCACCCATGCTACTTTCTTAACTATGTTACACCCAAAGTTGCTGTTGGACTCTGCCTTGGCCAGCAGCGGGTCTGCCTTGGAGACCATTGGCATTGGCTCTATCAAATGTAGGGGAACCTTCTGGCAGTTTCTCACAGAAGCCACTCCTATAGCTCCCTGCTACCAAAACCTTGCCATGCAAACACTATATGTTCCACACCTTGCCTCTGTGAATCACATATTTTAAAATTGTCGTAAAAATCCACATTCATCACTCAATCTTCACAAACTTCAATCACATCACTCACGTCTACAAAAAATTCCCCACACCAAAATCAAAATAACAACATCACAACACTGAACAAGTTGCTGGTCTAGCAATTTTCTCATTAACAATGATGACAACATCTCATTGTAACAAGCAGCGCAGAAATCTCCTGCAGTTGCCCAATCTCTACTGGACTGCTGGATACTCCATTGCTAGCACTGTTACTTTAGGTAAATGGAAAATAAGACCTCATGTATCAAATACCCTGAAAACTTTTTTCAAGCCAGATAAATGTTTAATACAAGGAAACGAAAAATGTGTAGCAATGCATTTATTCCATGTAGAGACACCACCTTCATGTCTGTGCTAAAGAACTGAAGAGATTTTGCTATCTGATTCATGCAGCAAAATTAATTGGGATATTGCACAAGATTGTGAAATCAAAATCTTCTTTCAAAGGATTGCTCTCTGAACAGAATCTCCTTTGTGGAGACACAGGCAGTTTTCTGGAAACAGAATGTTTGTGAGACCATATTCAGAAGTCATTCTATCTTTCTGGAGGCAACTTTTAATTTTCTTCCTTCTACAGAAATGTGGAATGCCAGACTTAAAATGTACTACCATCATTTGGATATTACAGAGCTATCTTGAGCTTGTCTGTATGTAGAATATCCAAACAACTGCTCCAACTCTGACTTGGCAACAAAAAGTTCATACCTTTCTTGATTTCTTCATACTCTGAAAACAAGGTTTCTTATAAGCATATGTAATAATAACATATTCCTGCATGAGCAATTAAAAATAATGAATCAGTGTGCCGTTTTGGGCTGGGGTGGAGTTTACTTTCTTCACAGTAGCTAGTGTGGGGCTGTGTTTTGGATTTGTGCGGTACATGGATTTGATAATATAGAGATGTTTTAGTTATTGCTGAGCAGGGCTTACACAGAGCCAAGGCCTTTTCTGCTTTTTGTATGGCCACTCTGGTGGGGAAGTTGGGGATGCATAGGAGGTTGGGAGGAGACACAGCCAGGACAGGTGACCCCAGCTGACCTGAGGAATATTCCAGACCATATGACATCATGCTCAGTATATAAAGTGGTGGGAAGAAGGAGGAAGGGGTGGGGGAATGTTTGAAGTGATGGTTTTTATCTTCCCAAGTCACTGTTGTGTGTGATGGGGCCCTGGTCTCCTGGAGATGGCTGAATACCTGCCTGCCCATGGGAAGTGGTGAATTAATTCCTTGTTCTGCTTCGTTTGTGTGTGCAGCTTTTGCTTTTGCTGTTAAATTGTCTTTGACTCAACCCATCTTTTTCAGTTTTCCAGCTTTTACCCTTCCAATTCCCACGCTGAGCCTGCCGGTGGGGTAGTGAGCGAGTGGCTGCTTGGGGCTTGCTTGCTGCCTGGGGTTAAACCGTGACAATCACTCAAAAGAGACATCACAAGAACAAAACCACCTTGAGGTGGTAATGATTCAGAAGTGAACCTAAAGGCATTGAAGCATGCTGTTGCAGTAACCAAGCAGGAGACTCTAAAATGCTAAGTTGTCAAATACCATAACTTTTTAAGAAAACACTTTGAAATTCACAATAATGGCTTTTATAGATACTAGATTCTTATTCTCTGGGAGCTGTCATCACATCCAGGTGTATGTGTGAATGGAGATGTCTGTATGGAGATGGCTCATTTCAACCCATTCCTGCTTTTCAAACTATGTAGAAATGTAAGAACATCATTTTAATACCTAATGCCAATCTAAACCAAATTTTCCCTTTTCTCTGATCGCAACTTCCTCCTGCTGCTCATCTAGTACTACTTTTCTGTGATTGCTCCTGGCATATCAGTGTGTTGGAAAATATTATCAGCCTCAGCATACAATAGAAATATTCAACTCCAACATCCTCATGAGTCAGCAATGCCTATCAGCCTCAACTTTACCCTTGACTTGGTTTAAATTTAGGAATATATTTATCAAATTGGGAAGGCATTTTTTGTTTTAGGTTCTTGGTTCCCATCCTCTGAATGACTACTGAATAGAATGTCCTTGTAGGGTGCTATAATTTGATGTAGCAAAGAGTATCATCACGGCTTACTATTCAGCAGCAACTGCAAACCCCTGAGGGACACCATGTGCCTGTCATGGACAGAGCAGCTGGAGAGAGGAAGTGATCTGCACACTGCAAGGCAGATAGCCACACACTTACAGCTGAACATCCACTCTGATGGCAACAGGCTGATGATGTTCACAGTGGTTGTGACATGTGACAGAGTTACATTAATTACATTATTCACACTTAATAAAATCATAAAATATGAGCCTTAGAATTAGCAGTACTCAAAGCAAAAATGAGAACAAAATTTATTAAACTTGTATATAATTTTAAATGAGATTTTTTATAGTAAGTGGTTTCTTTTGCATTCTACTTGCACTTATACATATACAGACTATTTTTCTATCAGGTTTCCTTCTCCACTCTTCTTCCTCTAACTGGCTGCTGATTTTTTCACTCTCCTTTTTTCTTTTTTTTTACGAAGTCCTTCACTCTATCACAGTACTTATTCCACTTTGTTCCTCTTTCACCATCACACTTCAAAGACTTCCAGGAGTCAGACAAAGTTCTTTCAACAAGGTAGCACTTTCCTTCACAGAAAGGCAAAATTCTTCTCTGTATAAGGCAGGAGCAGTAGGAGCAGTCTAGGTAGCCTTACAAACCCTTTTTTTTTTTATTTAATGTATCCGATACCTGCTACTGTTGGAAAAGTAAGATACAAACGCAGTGAGCTACAGTTGTTAAGGGAAACCATGTGATTTATTTATTCTCCCCACATCACAGAGGGACTCTCAGTCCCAGACTGGAACAGAATCCAGATCTTTCTATCTTTTACAAGTTTTTATATCATTGTTCCCCAATTAAGTACTCTGGTTTAACATAAAGAAAATGCCTTCCTTTAGAAAATAATTTTTCAGATTATTTATTTTAATAATTCAATATTTTTAAAAGCCCATATAATTTTGGATTGCTTTTGCAGAGAGGAGCTTGAGATTTTTATTTAACTGTGTAGAGAAAGCCATCTTAGACTCTGACTTCTGAATTTATTTGATTGTTTTTTAATTATTGAATTTGAGTAATTAGTTGCACTGCTTTTCTTTGCAGGTTTTTTCCATATATGTAAATTCTGATATCTATAAAAATTAGTAAAAGACGGGACATGATGACAGATATTTCATTTCAATTGTGCAATAACTATCTGTAAAGATGTTGTGATCTTTAATGATAATGAATACTGTGTTAGAGCCAAGCCATGGGAAACACTGGTGTTTTCTGGTTTATGTTGTGGCTTTAAAGTCTTACCAAGCAATTGACATAGGGTTCCTGTGGATGTTCGTTTCACCTAATGGGCTGAATGTATTTTATTTGTAAAAAGACAATATCGTTAATAACCAGTTTTATTTTGCTTGCTTGATTGTTTGGTTTTTTTATTTCAGTACATGCTGTATGCTTTTCCAAACTTAGATAAAGCTAGCAAATTACATGATAGCTCTGAACATATACACCTTGAAAAGTCAAATAAACCTGTTTTGACACTCTCAGTAGGAAATTGCAATTGCAGTATACAGTAAAAAGACTTTACAGATAGTGTGTGTTTCAATAAATATATGTTTAAGATTGCATTTTGGTGGCAAGGTTTTGT
>VZTI01004803.1:4653182-4794903 GCA_013397865.1 Struthidea cinerea
AGGTGGATGCCCAAAGGAGGCTGTGACCCAGTGGGAAGCTGGCGGGACATGTGGTTCCATGGAGAGAGGAGCCCACACTCGAGCAGGGGAAGAGTGTGAGTGGTCCTTACCCTGAGGAGGAAGGAGTAATAGAGAGAAAGTGTGATGAACTGACCCCATTCCCCACTCCCTATCTTCGCTGTGCCACTGGCAGGGAGGATGTGAAAAAAATAGGGAGTGAAGTTGAGCCTGGGGAGAAGGGAAGGGTGGGGGCAAGGGTTTTTAAGATTTGATTTTATTTCTTATTGTCCTCCTCTGATTTGATTGGCAGTAATTGAAACTAATTTCCCCAAGCTGAGTCTATTTTGCCTGTAACCATAATTGTGTGAGTGGTGTCCTCCTGTCCTTACCTCAACCTGCAAGCCTTTGGTTTTATACTCTCTACCCTGTACAGCTGAGGAGTGAAGCAACAGTGCAGCTTTGTTGGGTAGCAGGTGTCCAGCCAGGATCAACTCACTACAAAGTTCTAGTTGTCATTATTAGGGTATTTTAAAGACTGGTAGGATAATTGTGATTTAAAAAAAAAAAAAAAATCCAAAAGAGGTATAAATACAACTAATCTGAAGCATGAACTATTACAGATATTCTCACAGACTTCCAGTAGGTAAATGTTAGTTTCTCCAGTCTTTCTGACAACACACATTTTCTCTTCCCTTTAAATTAATTTTACAGCAGATTACAATCCCTAAAAACTCCCTGGGGACTTGAGCTAACTGAAAAAGGAGAGCTGCTGAAGTACTGTATACGAGGCGAATACTTTTCACTGCTGATAGAATCATCTCAGAGACCCTTCCAAATCATTTCAGTTAGTGTAATGTGTTCTTTATCTTGAAGAATGGTTTGAACCCCACTTTAACTCAAACACTTTTTAAAGTGGTGCAAAATCTGTTGCTGACCCAAGCTGATTTTTGACAACTAGCTTCACCTTTAAGTTTCATGTTTTTGCAAATGGATTATCTTTGTTGGTCAAAGTGTTCTTATGTTTCCTATCTGAACTAATTAGACCACTGGAATGTTTTCCTAGTAATCTGTAAAGTTTTTGTTCTGCTTCTTTTGGATTCTTCGTGAGTTTTTTGGCCAGAGTTTTTAAAGAGTTTCTGTTGTTTTCTTTATATGTAAGACTCTCCCAATCCTCCTTGCATTGTTCAGTCTCCCACGGGTGATAAATAAATGGATTAGGACCGTGAAAGTTTCGTTGGACCAGAATAAGCAAGTCCTCTGATCAAACAAAGCTGAGGGGAGAAAACTGCTCAGGCATTTTCTAGAATCTGGGATTCTACTAAGTGCTAACCAGCTCTGAGGTACAGACTCACTTAATGTACTGGAAAGCTTTACAAAAGATAAGGTTATTTTTCTCAGCTATTTTTACATGCTAGCTTCCCACTGACAACTAGGAACCTCTCTTTTATGTGGGTTAAGTCTGTGCCAGCTGCTGTTTTTTCTCAGATTCCCATTAAGTAAACACTGCCTTATTAACAAGACCATATTACTCACAATTGTTAAAAAAAGAAAGTCAAAAATATTGTTATGTAGTTAATTATGATTGTATATTTATGATATCAAATCCTTATTTACCCTGAATTATAGAGTTCTGTATGTTTGCTTGCTGACAACATGGTAATTTCAATGAATGGGGAAAGATAAAGCCACATACGTATACAGTCTCTTATTTCTGTTTTTGACTTATTTACATTAAACACGGAGTAAACACACTTCATAATTCACAGAAGGCTAAGCCAAAGTCATCAATCTGGGAGAACAAACCCATGTTTTGAAGTGTAGCTCTGTCTGATACTCTAAGGTGGATATGCACAAGATCATTATGTATTCTTCACCGCAGGTCAGTTGCTTAGCTACCAGAGAAGTAGAGAACTACTAATTGGAAGTATTCAGTATTGCTGGCAGCATCTGTTGCAGGACACTGGTCTTGGAAAAACTCAGATATAAATGTTGCAGGAGGAAGAATGAAAGAAAAATTCACACAATATCATCTTACTGAAAATGACTGACGTCTTTCTTCAGTATTGTGATATATGAATTATCATCAATGAAATTATATTGATTCTGATGACTATCAAATGCTCCTGTGATAAATTTTGTTGTAGAGATTACTTATTCCCAACAAGTTTATATACTGTGGTTATATTTTAGATGCAATTGTTGTTGCAAATAGTGGAGTAATTTCTTATTTATATAGCTCCATCCCATTTTCAAGTGATTAATTACATTCAGGAGCCTCTAGTTAATAGTAGATCCGTTAAAATAAACTGAAAAAAATAAATTCAGGAACAGGCAAGAATATTATCCTCTCATGAGATCCCTAATTGCTAAAACTCCTGCATTGAGTTCACATGAAATCTGAAAATTTCTAGTGTAACAAGCACTCCTTTATATTAGCTCAGAGAAGAATTTGATGATATATTATTAACTTTTCACAGTATTCTCCAGTTTAGGTGGTTTTTTTGGTTTTTGTTTTGGTTTGGTTGGGTTTTTTTTGTTTGGTTTTTTTATTGTTTTTCTTTTGCATTCAGGGTTTTATAACTTCATTTTCTGACACTCTTAATGTCTGGAATAAAAAAGTTAAGGCCATCCTGTTGGGATAAATGAGAAGCTCCCTTTAATCTACTGTCCTCCTATCAGACTTTTCAAATGAGATGTTTTCAAACTTTACCTTTCAGCTGTCAGATTGGAAAAAATAAATTTGGACTAGAACTAGGTTTCACTGCACTTTTGCATATAAAGTATTAGGAAACCATTCCTTGAAAGAAAATTTCAGCAGTTTTTTTGAGAAAGTTCAGTTAAACTTCTTCCATAGAGAAATGTCTCACAGATAACTTCTCATGAATTCAATAAATCTATCTTTCCATAGATAGATAGTTTTTAAAGTTAGGGTTGCTCATAATGATGACTCTGTATACCATTTCATAGATTTGACAGACCTGTAAATGAATAAAAGATACATGTTTGTTGTATTTATCTGATTTCCAGAGACTTTAAAACCAAAGACAAATCTTCGTACTTTCTGGGCCTACTTAAAATACAGTGTCCCAAGATTATCTGTCCACTTAACAGGATTTCATATTCTGTTACCTGGAAGGAGAATCCAGAACTTGAGTAAACCAAATACATTTAACTGACAGACTGCCATGTTAATTTAGCACATTTTTATCTTTTATTAATGGATAAAGTGTGATATTGTAGGGCTCCAGTAATATAACTTGCAACTCAGTAAATCCTTTTTTTTAAATTTTGTTGTGAATCTGAAAAAAATCCCACCCTACCTTTTGCTTAAATTGTGCAGTTGTCCACTACAGAGTAGGCCTAGAACTGTCCCTTGGATGCCTTTACAAAAATATCCCTAAACCAAATCACCAGGGAAAGTAACAAGTACAACTTTCTGCAGACAACTTCAGCTCACAAAATCGCGCGTTCTAAATAAGACATCCAGTTGAATATTCATATATTTATGATTGCACCGCCTTGCAGTCAGGACAAGGTCAACAAGGTAGCTGACATAGCCCTTCATAGAAGTAGTATGTGATCCTCAGGGAACACCGCAAACCACCCAAAGTGCAGGGATATGTTTAATATACCAAGACTGCCTTAATTATAACCTATGAAATCAGCCAAAATTTCCCTTTCCTCAGACAGATGAACTTTTCTCCTCTTGTAAAACACTTATAGTTCTAAAAACACTAGAGCATCACTCATTAGTCTCAGCTAACGTCTGACATCCCAAAGCCGAGGGAATAGTGGCAATGTCACAGCTTCCTTGCCATCCCACGGGTCTTTCCAGAGGTGATTCTACTGTATTTAAGCCCTGCACTTCTCTTGGTTTTCCTTTCTACAACTTTCTCTTTCAAAACTAAATTTTCTGTTACATGGAGAAAGTAGATTTAACTTCATAAGTTAACATAATTTTGAGACAGCGGTTGCTTAGCGCTTACTTGCCAGCTGTGCTTAAACCACGACACTCTGACCACTGCTTTTCATCCCTTATCTTTTTTGAATTCCCTGAAATCCATATAGACTATTCAGGGCTCAATGAATCTTTGGTCCCTTCTTAGGTATTCCCATGTAATTTAAAAAATAAAGCTGCTAACACCGAACACTAAAGTGTTTCAGTAAAACCTATTTTAAGTTTGGGAAATAAGTTAAGTGGTGATTGAAGGAAAAAAATACTTTTCATCCAAGCAGAAATTAAGATGAATTTAAACAAGAACTAATAAAGTTGCACCTTTGAAATCACAAGGTATAGATAATTTACAAATAATAATTGGAAAAGGCTAAGCTAATGAGGTCTCTGGACCATTAATAATCTGTTTCAATAACTCCAAGGATCCCAAAAGACTGGTAAGAAACCATCACTGTACATCTGGTTTAATAAGGTAAAACCAATCGCCCAAGTAACTATATATTTTTCAATCTGACCATTTTTGCAGATTAAAAAGGAGAAATACTGATGGAAATTCAATAGAGACATTTTAAAAAGCCAAAGTAATTAATGATGATTAAATCTTTGCATGATTGGAGTATGAATAAGTATAGATGGCATGGGACAAGGGAGGTTATATAATATCTCTATATGACACTAGACTATTGTGTCTTCTGAATTTCCCTGTTCAACTCATACATTAACAAATTTGAAGGAAAAAACCAACCAAACAAACAAATGCCCCACAGCTGATGGAACACAGTTGGTAAGGTTCCAGATGGATGAAAAGAATTTGGCTCAGTTAGGTGGAAAAATAAAGTGTCCAAAGGTTGGTTGTGGAATTTAAATATTTGAATAAGAAATAAAGCATACATTGGAAATATCAGTACTGTGGTGTTACATTTTAAAATCAAGGATGAGATCAGACTACTTGATCAGGACTTGATTTACAGACTAAAAACGAGATCTGTCCCTTTGATTCTCACAAATCAGTCTGCAACAGGAGCCAGCACTATACTCTTACAACTAAGAAGTCCAACATCATCTTGGACTGTATTAGGAAGAGCACCACCAGTAAGCAGATTTACAGAGTTGCTCCTTCCCATCAACTCAGCACTGGTGAGACAGCTGGAGTGCTGTTCCCTGTGCTAGGCTCCACAGTACATGGGGCATGAATACATTGGAGATAGCACAGTGAAGGACCACTAATGTCATTCAAGGCTTGCAGCATCTATTGAACTAGGAAAGACTGAGAGCTGGGAGTTTTGCCAGGAGAAGAAAGGGTTTGGTGGCAACTTATCAATGTGTACCAATACTTAGTGGTAGAAAATAAGGATGTAGAAGCCAGACTTTTCTCTAACACCTAACAAAAACACAGGAGGCAGCATGCACAAATTAAAAAGGAGGAAATTCCAGTTAAACACAAGGAAGGGTATAATTCCTGTAGAAACACTAAAAGGTTTGGGGTTGGAAGGGATCTCTTAAAGATCATTTAGTCAAGTTCTCTGCCATGGGCTAGGACATCTTTTACTCAGGTTACTCTTTTGACCAGCTTGCTCAAAGCTGGAAGGGTGGTTGAACACTGGAACAGGTTGCCTGGAGAGGCTGTGGAGTCTCAATCCTTGCAGAAATTCAAAGACCAACCAGACACATTCCTGAGCAATCTGCTCAAGTTCATCTTGCTTCAAGCAGTGGGATTTGGCAAGATGACCTCTGGAGGTCCCTTCCAACCTTAATGATTCTGTGATCCCATGATGAAAAAACAAGAGGTGACTGTTACATTACTGACATATATGATGTATATGATGTTTGAAATGGAGCTTCCCACAAAGCTTTATTATTAGATACTGAAATATTTCAGGTATTATAATTTACATACAAATTGGTAAACTAATATAGGGACACTTGCCATATGCACTTTCCCTTTCTTTTTTTACTCCTTGGTACACAGAGGCATACAAATAAACTTTACTTTCTCTCTTTATCAACCAAACCAGTCCTACAATCACTGAAAATTTTGAGACACTCTTAAAGTCCCTGAATTTTAGTAATCTTTCTTGTTTTCAGTTTTCATGAACTCCTATTTCTGACAATATATATATAACTGTGAGATATCTAAATGCGATGCACTAATAACAGACCTTAAGATTTCTGTTTCGGACATGTGTGAGAGCTGGAAGGCATTCGTCCAAATAAAAATTTTGAAATTTTCCAACCAAAAAATATGCTAGCATTGTTAAATAAATGGTTTCCTGTATTTTGAGGGTTTTTCTGATTTTCTGTGTGTACTAATTTTCAGACTTTTCTAAGGATAACAACATTCTCACTATTATCAATGCGCTCCTTCATATCATTTTTATATTGGGAAATTAAACCAAAAGCAAACACTTGTACACAACTGTTCTTTCCTGTATGAGTTTTTTCTATTAAATGTATGGGAGGGGGAGCAAAAACCGGACCAACAGAACGGAAGTGTTCAGAATAAAGTAGAGCTGACTAAGAGTTCCAATATTGCATGCTTCTTAACCCAGCACCTAATTTCAGTTATATATCAATGACTTTGACATACAGAATTATACAGTATTGGCCTATTAAACTTGTGGCTTATATAAAGGAATGGTTTCCCACCCATTTTCTGACTCCAAGCTAGTCTTTGAAAATGTCATTCCTGGATAATTACCTCCTATCCAAAAAAAAATCAATATTTGTTTATACCCAAGTCTATGCATGCCTTTTATGGCATGTGCAGAAACTGGGTGCTTAGGCTGAGCTTGCAGTAATAAGTCAAGCATGCTGCTTTCTGAAATTTATTGTTATTATGTTGGTTTTGACTTGCTGATGTAGTTACTAAATGTGCAGTATGAATTGTTCTAACAGTCTCACTGATAGCAGTGGTTGGAGTTAAGTCAGCAGCAGTAATCATTGTTCTGGAGATGACAGTAAGCCTTTCCCACCTTTTCCTCATGTCTGCTTTTCATACTAGGAGGAAGAAGCAAGATGGAATAGTCTACATTAAGAACAGTACTACAACAATCTGTTAAAAACTATCAATTAATCTTCTGTTAGTCTGTCATCTCCCCTGTCACATTCCTTTAGAATCCTGGAAAACTGGAAAAGAGAAAAGAGGAGGCATCCTCAAACTTTTCTTGGCATTTCATTCTCATGGTGAGATCATAATCAACTAACACAATTTCTACTGCAGATATATCTCTTGATAATACAGCCAATAAGACATGCACAAGCAATTTAGTCACTAGAATGAACAAATAAACCCCCACTTTTATTTGGGTACAGTGAATTCTCATATTACTTATTCCAGCCATACTGGGTTATTTCATATTGTTTCATTCCTGATACTCTCACAGTGTTTTTCTGACACCATGCCAGGAGTCTTTGTTGCTCCTTCTTATGTCCTCCACTCCAAATTATAAATGCACTCTGCCTTCTTTAATCCAGTAGATACCTTGATAATCAAACCTAAAAATGTTCCTTTTACCCCCATTCCCTCACCTCCCCAAACTGCTTTCCAGACCACTTTAATTAAACTGTCTGTCCTTTGGGATTCATAAGCTGAAATAAGGGAGGAGCTTTGTGGGTTTTTGTCCAATAAGGTTTTAAGACAGTAGAATCATATAGGTAGAAATCCAGAAAGCCAATAATCTAAATTCCTACCTCTACTCTTTATTATAAGTCACCCAGGATGCCAGCTTATTGAACTGTGAATTACATTCCAGTGTGTATTCACTAGTTCAAAAATATAAGAAGTGCTCATTTTCTTATCCGTATAGATTCAGCTTATGCTCAATTTGTATGCAAAGCAAATAATTTGCTCATACTTGTAAAGGATATGCATTATCGGAACACAACACCTGCAGGACAAAGGAGAGGTTAATTTCATTGTTGCCATGAAGCAAAGGAGATCATTATAGAGCCTGCAGTAACCAAGCTCTGTGAAATAGCTGCATTAGTCATTAACTTTCCAGCACTAAATTTCATATCAGACTCAATTAACTACTACATAGCTTTTAATGACAATATTTTTCAGATGCAGCTTTTGTTTACTAATAAGATTTCCCATCACAACCAACTTTGTTGTAATGCCATTACTTTGGTGGCATTAATATTCAAGTCTTGTGTTTCTCTGAAGAAAATGGAGCAACGAAAATCACATTTGCTGAAAATACTCCTTGAATTATTCCTCTAAATTTTAAAGCATTTAAGTTGTACTTTTGCACTAAATGGCAACAGGTGCATAGAAGAATGTCATCTCTTCCTTATATCCACAGAACAAACTAGAGTTGTTTATAGAACTTCCGTATTTTGACCTGAATATTTCTGTTGTGTTTGAGATTTTCATGATCAAAGGCCTTTAAAATAGAATTGTCCTTTATTTTCTTATCCTACTGAAAGTCAAAGCTCAGAATAAAAGAAGTCACAATTATCCAGAAAATAATTTATGTAGGTAATTAGCGCAACATGCACATACTAAGAGGAGTTCGATTAAGACATAAGATCACCCACAACCTACAGAAGAAAATATTCCCTTCTTTAGTCTCTCTGGTTCCTACCCATAATTTTTTGCCTTTATGGAAAGGTGGGAGAGATCCTTAGGTTCAGATAACAGCAGTTACACTTTTACCTTACTTGTTTATCTGCTTTGATGCCTTTGTGTCACCTATATTATTGTTAGTTCTGGGTTTGGTGCAGGTTTTTGTCTGTGCTATGGGAGAAATACAAATGCTTCATTTTAATTTTAAAAGATGCCCAGGTACACACAGGCAACCTGTGAGAAAACCTAGTTTTGAAAGCAGTTGTGAAAGCACTGGTCTCTAACTTGGAAATAACTGCCAGTGGTACGCTTTTCATCTATATCGATTCTTGTGTTCGTTTTCACAGTCCTAGAAAGCCTGAGTAACAAGGCTATACTATAAAGAAATAACTAAACCCTCAGCAGACATTTGCGTATATTGTTTAAAAGTAGCTAATGGTAAATGGTTCTGCAAGTTGATTAAGAAAGCCTATGATTGTTCTTAAGTAAAAAATATCCTAGCCCTGTAATTTTTTTTTCTAGTTTCTGTGACATTTCCTTCTTCAGCATTCTGACTTCTTTTGTTTTCTGCATCTTTTTGTCATCTGCCATATACTGTTCTTCTCTTTTGGATGTGTTATTGGGGCTCTAGGAAAGAGTAACAAGTAAGCAAATTTTATGCTGCTTTCACTTTTTTTTATTTTTTCTTTATAAGGAAGGTATTTAGCCCAGGGAAATCCATCAGATAGGAAACTATCATTTAACTATCTTGGATATATCAGTCAGAAGGCATTAATAATGACCATCAACAGCAGGTTTTGTATTATTTATAGAGACCATAGTGAGAATGCTGGTGTAGGATCTATTCGTGACATCTCACAGATAATGTATAGGACATTCCCTCCCATTCTCCTTGTGCTGAGACCAGCTGGGATTACTGCCTTATTTACACCATTGGGTGTTCCCTTCAGGCAGTACTTGTTGTCATCCAACATGTCCTTGGACAGTAAACTAAAGGAGTAATATCTAAATCATATCGGAGGCCAAAAGAAAGACCTATATCTAGTGAAACTCTCCATAAGGGGTTGGATTGTTGCACAGAGCAATATTTATCTGAAAGAGCATATTTATGAAATCCACTCTAGTGTTCTCTTTAGTAATTTGATGTGACATAGAGATGATGCATTGCAGAACATTTTCAGTTACTTTCTCTGGGATAAATCTTCAGTGCCATTGCTTCACTGCAGCTCAGGTTTCATGGATCCTAAAGAAATCATTGTAGCTTCTTAAGTAACCTTTTACAATCCAAGTACATCACATTTCCTACATCTAATTTTAAATTGTATTGTGAAATTTTTACCAATTTTTACAATTAAGTGTGGATCAATAACATTTATTAAGTGCCTTGCAATATAACTAATGTGTAAAATATATTCTAGATATAAAATATTGTAAGACAAATTAGACATTTCTTTTTCTAAGAAAGATTATCAGCTAACATGGAAAAGTAAGGCGCAATTAGTTAAACTAAGAAATTAATAAAATGACCTGGGGTTAAAGAACAATTGTATATTTTCAAATACATGTTCTATATCACACATTTAGCAACAATCTCCTCAGTTCTAATTTCTCTGAAGTTTATCATAATTTTGCTGGTTACCTGCCTATTCAGCTATTTCTTCAGACTTAGAGAATGAGTCTCGAGTTCTTTCAAACTCTGTCAGCCTAGACTGAACTGAAAAGGCTAGTTCATTTTGTTCTGACTACAAGCACCTTTGCAGAACTGAAACCTTACAGACTTGTTCCAACAGTGAGCTGAAAACTGTCTGAAAGATGTGTGAACAACAGTACCAGTTCTTTCTGTACCTAACATGAAAGGCATTGACAATTAGCGTTTGCTTAAGAGCTAAGCTCTGTCTTATCTGTGATAAAGAGTTTCAGCTCTGTTCTCATCCTCTGAATTAAGGGGGAATGTATTACTCTATTTGAATTACTCTCCAGTCCATTCAAACTATGAGAGCTCTATTTATCAGAACATATAAGTAAGTTTATTAGTCCCTGAGAAGTCGATAATACCTTTTTTTCCTACTTGTTTAGCTGATTACCATTAGCACTAATCATACACTTGTTAAGTCCTTTGGTAGTTAAGAATACACCCTAACTGATGCAAGCAGCTTTGAAATTGAATGCATGAAGGGGCTGGTAGTAGTGTACTTTTACAATATGCATGAATGCATTGATAAAATTCATTTAGTAGTAAAACCACATTTTCAAAAATTGAAAAGGACCGCTCTGTGAAGCCAGTTGAACTCTGACATTTATTAAAAACAACTCGTGGGCTCACCACAAAAACTCCTCACATTCTTTTCACAAGGGGTGTTAATTTTAACCATCGTTATTAAGATGTGCTTTACTGCTAAAGCTGCAGGATATATTAACACTTTCATATGGCTGTTATCCTGTATTTCCTTGTATATTGATACAAATGGACATTAAAAAAGCTAATCACCTCATTCCTCACATATTCCTAGCTGAAGGTTCCATCCAGGCAACCCAAGGGCAATGGCTTTGGATTACAGCCTTATCAACAGCTTGTTTCAGGGAGGTAACACAAAAAGGTTTTAACCAGATATGTAGAGCTGTGGTATTTTTCTAAAGCAAACAACCAACCACAACAAACTGTATTCCAGTTCTTGAAAATAAGCAAAAATCTCCAGGGCAGTATTATCACCAGCCTTTGAGGACATGAAATCCAAGACTATTAATGAGAAGCAGTAAAAAATATTTTGTTCACCACAGTCTTTTCATTACTGAGTTTTTATGCAGAGGATCATGAATTACGAATTTCAAAACAAGCTAAAATTATATTATCTTTATGAAACCCAATGTGAAATATCACTATGGTGTAGTTGGATCACTGTTATAAAAGTGTTTATTCTAAAGGGTATAAATGTACTCTTTTCTGAATTAAGAAATGCTGGATGACAGACATAATGCTCTTAATATCTGCTTGATTTGAGTCCCTGTTGCATTAATTTGCTAGGACCTCCTTCCTCATTTCTACTTCTTAAATTGTACCAAACATAGGAATAGGTCACAGAGACTATTTTAAATATGAAGTATTTGAATCTCTGAGTTTCAAAGGAAAGGATTTGAGACAAAATTGAATTCAATACATTGAACTCAAGTTCAAATCAATTTCTTGAATTCTTGTTCTGGGTTTTTGGTTTTGTGTTTGTTTGTTGGCTACTGGATTTTTATCAGATTGGTTTCAGGAATTGAAAAATTAAGTTGAACAAAGTTCAATAAATTTGACAAACATAAATTTCAAATTTATGAAATTCTTCACACAGAGAACACACACTTTTCAAGAAAACATGATATATGGGAACTACCCTATTTTTTTACTCAAGATCATTTACAAGTGCCTTGGAAAATCAGTTCCAGCCAGTTTTTAAATAAAAAATTCAATGGATAGTTTAACCATAATTAGATCCAAATGGTATCTCTAACAGAAACAGAAGACTAGTACATTTTCAGCTCTAAACCAGATAATTTTTTTTTGTAGAGTGAAAAATAATGTATTAAATAATACAAGAACAATTCACCAAAACGCTGCAAATATACTTCAGTAGTTACTATTACCACTGCTACTTATGTGCAAGCACCCACTGTGGTGGGTTAGCTTCTTCTGGTTCCCAGTAGCCTACCAATCTACTCTCTCATTCCCCTTCCTCAGCAGGGCATAGAGTGAAAATAAGATGAACAAACTCATGGATCAAGGTAAAGACAGTGAGATCACATCACAGGCAGAACAGAGAACTCCAGGAAGATTAACTTAATTTATTGCCAATAAAAAGTAGAATTGGACAGTGAGTAACAAAAGCAAAACTAAAAACATCTTCTTCCCCTGCACCTCCATTTCCCAAGGTCAATTTTATTCCTTCATTCCCAACTGCTCTACCTCCTCCCAACCCCAAATAGCACAAAAGGGATGGGGAATGGGGGTTACAATCACTTCAGAACACTTCATCCCTGCCACTCCTTCCTTCTTATATTTTTCCCCTTCTTCACCATGGCTGTTTTCCACAGGCTACAGTCTTTCAGAAACAAACTGCCATCACATGGGTCCCCATGGGCCACCATTCCTCCCAGAAAGCCTCCTGCTGCATGAACACATCCACCTGCTCCAGCTGAAGCCCCCCACAGGCTGCAGTATGGTTCTTCACAGGCTTCAGGGGAACAGGTTGCTTCACCACAGTCTTCTCTGTGGACTATGTGGGGTTCTCCAATTTTCCTCACTTAGTGCCTGTGGGGTCATCTCCTGCTCCCCAGCACTTTTTACCCTGCCCTAAATATGCTATCACAGAAACACAGCTGATGGGGATCAGCTTTGGCCGGCGTTGGGTCCATTTAGGAGCCAGCTGAAACTGACTGTGCCGAAAATGGGGACAGTCCCTAGTCTCATCTCACAGAGGCCACCTTTAAAGCCCCCTTACTACCAAAACTTTGCCACATAAAAAAAATACACTATTTGAAACAATTTTAATTTGCTTAACACTCTGAAAGAATACTGATATCTCAGCTTTAAATGCTTCCTAGGCTTTTCTGTAAGACAGTGTTAGTGATTCCTGCAAAGGGTTCGAATCCAAGCTGTTGCTCTCAGTTTTAAAGCAAAGAATATTTTCAGGCATAGACCTAGAAGGCAACTTTACTGTGAAAAGTACAGTTTACATATGCATCTTTTGATTATAGATATCAGGGATAGCTGGGGAGGTTCACTGATAATTCTGGAAAAAACCCTTAGCTAATCAAAAGTTAAATCTTAAGGGAGTTAAGCTCAAACAGAAGATTTCAAATTTCTGTGCAAAATTTTGAACAGCAAGAATGAGATACAATAAATTTGGAACCACAGTTTAAGATAGTACTTATGCTACATGAATTGGCATTTTACCCTTCCTTTCTCACAGGCCGGCAGACTTTTCCTGCTCATGCAATCCTGTGGTGAACCAAATTGAGGATCTGATCTAAGTTAAAATTAATCAGAAAAAAAAAAGGCTGTTTTAGGTCTGATTGGTTCCCTGATCTAGTTCAATGAGCAGCAGCACAAACATTTCTGCTAGCCCAAGGGAGGAAGCAAAGCTGGGTGAGAATAAGCTGTCAGGTAGAGAAGGAGGTCAGGACTGCTGCTTGAGGCAGCAGTGCTAGCTGACAGAGTACTTGAAACTGCAGCTTGAGGTGATTTCATATTTGCATTTTTTTAATCAAAACCAAATCTTCATGTTCTGCTTTTGATTAATTCTGATGTTCCCAGAGAAAGGACTACAGCATGAATCTTTACTTATAAATACTTTAAAAGTATTAGCCATTTCTGCTTTTTTGAAATTAATAACAAGGTTTATTTAATGAAAACAAAGATGACGTCACTATTACAACAGTGGGGCAATAAAAACAGCCCAGACCAAATCAAAAATAAGCTCAATGAAATAATGTTGCTCCATCAGTTCAGACTAACAGTGTTTATAGACTAGTTTCTGGTTTTTAGCAGCTCCTGTAATTGAATGTTGTGGAAAACAGCCTCTCCTGGAGTGTCCTATTTTTAAGGGTATTACTGTGATATTTGAATAGTTTAGCAAGCCACTGTACATATGTAGCTGTCTGACATGAAAACTAGCTGTGCAGGAGTGAATCAGTATTCCAATCTGCACTGGTTATAACTTTTAGAGCAGTGGTGCTTGCACATAAGACTAAGATTCAATTTATGTACCTATAAACAGGGAAGACTCAAACAAACCAGCTTTCTGTGGAAAAGCAGTCAGTTAAATTTACAGCTTTGTATTCATAGAATGACTGCTGCAGAGCAGATTACATTAATTTAGAGATGAAAACCAGTAGATATACAGCAACTATTGCATTTCATTTGTACAGTTGCTGACTGGAAATGAGGTAAGGATGCAGCAACATGTCATCTAGCTAGTATTTGCTATCCTGCGACAAAAGATCACTTCCATGGCAAAGAAATCACCTACTTTTTCACACATTCATGGATCATAGACCCCAATTAAATACAAAGATCTTCAAATATTTTTCAGGTAAGGAAACTTCATAAGTATTGCTTAAGAAATCAAGTTGAGGAAAACAGTTCCAGGTGACCAACTGATCTGATTGTTTTGAGTGATAGTATTAAACAGAAATAGCATTTGCTCGACTATGCAGCAACAGAGAACATTTCAGCATCCTGGGCTCACAAGGCAGATGTGATGCTTTGTTATAGCTGTCAACAATTTGCTGCATTGCAGGCTAATGGTAGTGGTGTAGGACAGCAGTGTTACGGTAATGTTCAAAGACTCATCATTAACCATTACACTCAGATTCTAAAATAAGATATTAATTGAACACACAGGGGTCTTAGAATGTAAATAACATTGTCTGGTTGTTTTGAACATCAGTAGGTTTCTGCTAGATCTTTAACTCTGCAATTGCAGCAGCCTAACAAAATCAGAAGTAGAATTTTAATACAACAAGCTCCTCAGAGAATTGCTTATACAGTCGGACAGATGAATGCAACAAAGGAATGGTAGATATCTATTTCTGCTCTCTCCTTTGAACACTCATATAGAAACACTCATCCATAAGCACATATATATATTTCGTTTAATAACCTAAAATACCCCTGGTGGCTGATACCTACTTGTTTTTTAATATTTTACATCTGCTTCATTAGAATAGAAAAAAAATTATAATAAAAATGAATAGATGCTGCAAAATTCCATAAAAAGTTATAAATAACTGATTTTATCTTCTGACTGAAAACATCAAATATCTGATTCTCCCAAACATTGATAATCAGAAACACATTTTCTCCTTCCCATCTCTGATTTTTGACAGTTATCCACAGCATAAAGATTTCAAGGACAAACTCACACAACTACAGAAAATCACTCCATAATTTTATATGGCTAAGACAGAAAAGAATCCTGTTTAAAAGGCATTTTTACATGGATCCCATATGGATTTCCCTTAAGCTGTTTTTGTCACTGGGATTTTAGGTGAACCAAAATTAGCCTTTGTAATTAGATGTTCACAAAATTACACCAAAATTTCCATAAACCCAACAAGCCCTTTTAAAAACTGTAATGTTACATGATCCCAAACTGTGTACTAATGTTTCCATCACTAAATTTAATTTTTCGTTTTCCCATAGCTGGAGCACGATGCCTATAGCCCTCAGGACACAAACTTGAGAATTCCATTCATATAAGGTTTTTGTCTCTAGAATGCTACATGTACATTCAAAAAAGTGATGGGAAAGGTCATGTACAGAAAGGGTGAAAAAACTCACTTTATAGTCAGTTGCTGAATAGTTTGTTGGCTTAAAGGGACATACTGTCATCACAGAGGTACCATTCTGCAGCGTTAAATTGAACCCTTCCCATCAGAGGTGCCATATAACCTGTAGGTGGTTTGCTATCATCTATTTCTGTCAAGGTGAAAATTATGTGGGAGAAAATTAGCCTTGCCAATTTGCACATACAACTTAAAAGAATTAGTAGTGTATAGGTCATTGCAGAGTAGGATGCTATTTTTCTTCCTGTGTGATTAAACTGGAAGATAACAGTAATCAGGCAGCATTGATTAACTGGATGATGAAAGATTTTTTTTTTCAAATCCTGAAAGTTAGGCCAAGAGATTTCAGTATGAGATTATCTGTGATATTTGGATATTTTGTTTCTTGGATTGTTTTGATAGAAAACAGAGTTTGGTAGTGAAGGGACTACAACAGGGATTGGTGGAAGAGCCTGGAGACTGATTCTGAGATGATGGCTTATGTGAAAAGATGGACTATGACTAGGATGGTATAGACTAAAAGGACTCTTTAGTGGTGGGGTGTGAGAAGAATTAGAGGTGAAAGTAATACATCATTTTTTTTCATGTTGAAATTTCCTATACCATCAATAATGCCAGAAGTTTGCACTGGATGTCAGCCAACACCCAGGGAAATCTTGGCTTTCAAATATAAGTTAAGTTATTGTTTTGCTTTTCCAAACTGGTTAAAAGAAACAACACTGGGGGGACTGAGCATCTCTCCCTAAACTCTTGAGCAAACCAGATCAAGAGAAGAGGATCATTTCTTCTCATGCATTACCTAAAAAAAAGGGTAAGGTCTACACTGGTAACAGGAAATGTCTCCCCACCTGTTCTTTGACCCAGAACTGGAAACAGCCTGTTTTAGATCCTCTTACTCCAATTGTGCCAGAAATGAATAACAGATGGGTTAGATAGATTTCTCTGAGCCAATATTTCAGGAATCCCTGATTCTCTAGCGGAGATTATAGTCTCTGGATTGTAAATTACTGATGAGGCTTTAAAAGGGAAACATGAAAAGTTAAAATGCTGACCCCTGAAGCATGTCTATGATTTGTTTTCTTGAGCTTCCTATTCCACAGCAGTATCATCTACTCCACAGCAGTATCATCTCCTAACATTCAATGCATAATTATTAGCCTCAGCATCGCACCCCTAGCAAATATAAAGTACATCTATGAGTCATATAGTATCCTTTCTGCTAGTAATACCTTTCGTATAAATCTGTGTGAAAACTCCAATTACTAAAACAGATATCAAATTCTAGATGTAGGACTTCTGTACTTCTTTGCAAAAGGAGAGCTGGAACAATAAAGAAAAAAAGAGAGAAGACTCTGAGCACTGAAGTAGGAAGCAGCATGGCACAGCAGACAGACCTTCAATCTAGCTCTTCAAACAGTGACTAAGCACATCTTGGTGTTACGTACTCACCCTTTACCTTTGCAGATAACTCAACATTCACAGAAAAAGACAAACAGCAGAAGAGAGACTATTTCTCACTTTCTCCAAGTAAGACAGTCATTCCAATGAAAAATTTACTCTTGGATTAGTCAGGAAGCCTTCTCCAAATTCTAGGATTTGCACTGTTATTGCTCTGCTAAAGTTGAATCAAGTCAACATGCTTACAGGTGAATCAGCTTAATACCACAGGTTAGACATGGAAAAAAAAGAGAAAAAAGAGTCTGTCTTTCAAGGTAATTTTTCAAAGTTATTTCTTTCAAATTTGTTCTTTCATGTATTTCTTTCAAGGTTACTCAAGAGCTGAAAGAAGAAAATTGATATTGATTCATATAACTTAATATTTTTACTTACTACACACTAAATTATGTGCTGCTTCTTTTGGGAGAAACAACACAAAATAGGGACAACTTTAGAATATTTTACTCACATAAGGAAAAATACCAGCTGATTCTAGTCCCATGCTTATTGCACTCTCTCTCCCATGTTTGAGTTCTTGGAGATTTTTCACATTAAACAAGAAAGGATTAACATTAACGTATTTTATGAGCTCATAATCATGAACACCAAGGAGAATGTCTCAGAAAGGCAACAAGAAAGTTAGTGTTTGTTGGATTATTGTGCATTTACTCACATGTGTATAGAAATAGCTCCTTGGGAAAAACACAGTGGAAGGATTTAATAGCTAGTGTCTACTCAGCTCTTAAGGTGATCCCACAGAGTAAATTCCAAACAGAAATCCAGCAACACAACTTCTGAGATGTGACACAAATCACCACTACTAGACTCTTCAAGACATACTGTAAAGAATTAAACTTCAGAACCTCTAAAGGCTATAACCACAATTTGCCATTTGTTACCTTGAACACTTTTTTTTTTCCAAATGTGTTTTTTTCCTCAAGCCCTGCTTTTTTCCTGAATTTTATAATAATACTTAGTGAGGGCAATTTTAAGATTAAATCTTTTATCTATGATGCAATATTTTCTTGCTTATATTCCCAAATTACTCATCCAAAGTGGAAAAAGAAAAAAAAAAGATAAATCCATATCAGGATACATATCAAATTCAAAACTCATGTCATTAATACAGATACAGGTTTCCATTACAATCTTTACCCTGAAGGCATTTTTAGGCCTTCTATCCTCTCCTAAAGCAAAAGGAAAGCACATGTAAGGCACAAGTTTTTGCTGTCTGACAGTGAATATGCAGTAAATGCGTGAACCCCCAGATTCTGGTGTTCTTTTAAGAAATTCATTGCATAGAAAAACATTGAAAATGAAAGAGATGCACTGTTTTCTGTCACTACTAGGCCTGAACTTTTTGTTAAATTCCTCTTGAGCTGTGGCCTTAAGGATGCTGCTCTAACTCCACGAGCCTTCCCTAGACCACATTTCAGATTTTCAAACATCAATGTCTTTGCAGGAGTTGGTACATATCCAGAGAACTGGTGCTAAATTTTAGGAGATGGATTTCTTAATCAGATCCGGAAGCTGACATGGCCAATTTACATTTCTTACTATGAGAGCTCAAAGAGAAAAGGAAAGCTGTTTTCATACTTTTGATATTTTTTAAAGTGCAACCTCATGTCTTTAGCTGGTTATGATACTTCTATCATCTGGAAAATGTCTATGGAAATCTGTCTCTTGTGAGACAGATTTCACCTTACTGAGCTAAGTCAAAAACCCTCAAACTTTGAATTTGCAGAGATAAACTTACCATCATAAATATATGGGAATAGGATATTATCAAAATGATACTGGAGATTTTCAGTAGGCATTTCACAAAGTAAAACAAGGGAAGAAATATTTTAGTGTCAGTAATAAATATGCATATTTGAATACTGATATCATAAGCCCTAATTCAAAAGTTCTCAATTACCTTGTGCCATTTATGACAAGATTAAAAAAAAAAAAAAAATTGGAGAAAATTCTAATTTGCTAAAATAGTTGTTTTATTTTCTGCTTTAAACACGTAAAATCTATGAGAGTATTAATTATTATTCAATTTCCTATTTCATGTGAGGATTCTGCAGCCAACTTGATAAAGGGCATGGAGACTTAATTTGTCCAGTGAGGAGCTATCTTCACTCAGCAGGGAGTAGTAAAGGTTCAGGGACACATTTCCTGGCTGCTTGTCCAGCATAGCTGGTGTCAAGGGAAAAAAAATCTCTTGCAAATTCTTGAAGTCATATGGATATCCGAATTTGTTCCTGAACCTCTCTATTCATAACCTCAATACAGGGGACATTTCAAGGATGGGGGATTAGGAGCACAGGAAAAACGAGATGACATGCTTCAGTAATATTTCAATGATGAATGTTCCCCAGTGATCTGAAAGGATTCAAATGTAAGTTTATTTGAATTTGTTAAAAATTGACCTTAGAAACTGAGACAAATTGTAGAACATTCCCCATTAGGCTAACTTGTTCAACTTCTTGTTTTTAATTATCATGCGTTTCAATAGCATTGTCTACATCCATTGCTCATGACCCTGTTATATAAAGTGTTTGTCCTTTTACTCTTGATGGTGTGCCTTTCAATTCTGCAAGTTAATTCTCATGAATGTCAACGTTGTGAAGTCCAGGAGAACTTGACCCAAAATGATTAGGGGACTGAATTTTTTTCTCCAAAATGAATGGGTTATACCTTGGTTAACAGAAACTCATATAGATATGAAAAAGAAGCAAGAAAAATTAATACCTTACTCCCTTGGTCCTTAAACAAATTGTTTTGTTTAATTTGGTTGTAAAAATTATTTTTTTCTTAATTATGTACATGTCAACTTTGAAAACAGAAGGTATTTTACAGAAGGCATTTGCAAACAAGATGTTTAATGATCAGCTGAATTTGGCCTCAGGTAAGTACTTAAAAATGTATTGCAGTCTTAAAACCCATTCAAGGTGTTCCTTAAGTCTTTGATTAGATTCTGGTTTGATCTTTAGTGCATAAATCAAGATTGGGAAAAAAATCAAGTATACACTTTTTACCATGGCAAACTTAATTCAGAAGTCAAAATCTTCACATCAACCACCAAACATAGAACTACACAGTGGCTACTTGTGACAGAGTTAAGAAAAGAGCATTCACAGTTTTAAAATACTGATAGGATCTCATATAGCAGCCATTCCCCCCTATCTAATACAGAAGGCTCAGGATTGAGTTTCTTTTAAAGACTTTTGAAATCAAGCACAAACATAGTTTATGGAAATACCCTCATCAGTCACAGAGTGAGATTGAACGCACTCTCAGCAAGTTTGCAGGCAACATGAAGCTGAGCATTGCAGCTGACACAACAGAGAGAAGGGATGCCATCCAGGGAAACCGGGACAAACTTGAGAAGTGGACCCATGAGAACCTCGTGAAGTTCAGTCTAAATACAAGGTTTGCAGCTGGGTCAGGGCAATCCCAGATGTGAATAGAGACTGGGAGAAGAATTCACAGGGAGCAGCCCTGTGGAGAAGGGCTTGTGGGCTCTAGTGGATGGAAAGCTGAACATGAGCCAACAGTGTGTGCTTGCAGCCCAGAAGCCAACTGTATCCTGGGCTGCATCAAAAAGCAGCAAAACCAACATGCTGGAGGTGATTCTGTGCCTCTGCTCTCATCTCGGGAGACCCCATCTGGAGTACCGCATACAGGTCTGGGATCCTCAACATTAGAAGGACATTGACCTGTTGGAGCAAGTCCAGAGGAGGGCCATGAAGATGTTCCAAGGGCTGGAGTGCCTCTCCTGCGAAGACAGGTTGAGAGAATTGGGGTTGTTTAGCCTGGAGAAGAAAAGGCTCTGGGAAGACCTCATTGCAGCCTTCCAGTATATAAAGGGTGCTTTTGAGAAAGTGAGCAACTTTTTGCACAGCCTGATAGTGATAGGACAAAGCAGAACAGTTTTTAAACAAAAGAGGAGAGATTTAGATTAGATGTAAGAAACAAATTCTTTATTTAGATTGTGTGGTGAGGCACTGGAACAGATTGCCCAGAGATGATGTGGATGCCCCAGTCCTGGAAGTGTTCAAGGCCAGGCTGGATGGGGCCTCAAGCAACGCGCTCTAGTGAATGGCATCCCTGACCATCATGGGGGTTTGGAACTAGATGGTTTTTAAGATTCTTTTCAACCCAAACCATTCTATGATTATACAAAAGGGCGCTAATGTGAAAATTAAGAGGAGCTTATTTTATTTTCAGGGTATGACAGACATACTGTTCTCAAACTGTGTATGTATTTTGGAAGTATAAGATAAAGACACAAAAAAATCCCCAAAACCCCTATAAAAATAATAACTGTATCAACGAAATAAAAAAGCATTGTGATGAGTTGGGGGATATTTCTTTTTTCAACATCCCCCTTTACCTTCATATACACAGAGGGTAGGACAAACACCCTGTTAAAAGTCCAGACGGTGTAGATGTTTAATATGGTCGAGTTTGCTCTCCAGAAAGTGGAAATCCTTAAGATGATCTGCATAGTTCCCAGATGAGTTAATAAAGATGCAATCTCATTAAGTCACAGTCCTTGCATCTTGTCTTCTTTCATGTCTGGAACAAAAACCTAGTTCTTCAACACTTTGTACGCTCCACTGAAGAGAAAGAGTTCCATTACATTTTAATGGCTACTTTCTGCAGCCTTTACCTTTGAGTCTTTGTAAATCTGTGTCATTCCTCTTTTACTAAGCCAGTCAAAAGCTATGTACCTTGTAATGAAAGATGTGCCCTTTGAGTGCTTTCACAAGAACACCATCCTCTCTATCATGATGTTGTGTTAGGGCACAACTGTGGGCAAGATGGAGCACAGTCATACTGATTCCAGTGTCCTTGCAACCCAGGGGTTGCTTTCAGAGTCTGAAAGAGATGAAAGAGGCAATCAAGAAAGATTCCATTTCACTTTCTAGTGAAGGAACATTCAGTTTGTTTTTGTGCAGTGTGGTTCTGATGACTGCTGACACATGAAGAGAGACCTTAAAGAAAGTCCACATCCTCTCATAAGATGTAACAAAGGCCACAAGGCTGGCTCACTTTTTTCTTACCATCTGACTTCATTCCACTGGCATTCTAAGTAAAGCACCTCATAAGAACAAAATTTGTTACAAAGTAGAACTAAGCCAGGAGGGAAAACACTTCACAAAAGAGGAGGTAGGGGATCTTGGCAAGGATATACACAGCTGCATTTTTGTCTTGCTTGCTTAATAGTGTAAACAACTTTTGTTGGTTAGCTTTGTATGTGACCATTCAGGAAACCCTCTATATAGACAATGTATCTTGTCAACCATTTCCTCTGTGTGTAAAATGTAATTCGTCACCCTGCGCTGCCTTGGCAGCAGCCTTGTAAAGAACTCACTGAATTAATGAATATTTCATAAAGATGTGATTTATTAGCATTCCTCCCCCTCAGCTTTGAAAAAGATCCATCCTTCAAAAGCTGAGTGCAGAAAGTTATCTGCAGGTCTAGAAAGGAGACTGAAACCCCTGAAGACAAAACCAGGATTTCTTAATAACCTCTGGGCTCTGTAGACTTTAGAAGAGATATTTAGTCAATCTTGTATTAATATTTTAGTTGGTAAAGAAATGCAGTACTAAGATATTATACTGAATTTGGCTGTCAGAACCGTGGTCTACCACAACAAAAACCAAAATATTACCAACTCAGAATCTTTCAAGTTTCATATATTTTGATGAACATATGAAAAAACAGGTCATGGCATAATGCGAATACCTCTAGGCCTTCTGGGCTGCCCAGATTTTCCTACTGCTTCAGAGTACTTTCCTTCCAGAACCACAAGCAAATTCATCACAGGCACACATTTTGAAGTTGCATGTACCTGTGCTTTTATCCTCACCACTACCGCCCCTGGGTACTAATACAATAACTACTGTAACAACAAGCATTCTTTTCTATGATTGCAAATATTTATTGTGTTCAATTAATATGTAGAGCCCTGTTTCTAATAAACAAACATTCATTTTCTGAGAATTTTCAGATTCTGACACAAGTTGCAATACAGACACAAAATAAACTAAAAAATCAAATGTGATTGTGATATCTCAAATAGCTACTACTATCTATCAGTGGCAAAAAAAATTAAATATGTGTTTTTCCTTGTTTTTTTTTTTAACAGATATCCCTTATTTGCTGTGCTAGTGGAATCCCAGTATAAATTGTCCTCTGTGTGTTTCATGCACAACACCTGTTGCATTCACACAGTTATTACAGCTGGAGTACTAAGCTCTTATCTTCAGCTGTAGGAATTTATCCTTTCAAGTCAGGAATCCTCTTATTCTGTGAAGATAGCAAATGCTGCATAATGTCAGACCATGGCAAAACAACACAGGACTACCTCACAACAAGAATCATCTATTATGTTTGTTTAAATATCCTTGACTAAAACTTTCTTGTGTCTCTTTCTCTGAGAGAAGACGAATAGCTCCAATGCATAGCTTTAGGATGTGAGGTCAAAGGAGAAAGATGCATGTGTGTGGCAAGTTATAAGGACAGAGTGATTTTCCCAGGTGATAGATAATACTTTTTGCAGTGATTTTTTTAAAAATCTGTCTTGATTAGATAATCTAAATGTTTTAGTGGAAGAGGTACCCACTGTGCACCTTTAGACTTAAGAGAGACAAATACATTTGAGGGGAAAGAGGCTTATGCTACAGGAATAGCATTACAAACAGGAAAAAGAAAACTAAGGAACACCTGAGGCATATTCAAGCATAATATGATATACATGAGACAAGGACTGCATCAACTTAACATCTGTATAGAAATAATTCCTTCGGTTAGTTTCAGAACCCAGAAAAGCCCTCCCACTTATCCAGCTATGAATCTAAGCCCAAAATATCAGGGGAAAATACGAAGATATACTTCCTAGAAGTCTGTTCTTGCACAAAAGCATTCATCTAGGAAAATATGCCTGTAATCCATCAAGAGTGTGTATGAGATATCATACATAGCTCAGATAAAGCTTATAAAATGCTCAATCAAATATTGGTGTGATGGGCATAGAGAAATGAAAAACTATTGCCTATTATCAGAAGTTAATGTTCTCAGACACATCAGGAGGAAAACAAGAGATTTTCTTGACACTGCTGTCATCCCCTTCTAGGAGCCATTTGCTGGAGTCTTGCTGCATATTATTGGTTTATTCTATGATCACCACAGAAGAGGTACAACTGTGGTTGTGGTCATCTGGTATTGGCTCTGCAGACATAATCCTTTTCCTAATGCAGAGGTCGGAACAGTGTCAAGGTTTATATTTCACCAATTACCAAAGTTGGAGAAACATACTGTCAGACAAGTTTTCAAGGATTTTTGGAACTAAATGGGGTAAAACAAATAGAGATACACTAAGAGACTCCCAGGAACACTTTTGAAGCAGAAAGTCATTAAGTTACAATTTCTCATTTTTTGCGCTCCCTAGATAACCTGGCATACAATCTGATTTAATCACCTATCCAAATGTAAAAAAAATTTTTTTTTGGATGGCACTAGAGATTTTGGAGAGGATAGGACTGAACAGGAGGCTGAAGCAAGCATTATATATGCTCAGTGGGTCAATACTAATTTACTTTACATGATGAGTTTATAGAGCTGTACCTTGTCAAGGAAATCTATAATAAAAACTTAGGTAAACACTTAGGGCTTGAAGTCCTACTTCTTAGTTCTTGTTAAATATCAGCAGTTTCAGAATTGTTGGGAAAGGTCTATTGATGTGGTGAAAAAGGTTAATAACTTTACTAATAACATAAAAATCCCTTTTGTAACAAGGTCACACCAACAACTGCGAATGTGAGTAGGTTAAAATCTGATCACAGTAGGGAGGTGGTCATTAGCTTCCGATGCAGCAGGGAGAAGATAATTCAAACTGAGCACAAGATAGAAAAGTAAATTTTGAAGAACCAGTTCTAATTGAGTTTGTGATTTTTGTCATCATCCCAAAAGAGTGTACAGAGTCACATATGGAGGTTTTGCAGTCATCTGTGAAGTGGATACCTAAGAAGGAAAATGTCAGAGTAGGAATTTGTAACTGTCAGATCAGGTGCAAAACTCTGTGTGCGAGTACTGTGAGGAAATAGCAAAATGAGGTTGCATGGAAATCTCTGGAAAGCCAACATGTCACTCTCACCGATACATTTCTTTTTTGCATGGCCCACCATAGAGAAAAGAATGCCAGCACAATGGATTTAAATGGAAAGCCCTCTTTCCACAGAGGAAAAACAAAACCTGTTCTCATCACGGAGCAGAGACAAGATCATGTCAAAAGGCTGACTAGTCCTTCAACTCTATATTGAGGCAGGTCCGCTAAATGCTGGCTGGATTACATAGTCATGACAAGCTCACATTTCTGGCATCCCCTCCTTCTGCAACTGAAAACAAAAAAAAAAAAAGCATGGAATTATTTGGGGAAACCTACCTACACACATCACACTATTCAAATCATCTAATGTAGTCAAAAAATAACTTGGAAGATAAAGGAAGAAATCTATCCCAATCCCTTAAATGTGGAGGCCTTTACAGATTGACACAGATGCCTAAAATCAGTCTTCCACAGACCTTTCAGATATTATAGAAGCTTTGTGGAAAATTTCAATGACATTGTTCTACAGTTACAGCACCGCATAAGAAACAGAAGGTTAACAAAGTACCTGGTGGAAACTTTTCAGAGAGGCTTGAAGTAGATAAAGGAATTCTTGTCTTAATCTTTCTTGTCCCAACTTTACTGTCCCAAACTTTGCAAAAATATTTAAGCATATGTCCAAGATTTGAGATGTGCATAGGAAATTAGGAAAAGATGGAGAAGGAAAAAAAACTACCTTCATAGTCTTCTCAAGGAAAAAAAAGAAAGCAAAATTTTTCCATTATAGAGAAATTATACTCTCTAGCAGCAGAACCATTATCCCATCGATTGTAAATGTAGGCATCTCTCATACTAGTCCCCTTTAATCTGGTTTGACAGAATGAAAGGAACATATTCTAAATTGCTGTAATAGAGCTTTCTGCTTCAGGAATTTAATATAAGAGTTGTTCATATCAAAGGCACAATGTGCATATCAAAGTACTAGATTTTTTTTGTCACTTTCCAAAACAGTAAATGAGATGTTTACATTTAAATTATGCAAATATATTTTTTCTTTTCTATCTGCCTTAACCTTCAGTTTGTGTCAAAAGACACTTCAGGATAGTTGGCAAACATCAAAGCACTCTAGTCCCTACCTGTGTAATTTTTAAAGTAATTATATTAGACCACATAACAATGTTCAGTTTCTTGTATAGGTCTCATGGCTACAGAAAGGGCAAGGAGAATAGGAGGGCAAAAACTTTAGAAACCTGTAGAGGTTTCCACAGAAACCATTAATGTTTGAGTGCACTGGTGTGATAGAAGCATTTCCTAGTGTCTCATACTAGCTGCAGAATCACTAATAAAGCAGTTAAAGAGAGGGAAGACCGTATGAACTTTGGGGGTCTGTACCAATTCATTATAAAGACAGTATATACTTGTATTTCATAATTAATACATTACTTTTACACTAGCAAAAAGGACCAATTGCCTTAATTATTACCATAAAAGTTATTCACAAACACATTTCAAAGGTATTAGATAGTACTGCCTAGTCAGAGGATGTATTTTTTTGTATGGTTTTTTTCACTCTGGAGTTGCTTCAGTTACTGTATGTGAGTTTTATTGCCACATTGTGACAAACCACACTGATACAGGAGTTTTTTTGTGGCTTCATAAGTTTATCACAGTACAAATGTGTATGGTTTACCATATTGATTTTTACAACTGAAAATGCAGTTTTTTCATACAACTTGGGGGTGTCAGTCAAAGCATTTGGAGAGTTAGGTCTGGTTCTTTATGATACTATGCAGAGTCTGCTAGGGAGACTTTTATGGGGTTGAGGGGTTTGATTCCTACTGGGGGGGCATTGTCTGCCTAATTCTAGGGCAGTGGCCTAGCTGGAGCAGAAAAACACTCAAAAGAATCCTAGGAAGATGCTTCAGACGTGATGAATAGAACTATTGCACATCATAAGCCTTTTCTGACTGCTGGGGTGTGATGGCCTTGGAATGTGTCTTCTCGTATGATGTCTTGTCATTATTGCAGTATGACTAGGGTTGTGAAAGTAGGCCTAGGGTCAGGAGTCATGTGGAAATGTAGTGAAACCGTACGGTTAGTCCTGAAGTAGTGACTAGGGCAGTGGCTGCCCCGAAGATTGGTCAGGGGCTTGGGTCTACTATGTGTTAGGAATGTGCTTGGTGGGCCATCAGATATTTTTTAATATTTTCCTATAGGTACAAGTTAAATAAGAGAAAGAAGATGTAAATTGGGTTTATGGCCACTGCTACTTCTAGAACAGTTAGTAGGAGCACGATTGACAGAGTTGCCCCGTTCCTCTTCTGAAGAGTTATCTACATATTGCCTGGACAGCTGGTCCTGTGTTCCAGAGTCCCTACACACAGAGATACAGATTTTGGTCAGCTGGATTATATCAACTGCTCTCATCAGCATTTGTCCTGGGATACTAGTCTGCAAGATATGGCTGCTGAAAATCAGACCCATTCCCCACCTTGTCACTTTTGCTAAATTTACAAGGAGGATCAGAGCGAACACATCATGAAAGAGTCACATCTTCAACTGCCTCTACTGAGTCTACCACATCTTTCTTCTCAGTTACACTGGTTGTGCAACATGAACACAGGAGGGAAAGGAGAAATACACTCTAAGCACACTAGTGGTTTGGTTTTTGTCTTTTTTTCCCTTTTAATTGTGTCAGTGTTCCAAAGGTATGCGCTATTTGCCTTTTCTAATTTGAGTGAATGTAAACTCATTCCTCTGTATTTCGAGCTTCCTAGGTCAACTGAAAACCTAAGCACAGCAGGCTCACTGAGGAATGACATTTTAGACTTAATGCCCAATTTTCTGCATTCTGATGATTTAATCCTTTTTATATGGCTTTTAAAGACTGTTATTCTGGACTCTACCAACATGAATATTGACTTTAGCAGTTGAATAAAAGTATTCCTATGGACTGCAGAAATTTATCTTTGGATGTTAATATAATGTTCTCTTTTTGTATGTGTGGACACCATGGTATTAAATAATGAATATAAATAGCTATTCTTGGTGAAGAATACAGAATTGTTTAGCAAGCAGTCTGAAAATTTTCGCATATTATAATCTTATAAAAATATATTGCAGAAAAAGGGAATAAGGACAAGGATAAAGTACATGTAATTTGTGAGCATATAAAACTTCTGTTGTGAAATGACAATTGCTGATTTGTGGTGTGTCATCCTCTATACACTTCATAATACATATGTTAGATCTAAATTCCCTTTTAAAATGTGTCTCATGGTAAATTTGTGCGTAAGTGAAGTTCAAAGGGTTTTTAAGTATTCTAAATTTCATAATAATACATTTATGTATCCTCACTTATTCAGTAATATGTTTATTGAGTTTAGATGTATAGGTCCCCAATCTACAAAACTTCCACAGGGCTCCAGGTAGACATATGTCTTTGAAATTGCTTACAAATATCTTTACCCAACAAACTGAATGTATTGAAGAAGCCTGATTTGAAGGCAGTCCTGAACACTTCTTTTTTCTTTTTTTTTTACGGAGAAATAGAAGTAATGCTTCTGGAAGGGGTGGATAGTTAATTCTTGAGACTGGTGGTCTGTTGAGTTATACAGTAAGGAAAGCATAGAAAATGACAGCAAATATCACAGGCAGATTGTTCACAAAAGTAAAAACAATTGACCAATCAAAAAGCTCTCAACCACATCTTTCTTTTTTATTGCAGATGTGACAGTTGCAATTCATTTTGGTTCATGTTGAACATCTGAAATCTGGTTCTCTAGAGCTGAGGAAAAAATATAAGGTTAATGTAATGGTTATTTATGACATGTCATCTGCTATATACTTCATAATGCATATGTTGCATCTAAATTTTCTCTTTTAAAAAATATATCCTGATGACATGTCAAGGCTTATGGGGCCAGTGATGTTTAATAACTTGATCAATGATCTGTATGAGGGAATCCAGTGCACTCTCAATAAGTTCATAGGCAATATTAAATGGAGTGGGAGTGTTGGTCTGCTGAAAGGTAGGAAGGCTCTGCAGAGGGGTCTGGGCTGGGTGGATTGATGGGCATAGGCCAGTGGTGTGAGATTCAACAAGGCCAAGCACCAGGTCCTGCACGTGGGTCACAACCACCTCAGGCAGCACTACAGGGAAAAGTGGCTGGAAAGCTGCCAGGTGGAAAAGGACCTGGGAGTGCCAGTCAACAGGCAGCTGGACATGATCCAGTGTGCCCAGGTGGCCAAGAAGGCAAAAGGCATCCTGGCCTGTTTCAGCAATAGTGTGGCCTTCAGGATCAGGGCAGTGATTGCACTCAGCACTGGTGAGGCCACATCTTGAATCCTCTGTCCAGTTCTGAGCAATGGAGCTGGTGAAGGGTCTGAAGAAAAAGTCGTATGAGGAGCAGCTGAGGGAGCTGGGGTTGTTTAGACCAGGGAAGAGGATGCTCAAGGGAGATCTTATACCTCTCTACAACTGCCTGAAAGGAGGGCGTAGCAAGATGCAGGTCGGTCTCTTCTCCCAGACAACCAGTGATAAGACAAGAAATAACAGAGCAATATTTGCCCCAAAAATTCTTTCATTATCTATCTTATGTTAGTACACTAGGTTGCAAACACATTTCTGAAATTTGACCACTATGTTAAAAAGTTTGGCTGACACAGAGAGAAAATATACTATAAATTGTACCAGAATAGATACTTTGGAACATGAGCACAGAAAAAGAAAACATGGATCATAACTGGAAAAGAATTTTCAGAGCTGTGTCCAGTCACAGAGAGCAAATATTTTTGTGGGAATGTAGAACAGCCCAGGTGACAATTACCAAGCTATTAAATTGTCATCAAGCTTCAGCAGAATGTTTTCACATTTCAGAAGACCAGAATATGATCTTTCACAACACACAGCTAAGAGACATCATCCCTGTAGATGAAGTATTTCCCACACCGTGAGAGTGAGCTGTTAACAATAACAAAATAACAGGAAAACCTTTCTTGGAGTCCACAGATGGAGGAAATCAGAGGGGCCAGAATATCAGTAATTGTGGCCAATTAGTATTACCAGAACTGAGGACTCAGAAAGTCTCATGGTCCCAGATATTCAGGTTACCAGAAAACAAGAGATGTGACCAGACACGAAAGATTTTCTCTGCATGTTATGGAGAACAAAGTTCATTTCTCACTCTAATTTCATTGAATGCTAAAAACAAGATAGGGAAACAAAACATAGTAACAAAAAAAAAAAAAATTGAAAGGAAGAAGTGAGTCAAGTGCTCAAATAAGTACCCCTTGATTAAAATGTATATCCTACTTACATTAGATATATTTTAAATAATCTCTGACACAAATGTTCTTTGATCTTTTGTCTATCCAAATACATTCATTTCAAAAGAATTGTAGAATTTATTGAAGTTTACTTTAAAATTCTAAGAAGGTATTTCCACTCTGCAACATCAATGTAAATCTGGATTGATTGCCTGTGAAATCACTGTATACCTCTGGAGTGAACTGATGTATGAGATTGACATCACACTCCAAGAACTATATATATAATTTTGTCTGTTATGTTCTTCTTTCCACGTAGACATGAATCCATTTAATTTGGAAATTTTTATGTTCAATTAAAAAGAATCAGTGCATTTGAGCTGTGAGTAGGCTTAAAAAGGTAAAGGTTTGATCAGATCTCTTTTCTTTACCAGTTTTAATTTGCAAAAATGCCAATTTTGATGTCATTATCAAAGGAAGCAATTTTGCTCATTTGTTTACTAAATCATATTTACACAGAGAAATGTATTACTCCGTTAGTGAATTGCTTTGCAAATATTCATGTGCATTTATATAAAGTGACAGCTGTTCGTGATAATTTACCAATTTGCAGAATATTCCTTGACTCTCCAAAATGTGTGTCATAGCTGAATAAAATATTGCAAAGCAATTTTTTAGACATGACCTCCAGAGATGGTTTTCTTTGTATGACTTGTTAACTATTAGAGATCATAAGAGAGGCAACATAAACCAAATATTTTTTCTTTTCTTTCTTTTCCTTATGAGACATCACTAAAAATGTAGTAGACTCTAGGGACCCAGGACCTAAGATAAAAATTTTTCCTAAGGTATCACAACCAAGTCAAAAATTCCCAGACAATGACCATGCCACACACAATAGCAAAGATATTTATTTTAAAAGAGGCTTGAAAATGCTGAGAATTAGACTAAGCTGAGACAATAGACAGGCAGGAATAGTACTCGGCCTATTACTTTGATACAATACAAACTCGGTATCAATATGTATCAATCCATATATCCATGTATCAATATTTATGTTTTAGCTGATAGGAAATTTTGGATCAGAGACTTGTATGAGCATTAAGGTCTTATCTCATACCAACTTTAGTGAAACCAGTTCTCTCAAATTGCCACATCTGACAAATTCATTATATGGAACACTAAACATTCACAGGCTAAAGAATGAAATTAAATGGTTGCAAAATTTGAATGCATTTTAGACTGAATAGCTTACAGAAAGTAATTATCCTCTCAAACGAGCAAACATGAGAGTGATGTACATAAGAATAGAATTTGGTTCTGAACTTCCTCTTTTAAGGTGGCTTGCTTCTTTAAAATGGGTGGCAGTCCTGGGCCAGTGAGTTTGCCTGACATATTTTTAAAAACAATGCTAGAAAGAAACATTTCAGTGGGGAAAAATTCAAAATCAAGATATAGAAGTCAAGTATTTTTCTATTTGACCACAATGACACGTGTTGTTATTAACAATAATAAATAACAATCATAATCTACCTTTTTATATAAAAAGATTTTGTTTCAGGATCTTATGTGCTATGGAATGGCGATTAATTATTCTATTTCATAGTTGAGATAGTTAGGAAGACAATGTTTCCATATCGTTCCTACCATATTGGATGTGAAACACATGGGGAAGGAAGAAAAGTGGGACAAATGAGGAAGATGTAACTGTGATCTGGCTACTCTACACCATCATAACAGTTCAGAACATACCAATTATACGCTAATGTTATTTAAAACACTAACCTTGGTACTTATATAATCAAGACTGTGTAGACCTTCAGGTAAGTATGAAATAAGGAATGTGTAAAGGTAAATCTGAATTTTATCTCCATTCTTGCAGTTAGTAGAAGAAAAATGTAATAAAGCAAAATAATGGTTTCTGTATTTCATTAGCAAAGCTTGTATCCTTGTTTCAGTCTTTCTTCACCTTTATGAATGTGTTCTATTTTAGTACCGATGGTGTTTTGTTTTTTGTATGTGCCAAGCCACTATACCGTAGAGCCTTTCTACAGGTATTCTGAAATATCTCTACATTTCAGTAACATTTCTGAAGCCTTATAAAATTAAATCATACAAGAAATGTAGAGAATGAAACCTTTGTAATATATTTACATCCATCTTTGCTAAAGCGTTCTCATTCTAGAGAATTTTTTGGCTTCAAGAGAAATTAATAGTAGTGAATTGCTAGGAAACCTTTTAGTCTTCCTATTTTCTTTCCTATTTCATCGCCAGTTATGTTGTGCTTTCTGTGGCTTGTAAGTTCACAGGCATATCTTGCTTTTACCTTAACTTCTGATTTTAACTTCATTAGTACTGTAATAAATTTTTCCTAAAATAATAAATTTTTTGTTCCATAATACTGTTTTTTATTTTTACACCTAAATAAATTCAAAGGAGAAGAAAAAATATTTTACCTTTTAGCTCATAAGTTCTTTTCAAATGTGTGTGATGTATTTTCAATGCAAAATGAATGATTAAATGCAATTATCAGACCACTAGGGGGGAAAAAAAGTAATATGTTCCATTTTACTTACATTTTTTAAGGAATGAAAACTTACCAGCAAACCATTTTTCAAGCTTTGTTCTTCCCCCAGGCTTGAAATGAATATAAATAACTGTCATAAACTTAGCCAACAAACCACTGAAGGAACACAAACTGCAAAAGTGAGGCTGTTTTACCATGCTGCTGTGCCTGTTTCTTCACACACAGCACAAGCTCTCCCTTCTCATAGCGTGTGTGTGCATGCACTTACATGTCTGTAATGTTCACAGCTGCACTATAAAGCATCTTTGGTTGCTATAGATGATGAGGCATGTGCAAGTTGCTGATTCATCTTGAAACAAATATATAGTTAAGAGTACATTTAAGGTTCAGAGGAGAAAATAGAAAAGGAGAAATTACGCAGGGAGTAACTAAGCCTAGTCATAATTGCAGTAGGCTTAAGATGGTCTCAGATTGAAGACAAATTCATGTGAGATTTTTTCTTTTGTTACCACAAACTATTTTAAAAAAACATATATATATTTAAATGAATATATATGAATTATTGTTGCATACAGAAGTATGCTTAAATTATTCTTCTGATATGTAAAGTTATATCTATATACAAGAGCAAAATAGAAACTGAATCATCAGATACATATCTGTTGCAATATGAAAGCTATTCTATCAAACATGAAAATTAGAAATAAATTCTGCACTATATTTATTATTAAATATATGACAAGTATTTGAGAAAATTCTGTGCCATTCAAGATTCTATTAGCATTCCAAACTCTGGAGTGCTCTGTAGTGCGTCACTGCCACGGGCCGCCCGGTGGCCTGGCAGGAGGCAAGGCGGTGTCCTGGTCGGCGACCAAAGGGACACAGTCCTCGTGGCTGGTCGGAGCGCTCTGCTCAGAGGCACACAAAGGAGCAGGCTGCAGCTTGGATGTTGCCTANTTTATTGATAACAAAAAGTAACAAGGAGCTTCAAAGCTGAAGGGGAAGTGCCAGAAAAGGCGGGTGGGGAACCCAGACAAACCTTTTTATGGTGCTCTAAAAGAGGGAGGAACTAAGGGAAACAGTCTAATAGGGAGATGATGGGAATGACAGATAACCAATAGGGAAAGGAATAGGGGAGAATTCTGGAACTTATACATAGGCAATTAAACTAATAAATATACATAAATAGATGAACCAATAAGGACTAAAGAACAAGAGAAGGGTCTAGAAAGAGGGGAGGAAATGTGGCAGTGGCAATCACCCAGAAGAGGATGGCCTTAGGTCTGATGATCATCCTATGAGCTGGCCTCAGACCTGCCCTCGGGATCGAAGTCAGGAGCAGGAAAATTGATCCATTTAATGACATCTAGCCCTGAGGTGGGCTGGGTCACTGCAGCACTGTAGTGATGTGCAGAAATAACTGAAGTAATCCATACAGCAGAAACAGTATAACGAGGCTAGTGGTGGCCTTTGCCCGCAGTGTCCCTGCCAAAATATGAAATGGGAAAGTCTGACATGTTACCGTTGTAAGAAGGTTCTTGGTACCCTTCTGGAACTAGCTCTCATCCTGTCAGTGCAATGCTCACTAGCTCTACTTTAGATAAAATACAATGAATCATCCAAAATTTCACTTTAAACTAATCTTGCTTAAATTGATCTTATTTGTTAAATCCAAAAGGAAAGTCAGATGAACCAGTATCGACAGAGCTTTTCCGATGGCAATGCAAAGGAGAAGCAGGGACAAATGGATCTTTGCTAGTAGTATCTTCAAAAGCTAATTGTCTGCTAAGTGAATGCCTTTCTGTAGCTGTTAGTCTTTTCTACTGAGGCAACTTTGATTTTAGTACCTGAAACAGCACAATATCAAGTACACACCTGAGATGGTTTTGAGAAACCTATCTCATGTAATGAGTGCTTTTGGAGCTGTTCTGATCTGATGGCAGGATCCATTGACACAGAATCCATGGTTACGTTAGCCAAACAGCAACCCTTGAAACCATCTGATTGTTCTACGTCCTCTTGCTACACACCCCTTTTGCATTTATCTTTAACTTACTTGTGTCCTGATAGATACTTGTTGTGGACGCCCAGTTGTTCTTCCATGTATAGCCAGATTTCCTCTCTTTGTCTTAACAAAGTAACACTGCTAATCAATGTCAAGTAATGCTCCTAACTTAGCATCATGATCAGACCACAGTATCACAAAATTATTTTCCCAGGTAATTTGAGAAATCACTTTGACCACTCTTAAGCCTTGGCTTAACCTGTGACTCTGAGGTATTTTTCTGTAGAGCAGTTTCAGCACAAAAGTGTTTCTGCAAATGTTGACACACAGAAGATTGAACACCCAGTTTTATGTAACTGTAGGTTTGAGTAGCAGTTCAAGAGCAGCCTTGGAGACTTTGGGACTTAAAGAAAGTAAAGAGAGAGGTGCATACATATCTTTTGAGACTCTTATCAGAGAGTTTAAAATGCCAAGCTGAGAAAGTAATTTTAAAAAATGGCATTTACAAACCTGAAAATTGTAATTATATAATTACCTCACCTATGGACCACTCCATGTAAAAGAATTGGCCAGATAAAGCATATGTGTAAGGGTAAATAAGTTGTCTCCATTAGTCGAATAGAATTCTGCCAATATTTAGGCAGAAACTGTTCAAGAAATAGAATCTTGATAAAATGATTTCTTCTTAAATACCCACACTTTTAAAATTTCTGTAAAAAAGTAATTTTAACAGTCACAATTTTAGTTTAATCATAAATTTCTAGATACAAATTCATATTTGAAATTTAATCTGAAATATTCTTTTTTGAAATGTGGACATATTTTATCATTTGATCTCTTAATTTCATTGTTTTCTAAAAAATAAAAGTCAAGTTTCAAAAGACAATCTATTTCTACAATAAGATTATACAATAAATGTTAGATTCTTTTTCGTCATTTGGTTAACTGCTATGAAGCTGTAAACAAGTGGTGTTACTTTCATGTACTTTTTACCCATGGTAGTTTTTCATAAAGTTATAACATTGCTTCCTTCGATAATGATGTTTTGGTGCTTAGAATGTTAAGATGAGAAGAATTTTTGTGAACGTAAGTCTAGCAGTCTCGTTTTAGAGTTCTGAAATCATTACCTTTATTGCTGCCTAAAGACATAATGCATCACTTACAATAGAAGCCAGCAGTGGCATTTGTCTTCCATCACTTCCAGGCTTGCCTTCATTTTTTGTATTAATTTATGTACTAAATGTCTTGGATCTAAAAAAGATTAATGCAAAACGGCAAAAAGGTGCAGCACACACTATAAAATGGCATACTTTCAGAGTATACATTATATGTTCAGGTATAAGCAATGTAATATGCTGTATTGTTATTTTCCTCACAGAGCAGTAGGTGGTATCTGGGACACCACGTTCTTATATTGCTTTATTTATAGGCTTTCATACATGACAATGAGTAGTAGAAATTAATGGGATCTTTTAAGTGATGTGAGATCACCCTCCACAGGAAATACCATAGAATGCAGAATTCCTTGATACCCTGCAGGTTCCAGTAATTCCCCCATGTGCTGCTATAACTTCCGTAATATTCTACGGCATTCTTCTGCTGTGATACATCCTGTTCAGTCACTCAGTTTACCAGTCTTTTGACAGCCAACAACCCTTTCAAAAATAGAGAATTGAGACATAGGACATTTTCCATATTTCACAATTTTTGGTCACAGCTTTCATCAATTCAGCCTGCAATGATATATGTCTTACAGAGGATAATCTTGTTTGGAAAATTGCTGCTCTATTCCCCTTTCTTTCTCCCTTTCCCTTTCCTTTCCTTTCCTTTCCTTTCCTTTCCTTTCCTTTCCTTTCCTTTCCTTTCCCATCCTTATATATGTCTACCTGTTTTGGTTTTAAATCATTTAACATAAAAATGCAGTAATATATATTTTCTTAATTCATAACAACAGTGATTCACAATAGTTTGTCTTTTCTCTCATGTAAACTTAAGTAGAAGGTAATTAACAAACATGCATTACAATTCCCAAATAAATGTCCCAAGGATGAGGAATCTATGTTGTCAGAAAGAAATATCCGTAGTCTGGGTAGTACTGAAGCTCTTACCCTCTCTCAAACCTTGGTATTTGGCTTTCCCATGGAAGCAGACCGATGATGCCATAAAAGCCTTTGGGTTTGGTAAGATATGAAAGGTAGACAAAAGTAGAAATTAAAGGCAAGAAGAGAAAAGAAAGTGTATATCTTTGTAGATAATGATTTATATATCTTTGTAGATAAATTGTTCTAATGAGCAGGGGGGTAAGCAAAAACCCTCTATAGGTGCTATTCTCTACAGCAGAGATGTCACTCTACAGAAAACCAATTTAAAAGGCATAGTTATTGTAACTTTGCTTTAGTGATTTGGCAACACTTCTTTTTCTCTATTCTCTTCCCCTGCTGAACCCATCACTGTACATGACTCTCTCTACCATTCTCTAACAGCTTTCTCTTTTCTTCACACCCATTGCTCCACCTCTCTTTCTAAGTCCCTTTTTAATGTTATCCCTCTCTTTTAATGTTTATATTTTTTCTGCTCCACTTGAAGCTACTGTCCTCTTGAAAGTCTTGTCCCATACACCTGGAATTAATGAAAAACTTTGGGCCTTTGTACAGTTCATTTCTAGAACCCTCTCACTGGACAATGGCTTCTAGCAATAGCAATGTATGTGGTTCTCCCATGAATGAAAAAATGCAGTATCTTTCTCATGTGAGAAACACTGGTATTTTGAATTATTTTGTTCCAGGCAGACTGTGATGATCAGAAGTAGCTATTTGTAAACCCAGTTCCTCATCTTCAACAGGAACCACAGTCAGCTTTAAACAAGGTGATTGTGACTGCTTAGCAAAGGCAAGGTATAACACCTCCCATCAGGATTTCTATGTCTACTCCATGTTCTGTGTCCTGCGGGGACAGTGAGCAGGACACTGATTCATACAGAAATTTACAGCCCAAATATCAGAGCAGTGATTCTCAAACCTGGTTTGTTCAGATGCAGGTACGCTGCAGACACTGATATGCTCTGCAGGAGGTGGGGGCAGGTGCTTTGCAGTGGGTCCTGAGCCAGTGCTGTGGTAGGAGGGCACCAGCCCCATTTCCCCTCTCACCTGGTTTCTCACAAAGTCACTGCTGGCCCCAGAGTTCCTGCTGATCCTCAGCAGGCAGAGGAGCAGCAGCTCTCCACAGCTGCCAAAGAGAAGACAATGAGATGGATACTTGACAGGTGTGAAAGGGGCACTTATTACTGATTTATGATGTGCCTTTTGGCACTAGCATTGTACACCCCATACCTTCAGACCTCTTTCAATATACATTTGAATTAATTTAATTTATTACAGAGTTAGCATTTTATTCTTTCCTTTGAACTATCAGACCATTGATCATCTCAATCTTATATTGATGCCCATAAACCGGTCTTATTGTTCATCTGAATTTCATAGAGGTGTGTATTTTAGGGGGGGAAAATTATGTATGTCATGTATAATAAAATAAATTTTATTGTTTCTTTTCCTTAATCTCCAAACAGTATTCATAAAGTACATTAAGCAAAACATCTTCTAGAACGATTTATGAATTTTATATTTTGAACATTGCTAACATTTTCAAAAGCTTTGGGGGTCAACTCCCACCTTAAGTTTAGAAAACCTTCAAAAGTAAAACTATGGAAAGAAACCTTAAAATCAATAAATTTTTTTACATCAAAGATCAATTTCTATAGTTATTATAACTGTATATATTATATGCTGAGGGTTTATCGTATATTGCCTCTGGTAAAGTAAATAAAATATGACAAAATCTTTAAGAAAACATTGAAATTCAAAATTATGTATGGGATGACTTGCAAAGAAAAAAGTGAAGGCTAGAGATAGGTGACAACTGGTAGATGAAATTTATTTAACCTGTCAATTTAGGTAAAGACTGCATTACTGAATTTTACTGACATATCTAACAGTAAGAGAAGAGGTGAAGGCAAAGAATAAATTGAAAGTTAGCTGACGAGATGATGCACTGAAATACCTACCTATGGTTCTCAGAAAAGTTACTGTCAGCCTGGTCTTGACACTGGAAGTACAAATATAAACATCCTTTTCAGGAATAATAAGACAACCTCAAAAAATTCTGCAGTCATAAGAACACAAATTACTGTTATGTCTGAAATAGATACTTTGGTAGGTACTCTAATAGGATTAATTATATTTTGGAATTTTCTTTTTCTATATTTATTTTAAATGGTGTTTTTCTTCTCATATTTCTAAAATGATCCTTCCCCTTTCAAATATGGATGATATTCAAGAAACCGCTGACTTCTTCATTTCCCTTGTACCTAAACCTGCATTCACTTTGGTAATTTACAGCTAAATCTCCTCCTATGCAATGTAATATGCACTACAACATTTCAGTAAAAAAGCTGTTAGAGACTTGAAGAGAAACAAACTTTCTGTAATAAAAAGACTGCATATTTATCCTGCTCTTTGTAAAAGCAGTTTAAATTCTATCCAGGGAAGGGGTGAAAATTATTTTGCAAACTATGAGATGATACTTGCAGTACGTTGGTTTCCAGACTAAAATTACACTCAGCAATCAGTAGGGGAAATTCATCCTGTTTATATTTTTGTGGTTTGGTGATATAATTAGAGTTGAAGTGTAGAAGAGTCTTTGTTTTCAGCCCTAGAATTAATTTTACCCTATCTAATTTTTTTTTTTTTAAATCAAACTATTCATACTGAGCTTTACAAAAAGATTGAAAACAATAACTAGCATATGTGTCTTCCTTTCTGAGAGGAGGTTGGATGAATACATCACAAAAACAACAGAAAACTTGATTGTAAATATCTCCTTAAACTGGTTGTAAAGCTGCTTTTCAGTGTTTGCCTCCTACTGAAGAAGACTGCTTTCTAAAAGATTTTCATCAGGATCCCATGTGATTCCTTTTCATCTCATCTCTACTGCTGCCTGTTTAATACATAAATGAATTTTCAATCAAATCTGAAATCATGTAAGTCCAGAAACAGGGAAGATAATCCAAATAATTCTTCTTCACTTTTATTATTTGTATATCTATAACATCTTAACAGTATTAGTGTCACTGCCTAATGACTGTACTAACTATAAAGAAAAAAGATAAAGTTTTGCTGCATTAATAAAATAAAAGTATTTATCTGCAATATAACATCAAGGGCAAATATGCCACAAGTCATAAACATTATTCAACTTTGACATGAAACCAAAAACTTTATTAATGTATGCTCCTTTATGGAATTTCACTCCTATAAAATGTAGCAATGATTTGCAGTAAAGTAGCAGTGATCTGTAATGAGAAGTGCACTGAGGATGATTTAAACTCAGTTGCAACTTCAGCTAACAGCAAGAAAACACTTTAATGGGATTTTCTATTTCTCTGAGGACAAACTTTTTTTGTCTTAGTAAAAGATTTTTATTTTTATTTCCATTTCACTCTTGGAGAAAAAGTATTCTGCTGGCGTATGTTTCCATTATTCTTCTTTCCACAAATTCCCACCATAACAATTTTAACTACCTGCCTTTATGTCAGATATGTGAGGTGCAGTTTCTGCACAACAATGTGAGGATGACAGGAAGGGTTTCATGCTCATTTCCAGACAGCAATGAGGCAGACTGTCTAGGATGCGATGTCAGAAAGACTGTTCACTTAGCTCCAAATAAGACAAGTGCTTCATATTCCTGCTTTTCAGGTTTTTCAAGTAGTCTCAATCCCAATCTATGTGGAGTTCACATTCATGAAGCAGCTTGAAAAGCTGAAAGTGTGTCCTGATTCAGAGCATGACCTTGGTTTATTTATAAATTCAGAGAGAGCAATCTTTATAAAATCTGGATTGAAAAAATCTCCTGTATGTTGCAGTTAGCAAAATCTAACAGAGCTTTGTAAAGTATATGTGCAAATAAAAGGGAAAAAAATACAATTATATTATCACCATAACTGTGCAACAGATTCAATCATTCGAGATGCAAATTTCCAACTTCTGTGCTCTGGGAATAACTTGGACTCCATAAGGAATTGCTATCTCCTGTTATAAGTGAATGTATTTACCAGCTTAGGGTTCAATTACAACCATCATCTTGAAAATGGAGCGATCCCTGAAGAAACTTAAAATGATAGATACTGGAGTACATTAGGTCGTAAAGGGACTTTCTTGGTCATAGAGATCATTCCCTTGCTAGTGCTAGAGAAGATAACCACATTACATAATCCATTGATCAAGTTCCATTTTGAAAGAAGTTACTTTTATGGGATTAGTTTTTCCCTCTTGCCTCTCCCCCTCCTGTTGTGAGTCATCCTTCTTCCCTGTACCGCAAAACACAAATTGTTCAAAAGGAAATCAATTGTATTTTCCTCTTGAACATTTCAAACACAGAATAACCAGCAAATTATCACTTGCTATAATCTTAGTTTCCTTAAGTAATTGTTTTAATTAAAAAAAAAAACAAAAGAGAAAGAAAGAAAAGAACAGAACTAAAATGAGGAAAAATATTTCTGTTTAATTCTGTTTTCTGTGTCCTATTGTTACAGTTTTCTGCCATGAATTTCATGTCTGTTTCCAGTTCTTTCTTAGAGCTCTTTTTCTTATTCCCATTAAGACTACTTTTTAGTACATTTATCTTTCAGTCATTAATAATTAGCACTATAAAGAACACTAAAATTGATTTAAATTAAAAATGGAAGATTAAAGTAATATCTTATGGAGAGCATCAGATAACATCTGGTTGACCTCATCATATCCAACACAGAAGTGATGACTTCATCTACACTTTTTCCCACTGTGTAAAACTATTGCTGAAAGCTAGTTGGCTTGTAAGCCTAGATTAGGTGCTGAAGCTCAGGTTTTCTCAAACTTTTACCTCCATGTCCAGCAGTCATTCCTATTGTGAGCTTATCTTCTTGTCTCTCTTTTCAGGCCGATATTTTCCATGCATAGAAAAAGGCAATACTACAACCAGTTTCAAATGCAGATTTCCATTTTTGGGTGAAACACTGAGATTTTAAAACGTAATTTTTTCTTACACTGAGGTACAATGTCCAAATCCCTTTCAAATGTATATCACCTATATAGTGATCCCATTATAAAGATGCATATACATAATTATACGTAAGGATAAATGGGTATAAGCATAACAGATATAGCAAATATACATTTTTAGCATGTATATTTTCTTTTAAATATATCATCACTAGAAGGTATAAAACCAAGCTTCAGGTTTTAAATATCTGAAATAATAACATAATTTCCTATGAAAATCTAATTTCACTGAAATGTAATTTTTCACTGGAGAATTTTACTCAGTTTTAATCTTGAATTGCAAAATTCTCAAGTGCCTGGTGGGTATTAAAATAGTAATTTTTCTACACATGCTGTGATATCACTATTGTTGTTGTCAGATTCACATATATTTAAATCTGCAATATCAGTCATGGCTTTAGACCTCAATAATTACACCTTCAATACACACTTGGCATCAGTCTAACCAGAATATTACGTGGTGAAAACCTTCAAATTTCCTCAACCAATTCATGTGACAAAATTCAAAATACAAGCACAGTTATATTATATTATATTATATTATATTATATTATATTATATTATATTATATTATATTATATTTATTATATTTATTATATTATATTTATTATATTATATCATGTACAAGCTATTTTTGAAATTTATCCCAAGAATTTTTAATATGCAGGACATATTGCAATAAAAGTGTGCAACTTTTCAGTAAGTACTTTAAAACCAAAGTATTTATATAATCTGATTAATTAACAGTCCATGGGCATTGTTTTTTCAAGAATATTAAGCTATAAAACCCTAAAAAATTTTCATGCCTGGCTGAATTATATGTCTGTCCCTATATTAAATTAAATCTAGCAGAATTATCCACCAAAACTATCAGTGATATTCATGCATTAATTCAGGTAACTTTAGCAAGTTCATTCCACTGTTTTTAGAGATGGTTTATTTCAAGTGTTCTTCAAGTTAAATTTTTGTGGCACATATGGAGAATCGCTGATTTTATGAACATTTGTTTTGCAAATGCCAAGCTCATTATGTTTGCTTTTATGGTTTTCTTCCTCTGATATTGTCTTCTAAATGTCTAAATATAGCATGTAAAAACAGGCTTTATTATACTAGCCTTCTCAAAAGTTCTAATTGTGAAAAGAAAACCATGCTCTATGGCATAACTTATTCTACTTGTAAAACCTGTCTTTTTAGTCAGTATCTAGCTGTAGTCCTCTCCATTATTTTTGTATACATTTTATAGAATTCTAGCAAAAGAAAAAAATTACTCAATTTCTGATCTCTTTATTTCAATGGATGGCAAACAGTACATATACACGCATACCCAGACAAATAAGTTATTTTGAATTTTGCTACACACATATTTGTGTTGATGCTTCATTGATAGTCTATTTGTAGACCTAAGCACCTTTCCCACTGTGGTGTATATCACCTCCAAAAGAGAAAAAGGCAAATAGGATAATCTTGAGCCTCAATATCTTCTAATTATGCAAGACCTGTTGTCTGGAATTAGACTCCTTATAAATAACCCATCCGTACTGCAAAACAAATATAAAAACATAAGTCTGTTTCAGCCATATGCTTTAGTGTAACAGTGTATGCAACAGTTCAAGAAATGGGGAGATATAGATAAAAAGGTAAATGAAATTATGTTACAAGCTACCACAGAAATAAATTGTCAGAAAAGCAGAAGGATTCTCACTCTTTTGATATGTCATACTCATGATATGAGGCCAAATGTAGGTTACTGACTTTGGTACAGAGATTAATTTTGCACAACATAATGATGTGGTCATGCTTGTTCTCAATATTAATGAACATAAGCCACTCAGTTTATTTCCCTACTCAGATAAGAAGGGCATCTGAGTGATTAAGCTCCCCTATTTATTGATTTGGTTTTTCCAAGTATAGTAGGATAACACATGAGTAAGATCCTGAGTTATGTGCGACACCTTTTGCTCTGGGGGACTACAGCATGCGGTGAACTTCAAACTAGTGAAGAAAAAATCATAAATTAAGTGTATTTGAAAGAAGAACCTCAGAGAGACCCATTCTTTTTTGTGTATACTTTAATAAGTCAGCAAAGCAAGTTTTAAATGGATTGGACTGCCAAGAACAGTTTGTTGAACTCTGAGTGAGGCCAAAAATTTACACAGATGAAAAAATCCACTGCATTTACTTGGATGCAATACAGATGAAAGATGTTAATCGTCTGCGGCATTTTTAAGTTTGGTTGAAAAGCTGAAAAGAAATAATGAAGAATAATATTCTGTGTATAAAGTGTATGTAAATAAAGAAATCTCAATGAAATCAAGTAAGCTGCCTAATAAGAGTGGCACTTTAATTTGTAGATTTTATAGGCCTTTTTTGTTTAAACAATCTTTGTTAAATAAAGCCACATCATAGTAGTAAGGATGTGAAAGATGGATCAAGGGATTTCCTCTTAGATCACACTGAAGGCTAATACTAACTGTGAGAGATTCCATTGGCCCCCAGACCCCAGGGTGCAATAAGGCTGATCTCCACATTGCCCAAGGCTGGACACCACTAGACTGGGCAGGCTATCTCCATATTGTGTATGACTTGGCCAGGGTCTCTTCCAAATTCCTTGTGGTGTTCCTCTGAGTTTAAAAACTTCTTTTTACTGTACATATGTTTCCTGTAATGTCATGAGTAATTAACAGAAAGTTATCGCTTGGGGGAATGGAGGACACAATTCTTTTGCAACAAGCACAAGACCTCTATGGTATGTGCATGAAGAATTATGGGGAGTTAAAAAACCCAGATGTTTGTGATTAATCCATAGAGCCTATCAAGAAGGATCCCTGGAGAGAACACCCACCTGAAGGCTTGTTTAAATGGGAGCTAGTTGATTTGCTCTGAAAGAAGCGTGGAACTGACGTGATAAACTTGTGTAAAGTAGGAGCAGGGAAGTAACTGGATCAAGTCTGATGGCCAAACTACTTTATGATGAAGAAATAGCCAGAATCTCCCATTCAGCTGAGGAGTTTCATTATTTTATGATGGGAAGTCAATTATCTTGAGATGCAACATCCCATCACATCTTGAGGTGCATCTACACTGGTGATTTCATGCTTTGGAATGGTTCTTTTCAGATGTAGATTTGGGTTGTACCTGTGCCTGTATTAACGGTTTGCTGTGCACTGTAGAACATTGCCATGCATTTCTAAGGTTTCCCTCATGGCTAAAACAAGAGTGATATTGTGCCTTTCTACACCATCCAGAAACCACCACTTGCAATGTAGAAAAATGACCTTCCAACACTTTGCTCTCTACACGTGTGGAGGATTTTAGCATGACAGCAAAATAACCTGGGATAGCTGTACAGAAATCTAATTAGCATTGCCTGTTAGGAACAGCTGCACAACATGATCATATAACCATAATGGAAAGGCAAAACTTCATCTTTGTGTAGCAACAGTCAGCAGTGTAGGTGTGCCCTGTGTGGGTACATTGTAAGTTTTAACAGTTTTTTGAAGGACATCATGGCTTTGAGCATACAGTGAGAAACAATATAGATTTTCACCCCTAGATCTACGCAGGACTATAGGACCATCAAAACCTTTTTCCTTGTAGAAAATGCCTGGATAAAAAAAGCGAACTGTGCATTACATAATTTGAAATTTCCCCATACGCAAGTAGATTTTTGACAAAATTTATATATTTTGGTGTAATTACTAATAAGCAAAAGTTTTAGCAAAATAGAGAACAAAGGCATTCTTCACAGAAAGATACCCATTCATAAATATTTAATAAACTCCACATTTTCACATTCTGGAAGACAATCTACTGTTTGCTGCACTAGTTTTCCCCATGCCCTGAATCTGAGGCAGTATTGGGAAGCCTAATTCTATCAAGGACTTGGCAAATTTAGTAATTTGGCTTTACAGAATACAGGCTGGACAGCCTCAGTCTAGGGCTGTCAGGGATTGAAGCCATATTGCCATACTCTTGTCTGACAAATAATCGTATCCTTTTTGTTCTGTTTTTCTTTCTTTAGCAAACAGATGGTGTTGGTGCCTGACTGTGTCCTAAAATAGTTTCTAACTTTGCAACCAATTCTAGTTTCTTCACACTCAAATGCATTTCATCTTAGCCCTTTGCTCTCTATTTCAGCACTTATTCAGTGTTCACCTAGCGGTGAGCTTACAGCTCATTTCTCTTTGCATTTATATTCTTTTTTTTTTTTTTTTTTGCTTAGGTACACGTAGCCTAAATGAATACAGCCCTACAAATTGAGTGACAAAAAATGTCATCTAGATATTGTGTTCCTGTATGGAATAAAAAAGAAATCCTATAATAAACTTGCTACAGAAGCAGAGAGTCTGCTGTTCAATCAGGAGCCCCTGCACTATATTGTCCCATATAAAAACAGGAGATAGCAACAAAAGAGAAGCATTTTAGCCATCTCGATAGTCAATGAATGTGCTAACTGCTTTTGTGGAATTACAGTGTTCTTCAATGTGTTACCTTTATCAAACCGAGACCTGCATAAAAACGAAATGTCAGACTCCAATACACTTCTAGTCAGTCATACAGTTTATCTTCTCGTCCCCGATAGAGTTCACAAATTTAATATCTGTCCTTTATCCTTGTCTCAATTCTCTTTCAGCTTTGTATTTGATTTTCCTTCTGTCCTGACTTGCAGGAAATGCTTCATCTTCCTATAGTAATCACAATAGAAAGAATGGAAAAGCATACCAATTGCCATTATGAAGTGTGTGAGGGGTAATCAAACCACTTTGATGGTCAGACAAAAATATGTTCATTGCTATTCTACCACATACATTTTAACCTATTTAGACATTGCCTGCCTTAAGTACGTGGATAGTTTAAACTGAAAAGTTTATTGACAACCTTATTAACTGCGCTTCATGTCTTGTGTGGGAAAAAATATAATTTATCCTTAATCAAAAATAATAGGATTACTTGGAAGAAACAGCTGATAACATCATGAAAATTATTTTTCATCTGATAAGAAAATGTAATGATGAATTTTTGCCTTTTGGTTTTTGTGACTATAATTAAGAATGACTTTTCAGGTCTCCATATGGTCTGTAAATGACAACTATACCAGTTTCTACTTCTTCCAGGACATTCACAAAGGAGAATAAACTGAGCTTACATTTTCTCTGAATTGAAAGTACTAAAAGAAAAATTGCTAAACTGACCTGCTACAATGTCAGCTATGTATTTCTGTGGAGATACATGCGACCACTAAAGCCTTGACTCTTTAAAATGCTGAGCAAGGTTCATATGTGAAACAGCAGCCAGCTCCTTTACAGCTGTGAACTCTCAACTCAATTTTCTTTCTCCTAGCTGGTACAGTGTAGTGTTTTGGAATCAGTATGAGAATGATGTTGGTAGCAGACTGATGTGTTAGCTATCGCCAAGTAGTGCTTACCCTGCCTAAGTCAAGGACTTTTCAGGTTCCCATACTCTGCCAGTGAGTAGGTTCACAAGAAGCTGGGACAGAATATGGCAGGACAGCTGACACAAACTGACCAAAAGGATATTGCATATCACAGAACATCATATCCAGTATGTAAACTGGGGGAAGTTGGAGTCATCAATCACTGTTGGGAACAAATTGGGGATCAGTCAGGACGTGGTGAAAAATTGTTTTGTGTATCACTGGTTTTTAACCCTTAAATTTTATTTCCCTCCCTCTTTTTTTTATCTCCCTTTTCACGACTATTATCCTTACTAATTATAATTATAAATTATTATAATAGCGTTTTACTTCATTTCAATTATAAAACTGTTCTTATTCATGGATTTTTCCAGTTCTCCTCTCCATCCTACCTGGTGGGAGTGGGGAATGAGAAAGTTTCTTCATGGGGTTAAATCACCACACTACTCATTTTCTCAGGTCCTGAAAATAGAGAAATCTTGCATTTCCATGCATTTAGGAAGAGGGGCACTTGATGAAAGAACAGAAGTATAGGAGATGCTGAACTACTATCTGGCAAAAAAATCCTGCAATGTAAAGAGAATGGAAAAAAAGTAGATGTGCGTAGGTTGAACTCTGACATGAGTGAAATTAATCAAGGGACATAGTACTGCCTTAAACCCAAGGAAAACTGTTTAAAATTGAACTACCAGCTAGAGTGAGGTAAGGGATGTTGAGGCTGTTGAGAAGGGTTACCATCTTTTTGTAGTTGAAGTGGAAAGCAACATCTGATCATCTAAATAGCAGCAGCCCTTTCTGTCAAGTTAGGCAGTGTTTTAAATTTCTGGTCCAGAAAAAGTTGCTGTAGAGATTTGTCAGCAGTTGCTAAGTTTTGAAATTCTGGTTTGTTTTTTTTTTTACAGACACTTTTTATTTATTTTCAAGTTGTAATAACTTGGATTGCTGTAACAAAATAATAAAATCAATCTTTGGGAAAATAATTTGTATTGTGGAAAAGTCTACTCAATATAGTACATTCTGTATATAAAAATTGACCAGAATTTCATAAGAATTTTTTTTCCCAAGATCCAATTGACTTTTTATAATTCTTGAAATTAATTTCCATCCAACTAAAGATGAATTCATAAGAGTCTGACTGTCATTAGAAATACTTCTGTAACACTTCCTGTTCCTAGCATGAGTTCACAGAAAGAAGGTTCATGCTGTTATTCCAGGTAGCTATTGAAAGACAAAGACTGGATACATTTGGTGTAATATCGCTGCTTAAACAGATTGGATTTTGTGTTTATTTTAGCTATCATTAGAGAGCTAACATAAAAAGAGGGACATCACATTATTCTAAAATTAGTCATAATTAAATAATTTCCTTTACAGATACCACAAATTATATGGAAAAATTATTTTGAGGAAAGAAAACGATAAACCTGAAGTCGCCTGCTGCAGGAAAAAGGTAGATTTCTAGTTAAGGTGTTCCATAAAATTTTCAGAAAACTTCTCTTTGAGTCATACCTCTCTTAGAAGCTTCCTGTATGACCTTAGGCAAATTGTCTAATTTTGCTGTGCTTCTTTTCTCATGTAAACTGTTTTCTTTCTCACAGCATCCTTTTTCATCACCATGGAAGTGATGGAAATCATCCTAACTGTGCCGACTCCCAACAATGTGCCAACATGTCTGGCTAAAATAATAGCATTTAACTGAGGGGGGAAGCAGAAGACACAGATCTTCTGGCATTTCCTCTGCTAGTAAATATGCTGTCACTTTCCCTAATAATTACTTCAGGTTGCACATTGTTGACATTTACAACAAGAAACAAAACAGCAATGAAAAGCAAATACCATGAAAGGTACAAACCTAAAATGATAGGACACCTTGGATCACAGTATTTACTGAAATTATTGATTCATTTCTTGGAGTATTTTTTGTGTAAAAGATATATATATATAATTATCTCATTAGTGTAGCAATCTGGTTTTCTTATTAATAAAGGAAAAGTAACTTATGAAAATTACCAGATCAATTTATTTTCTTCTAGTTTATAATTTGCTGTAAAACCTGTGAAATATAAATGAAACATTTCTTCAGTAGATCCTAATGACAACTCGATTGGGACTGTATGGCACAATAGTGAAAAGATAAATGTCCTTACAATGAAGATAGGTAAGATAGGTGTAGTCAATGTCAAAAATATGTTTTTTTACATAAGCAGAAGTTTGTTGAGTTAGAAAAACATTTACATCATAAAAGTTTGTACCCAGGTTTGTACATACATTTGGGTTTTGCATATGTTACATCTTCTTCTGCCACTGTCACTGAGAAACAGCAAGTGCATTGTCACATGCTCAGGAGGGAGCCTTCTTGCCTGTGGCTTGTGTGCCCGTAACCTCAGTGGACCCTGGAATCCACAAAGATTCTCCTTGTGCTGCCACATGCTCAATGCAGATGGCATCTTCAGAGAGTATGTTGGCAGACACACACAGGCCCGTATTTACCATGTGCAAACAACGTTTTTTAGGAGTTTGTAAGTCAGCCAAAGGCAGGTGTCTTTCACACAGATAACAAAACAGTTCTCTGACCTCATGTTGATACTCTCCATTTCTCCAGCTCCCCAATTGCAAGTCCTTGCTTAACATATGAAAAAGTTTTTTCACCCAAATGATATTATTCGTTTCATAAAGATGATTTTTTTTCTATTTCCAAGAATAGCTGGTCTGTTTTAGCTGAAATTTAAGTTATGTTCAATACTCAGCCAAAAATATCACTTTCAATTCAACAAACACCATAGGGAGAGTAACCACACTGTAAATTTAACTTGCAAATGTTAATTCAAATGTAAATTTTTAAGAACTTACAAACAGCTTCAGTAGACATTGTCCCTAATACATTCTAGTTCTTTCACAATAACTTTTCAAAACCTTCAAAAGTGCCAAGTGAATGCTGTCCGCAATTTATGCAGATTGAGGATCTGGCTCAATGCACTTTAAAGTGATGCTTGATAAAATATCAAAACAATATATAATGCTTCAATAAAATGGATACCTGATATAAATACCTATTGATTCTATTTTGTTTTATGATCCTTCTTTTCAAAACCAACATATCTGTATGTTGCTTATAAAGTATATTAAATATATATTGCATTCAAACAAACATTTTACAGGCAACTGAATAAACTTACACTCATAAATCTCAGTTATACCTGTGCCGGTAACTGTTTCTAACAAACATCTTCATGAAGTCTTCTTATTTAGATAAGTCACCAGTGAAGAGTAAACAAACATTCTAACAAACATTAAACAGCATCATAACTCCAGACTGATTTTTCTGTTACTCAGCCGTTGCATCCATGGGTTTTGTTTATCTCAGTTTAGAAATCTTTAATCTATTGTGAACACTTTTTCTTCTGAGAAAAAAAAAGTTGAATATGTCCTTCAGTCCTTAATAAAATTGTGAAAGCATTGGATAAGACAGGACTCAAATGCAATATTGTGATTAAGTGCATTTTTCTTCCCTTTCTCTCTGCTTCTCAAAACGTTGGAATATATGCTTGGGAAAAAAGCTTTTTATTACATTGGTCTACATGCTGAAAATTTGAAAATTTAATATTATTGCTTCAACATATTAATTTCTACCTTACTTTGAGTATATGCTGTATATTCTATACACAACTCGTGATAACAGCTTCTCATAATTTTTATGTCAAACGCACATGAATATTATTTTCATATATGAAAGTACAAAGCTAAAATGTGTATTTTTTTAATCAGATAAAGTTAATCATGTTTATATATATATTTTATTGGAAACATGGGTCCAACAATGTCAAATTCTAAAACTTTCACCAACATGATCAGTGACTTCAACTTTTCAGACAATAGCCATTAGAAAAAAAAATCAGTTGGAAGAATGACAAAATAAATATGCCATCTCTCATCTACAGTACAGGTAAAGAAATCTGTTTTCAAACATTTTCATTGATTTTCTATGTGAGCTGGCACAAGTTAGCTAATGGGATGTTTCCTTTCAGAGATATCAAAATGAGAAGCTGAAATGGAAAGCAAAATATCTTTTCACTGAAAATAAACAGAAAATAATCCTTATTTGGTAAACTTGGGTTTGAGTAAGTAGCATTTATCAGTGGAGTGTTATTCAATCCAAATAGCCCACAAAACATATTACAATTTCAGTTAGGTTTCAAACATATATTCTCCAAGCTATGTATCTATGTAATTTTATAAACCTTACTGCTCTTAAGATATGTAGACTGTAGAACTATACAGAGATTCCTTCCTAAAATCAACAATGGAATAAACATTAGCATGGTTGTCCTGCAGGATGAACCACGTGATCTCATGTAGCATTGCAGCCTCCCCTGCTGGGCAGCTACACCACCAGCCACAACCAGACCAGAGGCAGCCTCCAACAATCCAGGACACCTTCCTGTCTTCCCTGTCCTGTTTTATGATCCAAGACATGTCCTGGGACCCAAATCTGATAGCTAGTTCACTGGTTTCTCTGGCTTCACTTCCTCGATGAGTACAACACCCAAATAACTTATTTTTCACCTAAACTGAAGTACATTTCTGAACATATTAATATTTTTACATAGCTGAGCAATTTGTAAGCTACCGCTGAAATAGTCATTACTGTATCTCAGAATGGTCACAGTACCTAAAGATGGAAAACACTTATCAGCTGTTTCACTTTCCTGCATCGTAGTAACTTCTTAGAGAAAATATACCAGTCCTTGCTCAAGCGCAGTTACTTTTCATTTCCTAGGTGTTATCCAAAGACCTAAAAGAAATAAAGTGAAAAAAAAGCTGCTGGAAGGGAAGCTTTTTAGCTCATGGTTCTGACAGCAGTGAATGTCATATGGGCAAGTCTTGCTGCAGGTTAGAACCAGCAAATCTTTCTCCTTAGCTGAAAGGCAGGAGAACTCTCTTTCAGTGTAGTCCGCCTAACCATAACATTTCCCCATAACTACATAATAAATTTCTCTCAGCCATTCAAGTCTTTTTAAAAAGTGCATGATAGTATCCAGTCACAAATTACTGGGTAGCCTTTTTTAAATAATTACATTCCTGCAGGATAAAAGAAGCTCCACAATACGGGTCAAGCTAGATGACATTAAGTTCCTTTACAGATACCATTGAAGAAAATAGAATAACATTCAGAGAGCAGAAATGAAATATAAGTCCATTTCATAAACATTACATTAAAATGAACCAGATTGCATGGAGGAAGCTGCAGAGATGCTGATATAGCCCATCATCATCAATGTAAAACAACTTGCTAATACCATAAAACTGAAAGAGTAACGTTTCATTTAAAATGCTATGAAAGAAATATTTCAGTGTGGCAGTCGTGATGGCACATATTCAAGTACACAGCAGATTTTTTTTGACATGTGCAAAGCCTGAGAGCCTGGCTTTGTGTGGTAACGACTGCATACATATTTGATAGCATAAAAACAATCAATTTGCTTCAAATATATTGATGCCAGGTAATTAACTAGATCCAATAATTCATTGACAGAGGCAGATGTTGATGATTATGCTTTAATGTCAAGTTTTACACTGCTGTGCCCCACACCAGGACAGAGAAAAAGATTGTGAACTGATGTGTTGAAATGGCCACACTCCTTTCAAATAAATAAATAATCACAAGATGTAACTCTTTGCTGTGTATTACACGGGAAAAAGAGCATCTTTAGTAGCTCTGCACCTTGTAGAGTAGAGGATGCCAGTGACACAGTTCTTTAATGGAGGTTTAAGAGTTGCTCTTAGAAATTATCAAACCTAGAAGGTAAGACAAAGCTGACAAAAAACAATAATTAAATAATAAATGTTGTGGGTTTAATTCTTGCAACATTCCATTTTATTTTATTTCTAGGGCTTAGCTTTAAAGCTCCTGCACATCTCTCTTATCAGAAGATAAGGAAAGAAATAACAATAGTAAATAAATAGGCTGAAATTAAGCACACAGTGTTATGAATGCCTGAACAAAGGTTACCCTGGTAACCTGTTGACAGATTGCTGGCTGTCATGAAAATTTCCTCCCAGTAAGTCATTCCAGAACTTTACGTGCTGGCCCAAAGAATATTGACTGATTATTCAAATGTCTGGCATTTCTGGGCAAGAAAACTGACATTCTCAGTATATATTATGTGTCCTTAATATCTGGTTTAGATAAACAAGTTTTTCCTATCATCGAAATCCCCAAACATACGTCTTTGAAGTAGCTCATCAAAGGATGCTTTTCTTCAACTTAGTGGTGATATCTACTACTTAAAATAAACTTTTTCTTCTCAACAGCATATTCACTTGAAAGCTATCTAACAGTCCTCACTGAGAAATGAATACAAATATCTAATGAAATTTTATGGGATAGTTAAAATAAACGGTACAGTAGTACTTTTAAAATTGTACCATACATTCCAAAGTAGGTCTAGCTATTCAGTTTAACAGACTTTAAAGGTAGAAAACACCATTAAATCTGTCTCACTACATTACATTGTATCCAATACTGTCTACATCGAACTCAATGACAAAAGTTTTACTAAAGAGTCATCACTTTTTGAATAAACTATACGTGCTAGGAACACAACCAGATTTATCCAGGAATTTAGCAAGAGAGGAAGAAGCAGACACTCTTTTGGTAGCTTGCTCCAGTCGTTTTTCATTCTCCCCTTTTAAAAAAACATACAGGTCTGCTAATATGCTTTTGACTTCTCTGGCTTCAACTTCCAGTAACTGGTTCTTAGCTTACATTTCTCTACAAGGTTTAATAGCTGTTTACAAGGAAGTCGTTCATATGCTACTTGTACTGCAATTGACTGCTCATTGCAATTAAGTCACTTTGCAATCTTCTGTTTGTCTGAGAAGCTTTTGCACTCATTTCCTCCCTTTTTTTTTGTTTTTTTTTTTTTTCGTAATGTCCTTCAAAGACCATGTACATCAAAACTTTTTGAACTATTCCAGTGTGTCATATGCCAAGGCAAAAATGTTGGTCTGCTTCCTCTGACTCACTGCTCCCCCATTTTTCAATTTCTTTGTCTTATCAAAATTCATGTCAAAATTTCAGAACAGCTTTGAAATTTATTCTTGAAAAAGAGTACAGTGTCAAGGATGGTTGAAACTCTGATTCAAAACAAATGAAGGTTGAAGGTTATAACAGTGCCTTAGGTTACAACGTAAGATGCAACCAAAACTATGTATTCTATCACTGTCTGTCAAAACCAGATGGGGCAATGTTCTTTACCTCTTCCATGACTCATCCCTGATAAATCCCTCTGGGGGATATCTTCTGCTAATGGGCTATCAAGCCTCACTGCATGACTCATAAAATTACGTCATCCCATTGTGAGATGCTCCGCCCAGGGGGAGGAACCAAACATTCCTACCTGGATAGAATCTGAGGTTTGGAACACCATAGTCAGCCCTACCTACTGGATTCCCAGAGGACAAGAGCTACCACTGGACCTTCAGGTGAAGACCAGACCCTTCTACAGGATCACTGCTTCATCTGGACTGCTGCCACCACCCTGACTAACAGGGTTTCAGGCTGTATGCTGACTCTGCCAGTGTTCTTGTACTATAATATTTATTTTAATTTTCCTATTAAATTATATTCTGACTTGTGATCTCCCACTGGTTTGTTTTCAAACTAGTACAAACAGAAATTAAAAAATCCATGTTACATAATATGTTAACAGGAATATGTACTACGTATGCTGTAGCAAAATTGTCCTTAACCAATCAGGAAAATTTTTCGCTAGTAACCACAAGATAAGCACTAGCTATGCAGAGCACTGCACAGTTATACAGAAAGAAAACTTGTGACTGAGAAGTTGGCAATAAACTTCACCTTTTAAGACAAGGGCCATAGGATACATAGTAGGAAAGGCTCCCATTGGTTCCCTGTGCTTTTTATCAGGCCTTTTCACACAGAACAGAGACAACCTCTGTTTTGGGGATCTTCAATAAAATTCTAAAAGTCTTGAGTAGCTGGGTGGAACTCACATATCTCTCTCCATGGGATGAATGAACACTGCTACTAAAAAAGTAAAAGATCACTTGTGGCTGTTTCCAACATCACAAGAAAAGATTGACTTCATATAGTCATTCTTCTGATGTAAGCTTTTTAATTAAAAGATGCTGCTTTTTTAACAGCATTGTCTTGCTTGAAAAATTAATATTTTCCTCTCGAAGTTAATTCTACTAAAGCAGTAGACTCCTTGGAGGTTGAATGTGATACACACATAGAAAACAGCTACCCTTGCTAATCAATACAATGTATACAGGTGATGAGATGCTACTGTAAAAGAAAAAAAATAGGAGAAAATTGCTTTTGGAATTATCTGTGTGGAGAGGAGCAAAGCAGTGCAGCAGTTTTACTAATGTCAGCATATATACTTGCTCAGTTCGTGAGAGACTATGCTGTTTTGCACAAGCCATTATCAAAGGTGCAATTTATTGTATAGTAATGGGTGAGCACTCATACAGCAATGTCTTGTATCTCGTCACCTATACTTGGTCATGTTTAGACTTCTCTGGAAATGATTCACGTTAAATGACATGGAAATGCTTTGCCACTTTTATGCATAAATCTTATCAATATCTGATAAAACACCAATGGACTCTGTTAAATGGACTGTGCCAGCTTCTTTGCTTTCAATATGAAAAAGACCATGCATAAATAACTGAAAGTATAGTCAAAATGTTTGTTATATTGTTCTCATTCTGCTTAGAACCTGATGGGAGCGCAAACCCTGTTGTTGAGTAATCAGTTTATTTCATCTAGGTTACCAGATCAGGTCCTCAGAAGCTTACAAGAGGGACAGGGCCTATTGTCTGTTGACACTGTGGTCAACTGTGGCAACTGAGTGGGCAACTTCAGATTGCACCTCTTTAAACACAACTGTTCACTAAAATTCTCTGTATTTGAAAACTCTTGAAAGATCAGCAGAAAGGGTCAGGACAAAATCAAGGAGAATGGATTGCCTTTTTAACAACTTTCCCTTGCTAGGATCTTGAGTAGAGCTGCTTGATGCATCATAAATACTGGGACTAAAGTGAGAATTCCGTTGATTTCAGCTTGGCATAAGACCTAGTCAGAAAGGAGGAAACACTCAGGTGTTATTAATTAGGAACACTATTCTACTGCTTGTCTCATTTTCTGAAGAGGACCTAAACTAGGAACAAAATCACTACTGAAATATATAATATTTCTAGGTAGACTGGTTTTAGACACTTCAAATTGCATATTATTACACATATTTTGTCTCTCTGTTTTTCAGTTCAAGCAGTATCACCTCTTGGTATGTTCACATGGCAACTACAATTGAAATGTTGATGTCATCTGATGATGACATCATGAGAGAAAGCAAAATAGAAGACAGTGAAGATTTTTTTTGTTTGTTTTTTTTTTTGAGAAACTAATGTCCAACTATCCTTGACAGTTATTGAATATTCATAACGTTCTGTTGCAAGGTATTCAGAAAATGAGATGACCTAGAGTCAGGCATTCTTTTAGTAGGAGTAATCCATTGACTTCTGTCGGCTTTTAAAATTAACAACATACCTTATCATATCCCCCCTTAACCTTTTCTTTAGACGAAACAACTCCTATTCTTTCATGTTTCCTCATAATTTTTTCAATCTTTCTTCTTTAGACTCTCATAATAGTTTCTTAATAGCTGTAAGTTTCAATAACACCCCAGAATCTGTTCTGAAGAAAGTAGAAGGTACCTAAGATTAAGGGGAAATTTCTACAGAAGAGGCATTGCCTACTGTGTGCACATCTATGGCATTATGCTAATCCAAGAATCACTTAGATTATCACTTAACTCAATTTGATTTATTTTTATAATATTTAATGAATATTTGCATATCTACCTATAATAATTTAGCAATTCCCCAAAAACTTGTCTGTAATTCTTAGAAAATAAAAAGTGCTTTTCTATATTTAAAAAATTGAGTTTTAAATAAATGCAATTGCACAATAACTAATTTTACGTGATATTATTATTTCACAGTTACTAAAACCCTGTTATGAAGAGCAGAAAATCAAGGAAGATGAGAAGGAGAAGGAGGATAACAAAGAAGTATTCTTATTGGTTTTGACATTTGCAGCTCTATTTTGCTTCTTTTCTGCATGCACGTCATCCAATAATGATTTTTTGTTTGACTCATAGCTCAATGTGGTGGCTTATGTATAAATTATGCATAGCCATCCCATGAATGTAGCATCCACAGGAGAGAACTGCTGACAGATATTTAGGTTATAATGATCTCTTTTGTGTCTGACTCAATTATACATAGTCAGAAAAGTTTGGGGGGGGTGGGCATTTGTTGGGTTTTTGGGGTTTTCTAGTATAGAAATAGTGTTATAGTCTTCATCTTTCATTGCAGATATATTTATCCTACCTTCTGAAAATATAAACCTTGGCACAGTGGTAAATTAACAGTACATTCCTACTTTACCTATTTTCTTTCACGACTTTTCTAGTACATACAATTATTCTTATTATATGTGTAGTTTTGAATGTCCTCTTTCACCAAATAAATACTCATCTTTCCATTTAGACGTGTTCCTACACATATAATAACATAACTTTAGAAGATATTTCAATTTGAAAGTTGACTTTTTTATCTCTAGATGTTTGCAGTTGCACTGAATGCAGTAATTTCAACTAAATATCACTAAGTTAAAATAGCCGATACATTTATATATTAATTGCACTATGTTGTGCTCTATAAACAGCAAATAAAAAAGATTTTTTATTCAGCCATCAGCCCAGCTATGAGGTCAGCACTGATGTCTTTTCCCTCCTTAAAAGCACCATGATTGCAGTAACTAAGATCACTTGTTAGAGAGCTAGGTGACATATGATATTTGGACACTGTCTAAAGCATTATTTGCATGGCTGGTTAGTTATTTTCTCCTCTTGGCTTCAGTCTTTCAGACTGAGAAGGATTAAGAAGACTATTATAGGTGCTTGTAAAGCTGGATTTGTGTTGCTGTAGAAGATGTAGCAGTGGATGGCAGAGAGCCAGGCAACAACATGAAAGTGAATGTGTTGGACGTGATGCGCAGCAGTACTTGAAAAAATATGGAGCTATAGTTGTACTCCCTACTGCTGCTTCAGAGAGCCACTCTTCTGTGGCTTACAACTTTTCCACCATTGGAGAGAATAGAAGTTGTTTCAATGCAATTATGGCATAGAAGTAAAAAGACTAACTGCAAGATTGTTCATCTTTGAAGTCCTCTTCATGTGTTGGTACTAGCACAGCAAACACTGTTTACATGTTTAGGCAACACAACTCAAAACATAACCCCTACATTTTCACTACCATATTAAAAAAAAAAATAATAATAAGCATTAAGGCAAAAAAAAGGAAAACAAAAAACAAACTAAGATCTCTGATAGTCAGAGTGTTGGGGATCAATATTTTTGAAGCAGGTGATTTGTCTTATGATCTGCTCTTCATGGCTTTTTCACTGCATATCTGCTGCCACAGCAACAATTTTTCACATTGGGGTTGGATCAAAATGGAATAGGTATTCATGTATGTGTCATTTTTAAGTCTTTAGGTGATATTAATCTTCAATTTATTTGCTTCTAATCACAGAGATACACTCGTTCCTCTTTATGAAAACTAAGCAGTAAATTACAAGTTGTTTTGCCTTTACATAAGTATTGATAGAACTGTAGCTCCAGAAGTGTCTGATCAGTTTGAGTAACATATGTGACATGGATGTACCTTCATAAAATTTTAGATCTAGAATATAATCATGAAAGACTTAAAACATCAAAACAAACAGAACTACTGTATAAAAAGATAACAGTGGTTTGTAAGGAAGAAATTAAAAGGATAAAATCCAAATACAGTCAGTGCTACTTTCTCTACTATATTTCCATCCAAATCCTAATTCTGAGCTCTACCTTTTCTCAAAAACTGATAAAAACAATTTTATCCAAGATTTACATAAGGAAGGAGTTCAGGTATCTATTTCAAAAACCCGTCTTGCATTAAATGAACTCCATTTGTTTGTTCACATTCACTTCCTAGTTAGTCCAATTATTAATGATGATGCCAATTAACTTCAGAATTACCTTAACTACGAAGATATGAAACCTGAAGACTGGAGCATATATTTATAAAATAGAAGATGTCAGTAACTCGAGGATAACGAGAATATTTTATATGATATTCCTATGCACTGAACCATTTTTACATCATATTTTTTCTTGTTTCATATGAAAAGTCTGAAACTGATAAGTTTTCAACACAGAAAGAAATTTAAGGTCCTGGACTTTGTTGGTAGCAAGACAAATGCTTCTCCTAGGTGACCTCAAATATATCTGGCTTACCAGCAGACTGCTCAGCCTGTTTGCATCTGAGAACAGAGGTTAGTTGCTTTTGCTTGACCCTAATTAGCAGAAGATTTTGTTCCTTGAGTGGCACTGCAGTTGGTGCTACTAGTGAATATGACAGTGGTTACCTCTGCAGGGCATTGAGTCCTTTTGTTGTTCTAACAATAAGTGTCTCAGTAAGCTCTAAATGTGACTTCAGTGCCAAAAGAATTATCCCTTTCATTATTCTTTATTCCATATCTTTTGGCATGCAGATGAAAAAATTACTTAGGAATTTTATTTTAATTAATTATTATTTTAATTAATTAAATAATTATTTTGTCAATAATAATTAATTTAAGAATATTAAGTATGAGGCAGATGTCTAATGTCAGGCATTGGAGTGCAAAGCTTGGGGCTTTTTATCTAAACACTTTTGGCAATATTTTGAAGAAATGCAATTTCTTCAAAATATAATTATCTTGAAAGAAATTGTGTTTTGAACATATGTGCCCTAAGATATGTGACTACTTTAAAAAATTCCATTCTTAATTCTTGATGTCTGTATCTTTTGCTTTTTATCTAGCACTATTGTTCTTTGCTAGAGAGAACACTATGTGAGTTCTCTACTACAGCTAAGGCTGGTGCCATGACATTTCTAGCTTTGTCCTCCCTTTAATTATGTTTCATGCTGACCCTCTTGTGTGGAGCCAGTACCAGAAAACACAGCTTGGATAGCAGTGTTTACATGAATGTTTGATAAGCATCTGTCAGCCCTTAGCACTCTACAAGACTGTGTAACATAAAAGACAGCCAGAAAACCCTGGAGCTTTTGCCACCTGAAAGAATAATCTGTGTGTTTCCTGAATTTCAAATTAGGGTAGAAATTGTTCCTTTTTAACTCAAAATATAATTCATGTAGTATTTATTATAAGGACATATTAATCAGAAAAGACTGTTGGTACTTTTCATTAAATGAAGCTTTCAGGAGCAAGGTCAAGATGTCTTTTAATACGTACTTATCTTTCTAAATTGTCTTTGATACCTCTGGAGACATATAAAATGGTATAGTTGACTGGACTATTGACTACTTCAAGGTGAGTAGTGAGCAATTAATTGCAAATATTTAGAATTTTTTTAAATTAATTTTTTTCACTTCAATTCAAGCCTTTTGATTTTCTTTCTGCAGAATTTTCAAGAATCATAGAATGGCTTGGTTGGAAGAAGAAAATCTTTGTTTTCACTTGGATTAAAAGAGCTGATTTCTGGTCAACATGAAAGAATACTCTTCCCAGGTCTATCAGTAACCTGTTGTGTGACCTTGAATTAGATGTGTTTATTTTTACAGGCTTTTAGTCAAGTTGTGCATATCGAAACCATTTAGATATAATTTAATTTTGAATCCAGAAGGTGTGCAACCATATCATTTTTTCAAAGACCTGTGAAACATAATGGAACATAATATGCACTGTTCACAAACCACTCCATAAGTGTGGATTCTAATTTGGAAATGACATGAAAGCATCCAGCAGATGAAGGTCACATCTGTTTATTATGAAGTATTCCATCTATGTACATGTGCAGGCCTTGGTAAACTACTTAATAAAGGTCCAAAACAGACCAAACCACTACAAAAATAATTGATTTATATCTATGAAGGCAAAATAAACAAGTGCTCAGGTGTTAAACTGCCCAAGGCAGCAGATTTCTTATTTGATGATGCTAGAATCTGGGACTAGTTTTGCAACCTCTTTAACAGCCCAAACAACTGATATCTCAAGCGTGTAAGTCACTTGTATAGTAGTTGTCGTTCTTCCTCACTTATCGTGGGTGAACCTCTGGTTCAGCAAGGAATTACAGGCCCAGCTTTCCAAGGTCTTTATTACACCTCTTCATTCTGCTCTGGCCTTTCCTTTTCTTTCCTTGATTGCTTGAGCCAATGCTGCATTCCCTTTGACTTTTCAGTTTATCCTGTTTTCTTTAGATGTATGAATCACCAGAAATTCATAGAATGGTTTCAGTAGGAAGGGACCTTAAAGATCATCTAGTTCCAAACTCTCTGCCATGGGCAGGGACACCTTTCACCAGACCAGGTTGCTCAGAGCCCCACTCAACCCGGCCTTGAACACTTCTATGCATGGGGCATGCACGACTTCTCTGGGTAACTTGTTCCAGTGCCTCACTACCCTCACAGTAAAGAATTTCTTTCTAATATCTTATATAAATATACCCACTTCCAGTTTAAAGCGACTATTCCTTGTCCTGTCACTACAGGCCTTTGTAAAAAGTCCCTCTCCAGCTCTCTTGTAGCCACCTTTAGGCACCGGAAGGCTGTGATAAGGTCCCGTTCAAGCCTTTTATTTTCCGGGCTGAACAACCACGACTCTCTGTCTGGTCTTCATAGAAAAGGAGCTCCAGCCGTCAGATCATCTTTGTGGTCCTCGTCTGCACTCACTCCAACATGTCCCCATCAAGTCCAGAGCTGGGCACAGTACTCCAGGTGGGGTCCCATGAGAGCACAGTGGGAGAGTCACATCTCTTGACCTGCTGGCCACACAGCTTTTGGTGCAGCCCAGGATAAAACTGGCCTTTGGGCTGCCAGTGCACATTTCTGGGACATGCCAAGGTACTCATCCAACGACACCCAAGTCCTTGTTGCAAGGCTTCTCTCAATCCATTCTCCACCCAGCCTGTATTTGTGCTTGGGATTGCCCCAACCCAGGTGCAGGTGCTTGACAGTGTCCTTGTTGTTCATGAGGTTCACACAGGTCCTGCCAAGTCTGTCAAGGTCCCTCCAGATGGCATGCCTTCCCTCTAGTGTATTGACAGCACCACACAGCTTGGTATCATCAGCAAACTTGCTGAGGGTGCATTCAGTCCCATTGTCCATTTTGCCAACAGTGAAGATGTTAAAGAGCTCTGGTGCCAGTACCAGAATCCTTGAGGAACACCAATCATCACTGGTCTCCACTCAGACATCAAGCAGTTGACAGCATCTCTTTGAGTGAAACTATCCAGTCAATTACTTATTCACTTGGTGGTCTGCGTCTCTCCAATTTAGAGACAAACTTGCTGTAAGATAGTGAAGATTGAGTCAAGTGAAGATTGAGTATTCATGAGGAATAAGATGTCTTTCGTGTCTTGATATCAGGCACATTGCCAGTTCTTAGCAAATACATAATACTTACATTTTGAGCAAATTGATACAATGCCTTTATTTATGGGCAATGCTTAAAATTAGGAAGGAAAGAAGCTGACAAAGTAGACAAATTTTAGTACTAGAATTGGTATACATCATTTATGTAGCCCTATGCTCTTGATACATGTTTAAATCAACTTGTAGCTCTTCCTTGTTTATTCTGTAGGAAAAGTGGAAAAGTAGTTTTATGAGATCATGCACATAAAGAACACTTTATTTGTTGATTTATCTTCCATACAGATGTTCTACAATATAGACATAATGAACTCAGTATCATCTGTGGTGTAACTCCATTTATTTCAACCTTGCAAACAGAAAATAGTAGTTTCATGGCTTGGAATCATACTGAGGAAGACTTAGCACATTTAGGCACATTGAATAAATCTGAATAATTTCACATAGTTTGAGTGAACATTCAGGCCATACTGCTAGAGAAAATGAGATTCCATTTAAATGAGATTAAGACTACTTTGTACCATGAGAGATTCTTCTGTGCTTTTGGCAATTCATGCTCGCACCTCTCGGTTTTCAAGGACTAATACAGAAGGATAGGTTAATTTTTTTAATATACTTCCATTTTTCAGGATGTAACATTGAATCTGACTTTGTTTAGACTTTGTTGAGTGCAAATAGAATTCCTTACGTTGCCAAGTATTAAGACAAGCGGTGGGTGCAAGAAAGCACCTTCTTTCTCCCACATAGCAAGGTAAGGTCAGCTGAGATTCATACAAGCCAACAAAGGGGATGGAAGAACCTTTCTTAGCATGAAATGGCAAGCAAAGCAGCATTTTCAGGAGCATGCATATCTAAGTCCAGACTGCAGAAAAGTTCCTGAAGCCCTAGTAGATGCACACTACACCTATTTATAAGTCCTTCCTCCTTAAGAAATGAAAGACAACAGCAGTCTGTATGTGTTATTGAATAAATTCTAGGGAATTCTTATGTCTGTTTTTTATTAAATAAGCGCAAACTAAGTTAGCAGCTTCACCAAGCATCAGTTTGCTCATTCATATCATCCCATCTCTATGTGCTGTATGCAAGATACATAAGCATGCAAAAATGGATGGAAATCCATGTGTCAATTAAAGAAGAGACTTCTGAAATACAAAAGGAAGAGAGAATGAAAAAGCAACATAATGTTAACAAACATTTGAAAATTCAACTCAGTGTTTGGGGTGCCATTGATTAGTCTGCCTAGCAAGAAGTCCCTCAGTGTTCCCAGTTCTAAGCCAATTGGCATTTTCTTTCAAACCAGAGCTTTGTGTCTTCCATTCTGTTCTCAATTACGTTGGCACATATTAGGAGTAACTCTGCTATCTTCAAAGGAATTATTCTATTCACACCAGTGTAACTGAGATTAAAATATGCCCCTCAGAGCTCTATTTAAAAAGGTTTAAAGGTTATGGCGATTTCTATATACTGTGTGAATCAATCCCAGAGAAAACATGCTTAAAAGACAGGGTTCGTTCCTTATAGTATTAGAAACAGTTCTTTGTTGTCTTTAAAACCTATTTAAAGTTGATCACAGATTTTTAAATTGGCACGTGTGCTTGTCAAAATATGCTGCTCTAAAATTAATTTTCTTTGAGGAATGTTTCCCTGAATATTGCAACCAATTAAAAACATGCTAATTTACACTCCCCAAGGCTAGATATCTATGTTTAATATTTTCAATACTTTCTAACACTACCAGCAATTTTCCTCTACACATTGGAATAAATACAGGGAATCATGGGAACCTATTTCAACTAGTTTGTAATGCTTTTTCTTAAACAAACAATGAGAAAATTGCTAATTAATATTTTCCATTTTTGTGCACAAGCTGTGAAATTGCACAGCTAGCTGAAACTAATGAATCACAGAAACTCTCAATCTTGAGGGGAGCAAAATATACTAAAATTTAATACTTATAAGTCTCTACTACATAATTTTCACAAACAATGAACTCATCACAGTCACAAATATTCAGATATGCACTCATAATATAAGATGCAGGTGCAAAAATGGAAGTGTAAAATTTGCTTGAAAATGGAAAGTTTTCAGGAAAGTTTTTTAACATGCGAACTTACAACTGTAGGATACCTATTAATGGCATATCAATTTAAACAAACACACATAGGAACTTGTTTTCAATTTCTTGTCACTTTGCCAGACTTAAATAGAAATTTCTCTCTTGAATAACTTGATAAAGAGTGGATTTGGGTAAAACTACATTTATAGTCTAATTCCTAGTAGACTGTTGTAAAGTTGAACATACTTACACAGGGCTGAGAAAGACTTTCTTTGCGATTCCCATTTATTTCTGGCAATGAATAATATTAGTGTATTTATGTTAGAATCATGAAGGGAACATGCTGCACCTTTGAAAGATAATCATCTGTTTAAAAGTCTCTGGTGCAGTTCTGGCTCTGGGTCAACTCAGACTTTCCCAGACAATTACCATGCACAGTTGGGAGTTACAAGAGACCGAGAACTAGTCCTATTAGGCAGTTTGGATGATGTCACCCTTGTTGGAGGGGGAAGGAGTGCAGTAGTGCACATATGAGATGCTCTGTTCCAGCTGGCCTCAGTGATGAGAATGGTCCTGGGAATGTTTAATTTATGAGTGTAGATTCAGTCTACAGTGCCAAGAGTTGGAATTGAAAACAGCTGTCCTGTGCTCTCAGTGCCCAAACTGCCAACCACGGGTAGCACAGAGAGGCAAGATATTGCCAAAGAACCAGGAAGGAAAGACTAAGACAGATGTTTTGTTCCTGCGCTTGCCTGAAGAGGGAAATAGTGGGATGGTTTAGGTTTGTAATCATGTTTGGGTGAAGAGTGGTTTAGACAGTAAGCAATCTTTGATGTGCAGTAAACCAAGGCTTTAATTTATATTCTGCTTGATGCAGGCCAACTAATAGAGATACCTAATAACTATGCCAAGAACTTCCCTGCAAACTGCTTTCAGTTTTTCTTGTTGATGCTGCTCTACTTTGTTCAAGACAAAATTTTTAACTGGGACAGGAGAAAGAAGGGTCTGGAGTCAAGACCAGATGGTGCCAACAGTAGACTGCTGAGCATTCTGTTTTTCCTCTGCTAGGTATTACTGCAACCTAGCAAAAGAGGTACAGTCTAGTCTTAAATAAGGCTTAATTTCATACAGTTTCAATATTTTCTGTACAATAAATACCACATCCTTCCTTACATATATTTTAGTGAACAAAACTATATGTGAATGATTTGTATATGATTCTATTAATTTTTCAGTATTACTATTTTTTGTTTTCTGGTTTGTACTCTTAAAAGTGAAAATATATTTCATGTTTTCCATACAAAGGACTTTATTTAGCTCTTTCTTACATGTGAATGGTAGTATCTTTACCTGTGAGGATATGTCTTTTTTCCTGCAGTTAGAAATTTTATCACCATTCTTCCTGACTTCAGCTTCTGCAAGGTAAGCAGGAGATAGCTCTCATGTTATAAAAGATGGGGATCTCAGCAATGGTGGAAACCTGTTCCTGAATTTTGGAGGCCAGCAAAAAGAGGAAGAGTCATAAATGAATGCAACTCACGAGAATTAACCCACCTGTCTATTCTAACTGCAAGTCCATCCAGTTTAAATTCAATTTAAAGTAACATACAAAGGTTCTAAGAAACAAAACTGATGCTTTCTTGTCCTCTTCAATTTTGTCTTTATTTTATGGCTGCACCAGATGGCTCCAACAAAACATAAGTGTTATCCATTTTCACTGATTATTTATTGATGTGAAACTACTCACATTGATAACAATTACAATGTTAGCCCTACTGTAACAGGAAACACCTGTCTCACAATTCATTTTTGTCTTTCTGCCTCCTGACTTGCAAGACACAGATTTTTGTCAATCTTTGCCTACGCTATGAATACTTTACTATTTAAAGTCAACAAAATCACTGAGGTTGAGTCTGGCAGAGGCTGAACTCAGAACTCACACAGCAATTGGTTGCTTTTCTAGGTGAAGTTGTACTTACCAGTGCTTCATCTTAAGCTAATGAGTGAATACATCTTCCAGGGAAACTATTCAATGCACTGAAAAATAATTCTTTCTGACCTTTCAGACAAAAATCCTGAGAAAACACAGACTCATTTGCAAACCTTTTTAAAACCTTAGCAACACTGTGAAATAAGCATTTGGTGTTGTCTTTGCTTTCAAATACCAGAGTGTTGATGTTATTTGGTGTAAGAAAAATTATTTTCCCAGAGAGATATACAGAAGATGACAAACTGGGGAATCACATCTTGCAATTACAGTCTTTAGAACTGTGGCTGGAATAAAAACTGAAAAAGTTAAAATCTGTTCAAGTGAAACTGAAACAGAAATGTGGGGGTAAGGATATGAGTAACTCAACAAAATAAGATAAAATTAGAAATTTTGCATCAACTTAGTGTTCATTTGACTTGAAAAATGATTTTTTTTCCCTTTTTTTGCCCCCCTGCTTTTAGCTAGCTGCACTCTGTTGAAGAAATCTCGAGTGCTATATAAAAATTAAAAGTTGCACAGATTTAAAATTGCTAGAATACATTTTAATAACATATATTCAGAGAAATAAACCCTGTCTTTTTACAAATACCTACCAATTTTTTGATTTTTACTTTCTGGATAACTTGGTATAAATTTGAGTTCATTGAAGAGTTACTGTCCTACTTAGAAGCGCAATTTTCCCACAATTCTTGCAATTTTTTTCTCCAAAGATAAAGTTTCTAACTCTATTTCATGGTTCTAACACTTGTTCCATATGTGAGCTGCTGAACTACAACAGCAGAAACACAAGCGTTTGAAAAAAAGAATAAAAAGAACATTAAGGTTCAGAAGATACAAGAATCAGCTGAGAGTTTCAAACAGAAACACATGAAATGCTTAGCTGAGCTATTATAGCATGAGAATTCAGATCTGTAGACATTTTAACAGTATAGGAAGGATAAATATAATTTTAAAGATGAATGGTTTAGAACCGGTGCTTTCACGGACTCACTATGTCATTACCCTTTTTTTTTTGGTCCTGCTTTTTTCAGGTATTTTACAGGAGTTCAGTCTTTCTCTTCAAAACTCCTAATTTGTTTGCCTCTGCTTTATCTGGAACGCTGGTAGAAATGCTTCCTGAACACACTTCTGAGTTACAAACTACCAAGAATTTCACACAGTATGAGAACACAGTAAGATTTTTTTCATGCTTTGATACATTTAGCACATAAGAATCTTTATGTAAAATCTGGGATAAATCTCTCCCAGAGCTTAACTTTGAAACTGGCCTTTCGTGGAGACTTAGGAAACATGAATGAGAAAGTGGGCAGGGGTGAGCTGTGTTTGTTATGCTCGCCAGCTTTCATAAAGGCCCTCCAAGATCATGATGCCTCTCTCACACAGACTACAAGACACTAGCACTTCTCTAGTTTTCATCATATCTGCAAAGAGTGAAATTTTCACAATTTCACTGTTGTTGATAACAAGCATCAAAACTGTTCTGAAATAAAAAAATCATTTATGGATTTTTATTTTTACTAGAAGAGTAGCCTTTCAAATGAGTGGTAAAGCTCAAAAGTGACAGAAGATTCAAAGGTTTGGTTTTTTTCATAAGGCCTACAGCCTTATTTTTAACTTTTTTAATGTATTTCTCTTAAACTTTCTCATGGTGATGTGCTGAAGCAGAGTAGGTGTTAGGTTTTAGTCTGAAAGTTGATGTGTGAATAAACAACTGAATGAATTCTGTTCAGTGCTGCATTCTTTAAGGATTTCTCAGGGGTCTTTAAAGCTCCAGGTTACTATACTGCAAAACTGTATTCACTCCTTTCTGGCAATACATGCCTTTATGACATTCAAGGAGAATGTCCTTGCATCATGAGTCCACAAACCGGCTGATGAGAACAGAGATACGACATGCAGATGGTGTAGTACTGAACAAGTGCACTGAGAGGGAAGGGATGTGTCTCTCTGTCCCTGTTCTATACAATCCTTCAGTTCTACAAGATTTAAAAATCCAGTCAAACCTCTAAAGGGATTTGCTATTTTAAGTGATACTGATTATTTACCCGTATGGACCAGTAGACAGGCAGTAAATACTATTTAAGATATTGTAGCAGCAGAGGTACTTTCAAGAATGATTCCTGCTTTGTGTGAGGTAGTCTTCCTTTGGCCAGTCTACATCTGTAAAAATGGCTCAAGTGTACTCTCATACTGACTGAAGTCAGCTCATTAAAAAAATGAAAAGCACACTTTCCTGTGCTATATCATGACATATAAGCCTTTGGTAATTCATTTCTCAGCTGTTCTCCATTGTGTAACTGATCAGAAGCAACACAAAGTAGGAAATCAGGATGTAGATCCTTGAGAAAGCGTGATATCTAAAAAAACCCATAGTTCTATCTGCTTTTTCTTTCTCTCAAGCACATTTTTATCAGTAATATAAGCAGCATACAGGTTCATTACATAGCAATATATTGATGAAAGTACTCACACACTTCATTAAAAATGCTGTCTCACATGTCCTCAGTGTGACAAAACCTCTCAACCTCACTGTGCAGTTTTCACACCATAAGAATACACAGGGTTACATTTGCAAGTCGTGCAACAAGTAAATTATTCCAGATTGCTACTGAAATTGTGATTCTTGACTACAGAGTTTAATGTTGAGGTACAGAAAAAAATTGTATGACAAGGTTATAAATGACCATCACTTAGACCATGAAATAAGTGCTACTGACCTTCAATGAGGGTGAAAAAAAGTTTCAAACAATTGCCTCATCATGCTTTTAAATGAGACTCTCTTTACCATATTGAAAATCAGGTTTTTCAGGCAGAAGCAGAAATGTTCCACTAACTTTGGTGAACCTTCTGAACCGGAAAGGTGAATTCTATATGACTGATTTTAAATGGACGAAATGACACTTTCATACCAAAACTAGAATTATGCTCAACTTCAAAAAGGATTTTTATCTCCAAAGTTCTGTGTAAACCATATTCAGCATTTGCCTTTGCTTCAAAGATGCACACATTCCTTTGAGATGTTTTACTTGCCTATTATGACCTCAAATTGGTTTTATTTTATTGAAACCTGGTTTTAGAGGAGTGGAAATTATTTGGTTAAACAAAGAAGCTTAGATTCACTCCGTAGGCACTGCTTAGGCCACAGCAAAGGTAGATTTCAGTAACATTCCATATAAAATTGTGGCAATGCCATAGGTGATCCATTATATATTTTTTTCATATGTATTTTGATTATGAATTAGTTAATTTTATTCCCTTACTGTTCAGATTCATAGTATTTGGGCCATAAAGATCAGTCATATCCTGGGAACATTATGAAACACCATGGGAAGAGACACTGACTTAGATATCTGATATCACAGCAGTATCTGGCGGTATTTATGAGTTCAGACTCATATTATTTGTGTTCATGGTACAAAATTCATCATTTGAAGCACTTGGAGATCATTTCAGTTGAGATATTGGATACCACTCAACATCAAGGTCAAAGGATACTTGCAGTGGCAGACCCTGTGTGAGAGCAATTTGCAGCCCTCAGTTACATTCACACTTGCAGGACGGTGTCCATTGTTTGGTGGCACAATAATCTTGTTTTTCCAGGAGCCACAGGAATTTCCAATTTGTCTGGCTCACCCCTTCTCCCATTCTCCAGTTGTGGGTGACAGAAGAGACAGAGATTTCCTTAGAACTACAAGGCTTTAAAATAAAATTGAAACACAACCCATATGTCATATTGTAAAAAATGCAAAATATGCTGGATCTGTAAAAGCGACACACCAGGCCATATGCTTCAGACAGAACAGCTTGCATACGTCTAGGCCTCTATACTGATTTCAGGAACTGAAAACAGTGGCTAGTCTACTCCAGCTTTCCACTTGTTAAAATTTTTTTGCTAAAGTCAGGTTTACATCCAAAGCCAAGAAAAAAACTTAAAAAAAATCAGTCTTTATCAAAAGCTTGAAGTTGATGACTGGCTACTTATTTTCTGCACGACTTTGATCAGTCATGCTGTAATCAAGTGAAGTGGAAAAACTGTAAGGTAGTTGTTCAAACCCAGATATTCAGTCTACATTGCGAAATAAGGACCCAGTTTTCAACACCAGGAGAGTTTGTCATACTGCAGGTGGTGTGTTCCGTGCAAAAAATGACACTCTACCTAGTTTTTCCATCATCTCCAACACTTTCCTGTCATTTCCTACAAGATTAAGCAACGTTAATTGTTCTACTCAGACCCAGTTCCCACAACATTATCTTTCACGCATCAAAACCTGCATGAACACTTTATTAAAGGTCTGTTTCAATCTGCATTTTCCAGGAAATTCTAGAGTCATTAACCTTCCTTATTGTGCACAGTATCATGGAGGTCTAGGAACAGCAGGATGCTTCACATACAGTATCCTATGTGGTATAAGAGCTAAAATGTATGCAATTAAGCAGGTTAACATTCAGCAATAACCTCTTTGTTTTGATGATGAAATGTCACCAGAAGAGTTGAAAACATTTTTATATAAGAACAGTGCAAATTTTTGCACATTTTCGGACTTTCTGCAAAAGCAGACTTTTGAAGAAATGTGAAAATTCAAAATATATTTAACCTTGTTATAGTGAATCCTTATTGAAAAGAAAAAAGAATTTAAATAGTAAGTTTTTCACTTGTTTGTTTCCCAGACACTTCATAAAAAAACAAGTGATCATTTTCAACAGTATGCAAGCCAGCTTTCCAAATGCTATGTGAATTTTGCAGAATTGTTTTCCTCAGTTAAAAACTGTTAAGTCAAGATATATTTTCTACAGGACAGCAGACTGGATGACATTACAGTGTCTTCTGGCTTTAAAACCTTATGAATCTGCTGTTGCTGAAGTGAAATCCTAAACTCCCAACTTATACTTGCAAACTTCATTTTGCATAGTATCTTTATCTAATACTGAACGAAGGTTGCTTCTTTCTATAAAGAATAAGGCAAGAGCGGGGTTTTTTGGTGTGGCATTTTTTTCTTAAACTCAAGGCTTGATCAGATGCCCTCTTTCCATTGCAGCTGTGTCAATGAAAGATTTCTCAATGCTTGTCACGGTGTCAATTGGGAGGTTTTCATCACCTCCAATCTACATAGTAAACTGTTTAGCAAATGCTCAATTATATTTTTCTGTCAAAATGAATAGCAAAACCCTGCTCATTAGACAGCACAATTTTAGACTGAGGGTCCAATGGTTCCTGTACAAGTCACCTGGCAGGTCTGAGGGAAAAATGTCTTGTGTGGGTGGAAATACGCACTTGCAGGGTGGCTGGCTGAGTCAGGAAATTCCTCCAGCAGACCTGGTGCCTCTTTTCAGCCGGATATATGATTAGTTTTTTCCTCTGTAAAACCCATATGGTGCTTTCATATTGCCATGAAAGTTTGAAAGGAACTATTCAAGTGAATCTACTCTTAACTATCAGGGAGTAAGCATTCAAATCATTAGACTATGTCTTGAAGAGGATCTCCATGTCCCCAGACTCTGCTGTGCAAGAACACTGAGCGTTAAAGATTTTTTACCTATAGCTTTGAAATAACATCATTAAACAAAGTAACAATCCATACAGTCATGGCAATCCTGTCAGGAGATTTATGAAAATATCTCTTCTCTTTGCAAAATTGTGGTCTAGTAATATCTTGTTTACATAGATATGTATTCAATTAGTAGGTCCCTAGAGTTTTGTTTTCCCTGGAAATGGACAGATGCATAAAAATGTGGATTTTGATGCTAGATAGCAAATATTAGATTTATTTTCACCTCTTAAATGAGATAAATCAGATTTTTGTAGTTACTTGTACTTAAGCAGACAGCTGTTTGAAAAAAATGAATAAAAGAGGATTATAAATAGTAATGCAGCTAGTTTTTTTCATTTTCAAAGAAGAAAAAAAATCTCATATTTTCCTTGTAGTTGCAGGCAGAAATCAAGTTTGTCAATTCTATGTAAAAGACACTAAATCTAGCATCAATACTTATTAAGTCTAGAATTTCTTCCAATAATAATAATAGTAATAAAAATAATAATAATAATAAATTGCCATTCCATAGGAATATCCCACTTTGTATACTAAAAGTTCTTAGATCGGGCCAACAGATACAGTATACAGTTTACTTATGGTCTTATATTTCCTAATGCTGTCAGGGATTTGTGTGTTACCATTAGGACACAGATTTGGGCTTTGTCATGGTTACTTTAGATTTGACAAGTTTAAAAAAAAGTTAATATTTTTTTAATTTGAATTTTCTTAAAATATGTTAATACTTAAAAATTCCTGTGCTGTTTTATCACTCAAAAATACTGATATTAGTTTTGGCAACTATATTTCATGTACCATTCATTATCTTCAATTGTTCCAAAAATTATACTGCTTAACCATTTTTCTGTATGCATATGAACATCCAGTTGCCTTTTGTTTTTTACTTCTTCAAAGTTTTTCTGAGGAAACAGATTAAACAAATTCTATATTCTTGTAGTTATGCTGAAAGTAGCATCTCAATTTTGTCCCCAGGAAGAAGTACTCCTTAATATAGCACCCAGCTATATCTGTATTTTCCTAAGTGCTCTGAAAACGGACTTATTTTTATTATATTGCTAGTTACTGGTTTGTCATTCTCCTTTAATTTTGGCGCAAGTTTATTTTAACAGTCTATGAAGTTTTGTTTTCCAAAAGTTTTATCTCTGGAAAGGAGATGAAATTAAATTCTAGTGTTACCAAAAAAAAAAAAAAAAAGAAAAACTTGTCGTGAGAACTTTAGTGCATGGAGCTAAGTAAGGTTCAAGAACATGAACTAAAACATGCACTGCAATAATGCTGAATTCAGCTATTCCTGTTATGCCCAGGAAAAAACTAAATCAGATATCATTTGTGTTTGCTGAACTGAACATGCCAGTTACAATGAAGTTTAGGGGTTCTGTTCTTGCTGCAGATGCTGAGTCATTTATAGCATTGGATTAAATTTGTCTAGCTGCAGTGGTTACCATCCTCATTTCTCTATCCCTCTGCTCTGCCATAAATTTACACTCCCACAGCAGGGCTGTCTGAGCAGGCTGTGAAAGGCATGGCTGCTGATGAACCATCGTAGTTTACAGACTGTTATGCTAACATAAACCACCACTAACTTTAATATATGTTACATTAATATGCTTGGCAGGAGATAGGAAAGCAGACTGCAGGAATGGAAACTGTTTCAGCTGTCTCAAATTAATTCATTCTATATATATGAGTCAAAGTCTTTAATGTCTACAAACTATTCAGGCAGAAGCTGTTGAAAGATAATGTCCCCCTCTCTGCCTTAGATAGAGTCATGGAAAGATACAGAGAAATAAGTTAACATTTCTGAAAATATAAGGAAAGCCTTATCAAACTTTTACATATTTTTGAGAGGAAAGATCATAATATTTTTTAAAAGTTCATAGGAAATTAATTTTTTTCTCTATCCAATTATGAAAGTATACCAAGTGTTTCAAATAGCCTTTCATACCCACATTAAACATGTTGGGGTTTTAAGATTCTTTTTCTCTTTGTGATTAGTCAGAAGATTTTTTCATCTCCCTTCAAATTTGATCTTATGACTGTCATCTCCTTTGCCATCATGAGATACAATTACTGCTGGATAACACTAAAATTACTTGACACCAAAATAGAATTTAAGACTAGTCAAGAGATAAATCTATTTTAGTAAATTTTTCCTGTGTATTTCCTTGTATAATGTTCAGAGAGTGCCAGTGTAATTCTGCAAGACTTTTAAAACATATATTTGGGCATTTGGAACCTAAAAAGTTATGAAACTATTCTACTCATAGTTTCCCCTTTTCTCTCTTGATTCTGGACAGACTGCAGAGGATTTTGTAGCAGGCATTGCAATCTTGTTAATTCTGGAAAAAAATTAAAGTGTCAGTCTACAAATCTTTTAGCTGTACAACTAATAAATGTAACCAAAGGCATTCTCCTTCCTCTTGTTTATATTTCCATGGGTTTATGCTTATATTTCTATATGTGACATATACTGAAAGAGAAAAAAAGAGCAAACGAAGCTGTGTAATGGAAGTAAGTAATGAGTGGAAATTGGCATGGGCATTTCTAAACACACATTTATATTTTACCTATTTAGGGCTTGCTTTTGGGGATTTTGTATCGGTAGTTGTGATACTTTTGAATTTTCACTTGTTCATAAAGGGCTTTTGACAGAGGATTAAGACACTGAACAAATTTTCTCATGTCTGAGCTTTACCAGGCATACTCCAGGTAATGAGGAATTAGTAACCACTACACTCATTCCTCCACTATTCATTAAAAGTGAGAGAGTAGGAAGTTTTTTTCTTTCAAATAAGATCTCTTACACAGGGCTGAAATTGAAAATAACATTTACATCTAGTCCAAAAAGTCTAAATAAAGCAATCATTTGCTCAAAATCTATGTTAGAAAAATTAGTGTAAAACTGTTCATTTTTATTAACTGCAGTGATAGAACTAAAGTTGTGAACTCATTGTTAAAACCACACAGAGTTCAGTGCAGCCATGGCAGGGGACTACTTTCATTTTTACCATGTCAAACCTGAAGCAATTTATAACTTCTGTATCTCATTCAGCTGGGAAGCTTAAGGACTAAAACTTTGCAGAGTTCTTCCATGCTCCTTACAGGTTTCATATACTAAGGTGTGAAGTCAGCAGGATGGGTACAGCACACGTGGCTTTGCAGAAGCACAGCAAAACCAGCCCTGATGCATTTACCAAGAGACACAGAGATTAGACCCTAAATCAGCTCTGAACTCATATCCCAGTCTAACATATTTCACAGCAAAATTTCTTTGAAGATTATGCAAGCAGACACTGTACATCTGTGAAACATCTAGTACAGAAATGGCAGGGGTAAGATATGCTGACGTTTCATCTGAATGGATGTTGCAGACAAAATGTGTGTGCCAGGACACACACAGTTTTAAGAGCAATGAAGGGGCAATAACAGAGTCTTTAGGAAAATGTTATACATGTACAGATTGTTTGTATCCAGGGTTCATGTGACCCAACCCAAGACACCTGTCACTGTAGTGAGATACAACTCTTTTCAATTTAAAACAACATCTGAAACTGAAAAGAGGGAAGCAAAAATTATGACAAAATTTTTCTTCCTCCAAAAGGTACTTTTTCATATTAACTCTTTGTCACAGAGAAAACCAAATGATGAAAATTTATTTGCTCAAACTACTCATTTAGCCTCTAAACCAATAAACTGAAAGATAATATTGTTTACAAAGTGGGAAATACCTGTAAGAAAACAGGACTGAAATATTTTTGGCTCTGTCAAATGTTATAATGAAAATACAATGTTGAAAATTTAAAAACCACATTCATTTAAAATTTTTACTAAAAAGCAGAAAAATAAATTCTCCAGTGTTAGGTAAAATAGATGCATACAGAATGCTCATCCAAATCTCAAAGAAGCACTTTGAAAACTTTCTCTTTCAAATTCATTCATAAAAAGGAAGGACTAAGAGAAAATCAATTCATTTAAAAAATATGCATTGCTCCTTAAAATAGGAGGTAGAAAGCAGGAGGCAGTATACTTTTATAAAATTAATATTTATTCATAATTATTATAATAAGGACAAATATTCAGCTGCAATACTCCGAATGGAGTTATACATTGCTAGAAGACCCCAAGGATTCTCTTTTAAGAGGGATATATTTTTGAAATATCTGACATTTTTGCAATCTAGTTAATCCCCAAGACAAAGAAGGCCATTATGAACCTTCGAGCTCAAGGTTTGCTCTTTAGTGCAATTTATCAGTACTTCACTCATCCAAGACTCGCAGTAGACTCTGTCAGGAGTGAAAAACTCCATTCAAAACTTTCTTGAGATTGTTAACAAATGTTTTAACAAGGAGAATTTTAACAACTAGTCCCAGGAGAGTTCAAGATCCTTCTCCAGGCAAGTGCTACAAAGAATTTTACCAAATAAAGCTGTAGTTAAATGGTTCTTTGAAAATGGTGTCTCAAATTGTCACAGTATATCGGTAATGAAGTAGACACAGCATAGAAAGGAATAAATAGAACTTTAAGGCATTTTTCATTGATTCACAACAGATAAAATTTATTTTGGAAAAAAAGATGCTTAGTTTATTCTGGTGTCCTACAAAAGCTAAATACATGGAGGAAAACCAAGGCAGAAAAGACTTTACAGATAGAAATCTGACTAAAATGTCAGTGTGTTGCCACCATTATTTTCGTCCTGACTCCAAAATACAGCACTAGACCAGCTACTTAGAAGAAATTAACTCTATTCCAGCCAAAAGCAGGACAATGCTTTATATACAAAGCTGTGATATTAATTTCATTGTACTAATTTTGTCATATAATGTATTCAAAAACAATATAGCAGTCTGGGTCAGAGTCTCCACTAAACTTGTATTTCAATGGATATCATCCATTTAAATTTTGATATTGTCATAGTGGAGGTTCTGTGCTGTATAGAAAGAAAATTACAGGGCAAATTTTCTTTTAGTGGATTTTCACTCAGCTAATTCACAAGTTTGATTTGGTTTGGTTTAGTTTTAAGGGAAGTTGAAAATATGGCTTTCATTTCCTCCTGGAGATTTTGGAAATGGTTCTAAGATGAAAGAACATCAGGGGGATAGCAAAATGCTGAAAAGAAGTTCCATCTTAGCTGTTTCTAGCCAAATTTCACCTTATCTTTTCCCTGTGATGTAGAAATGAATCAGATGCAATGATAAAACTGTTCCAGAGGTACACAGTAGTGCCCTTTCTAGTGGAAGCCACATAACCTGTATGATTCCTGGGACAGCAATAATATGAGGAGACGTCAGAAACACAATTCAGAGTTGTCTTATTTCTCTTGGGATCATATTTATAAGCACTTTTTCTCCTTTCTTTTCCCTTAAAGAAGAAAAGAATTTTTTTTTTTTTTTTTTTTTTTTTTTTTTTTTTAAGTTATTGGCCCATTTTGATCTATTTCACTTGGCTCAGTCTTTGAGCCAGGAAGAGGGAGTTACTGCACTGATGAGACTGTCTGCCATGTAGATCCATATGCTCTTGGAGAGGCAACAGAAAATCCTGTGTGTCTGTGATGCACTCCAGCTTGAGACTTGTTCCTTGTTCTTACAGAGTTAGCATTTTCAGGGCCTGGAGGCCTAGGCTTTCTTCCCGTTAAGATTTGGATTACCCCATGGTTAACTGTGAGGATATAACTTTGCCTAAGGATAGGCTTCCTTCCTTGGTACATTCATCTATTGCAAATTCTATCATATTTCTTTGTAATCAGCAACAAAGTACTACTTTCAAGTAGTAGAACAAAGATGTTTGTCTTGAAGCTATCCATGAAAGGCTATTTATATTGAGATACTTATTGAAACTAAGTATTCTACAAATCATGAGGGCAGGTGTTATCTGTATTTAGAGAGTTCTATATTTTTAAGTGAATACCAAATTGTACAGAGCATTTCTGAAGTAAGAGTACTCAAAGCTTAGATTAAGCTTTTTGTCATTAATGTTATCTGTTTCAAATTACTGGATTGTCACATCATGAAATAATGCAAAATCCAGGGGAATGTTTTCTCTAAGTATTCTACATACTTATTTTAATTTATATTGAATTTTATGTTGTCAGTTTGTGTGTTCAGTCTCTTAAAATATTAAATATGTGAAGTATATGGCCATAAAAACAGCAAATAAGAGCTTAAGGTGGATAACCTGTGTTTCATAACCATACCCAAAATTTAGAATGCATCATACTAATATTTTCATATGATAAAAATCTCATAGACTTAAGCACCCCAATATGCTGAAAATTGCCTCGAACATCTTATTCACATTCCTAGTGCATATAAATATTAATTTTGAACAAGGGTAGAAAAGAAGTCTCTTCAAATACACAAATTTTCTCTGTGAGTATTTTGGTTTTGTGAAGATATGGAAAAATGTTGGCACCAATGCCATCTGTGTCTTACCCTGCTTCTCAGTAGTCACTAGCTGATTGTCAATCCGTTGATTAATATTCTATCAATTCAGTGGTTCAGGTGATTTTTTAAAATATTTTAATCATAAATTCATCCAGCCCATGCTTCCTCATCTTAAGAGGGAAAAGAAATGAGAGCCTGTCAAAAAACCTTATGAAAGGACCTTTCACGGAACATTATAATGACTGTTTTCCACTTTTCTTCAAAACGAGTGATTTCAACATTGAGGGCAATCAGTTTGGTCTAACTCTGATGAATCCATATCTTTCTGATACTTTTTTTGTCTGTAGCAGTATGTTTGGAAGTGGTAGAAATATATATTCTACAATTTCTCTTGAGCGTGAAGCCCTGCAATTCTGGATCTTCCATTTTTCAACTAAGAAGGATAAGCATAATGTTAGCTTTGTCTGGTGAATGCTAGCCAGCCAATTGGGCTGGCTGGCCCTTCTAAGAGTTATGAAATACTCAATGAAGCACAGAATCCTCCTGGCTTCCTTGTACTACACTGTGTTGACTTGGTAGATGCCTGGATGGTTGAAATCTCCTGTGAAGATGAGGCACAAACAAACAGTAGAAGTCCTCTGGCTGCCGGCCTTCATCCTTTGCATCCTGTTGAGAAGGTGGTTGGTAACAAACACTCACCACAACAATGCCAGTGTTCTTTCCCCTTCCAGAAGTGATCCACAGATTTTTAACAGCTGCGTCTTTGGCTTTATACTGGAATTCTGTGTAGTCAAAAAAAAAGGTACTTACATGGAAGATAAATACCTCTGAAGCAGTGAAACCAGATTTTTTTGGTCCCTTCATTTCATCATTCATTAACATTGCATACAGAATTGTCTACACAAGTCAGCATTATGAATTGGATTACTGTAACATTAGATACCTTACCATGATATTTTAAGGTCAGTATTTTGTAATGTTTGTTTTGTGAAAGCTGTCTGAAAGATAAATAAATGCCTAGAACAACAGAAAAAAAACAAATGGCTTTTCATCCCTTTCACTAGTTTAGGGGGCTCTAGGTAAGACTGAACAGATGGTAGGTTAAAAATTGAAAGATGGAACTGTATTGGAGGAAATTAGTTGACTGTGGTGTCAGTTCACTAAGAAAAATTAGATAAACCATTTTTTTTTTCCCTGAGGGTAACATGAAATGCAATGGTTCAGAGAAAGAGATAATGGAATTTTTAAACATTTCCATATCACCATATTTACAGAGAGGTGGCATTTTCCAGTTTATACATTAAAGTCTTTTTTTCTCTTTCAGGACTGAGACAACTGCAGACAACTCTTCACTGAAATATAGAATGGTTTTCTAAGTTATATGGCAAAGCAACATGAGGAAATGTTTCCTAGATATCTTGTCTGATGTTATTATCAGAAATTATATATCCATGTAAACATATGCAGTTTTTTTACCAAGCATTTAATAAGAAGTAATATTGGTGTCAACTTTGCAGTCAACAACCGCAAACAAGTAGATAAGAGCTGCATGCAATCTATTTGCATGGAATCATAAGTTCACGCAATAATTTAGGCTGGGAGGGACCTCGTTTTCTCCTTCAGCCCACAACTTGGAGCAGGTGTGAAGTAGATCAGATTTTTTTAATGTCTTTACCAACAGGATAATTGTTCCAATCACTGACTTCTCTCATTGTATTTTCTTCCCCTGATATCTAATTAGAAGTTTACTGTCATATATCCTGAACTTTATTAGTATAGCTTTATGTTCTTCTAACTGAAGGAGGCAAAACTCATGCCACAATATTACCATTGCAGCCTGGATGACTTAGTCATCTTTACACTGCTACATTTGGCCTCCTAGATTCAGAGATGTCAGAATCATAGGGGAAAAAATTAAATATGCAGGCATTTTGAGAGGCTAATGTACATTTACAAATGATGTGAGTCTTCTCTGTTTATCATCCAATTGAGCTCAAAGAGCATGTTCAAGTAATATAGCATAGCTAACCCTATACATATTGCTTAGGGACAATGGGAAGGCTTTTCACTTCATTGTCTCACCAGCTGCAGACAAAGCCTTGTCATTTCTGTCTGTCACGCATTTTCTTTGCCATTTTTGAAATCACACTTCTGTTTCATCTCCATCTGGGGCAGAAGCAGGGGTGCTGTAATATTGCAAGAAAAACTGCTTTTTTAGTATTTTTAGCTTGATTGAATGATGAGAGCTCTGAAAATGCTATGACATAAACTGGTCTTTTGATGGTTATAGAGAAAGTTTGCAGGTGCAATAGGCTGACCAACTGCACAGCAAAAAGCAGCTTAGGATGACAAGTACTACATTAGCACAGCTCATATGGGAAATGACATTTTTCTAACAGAGAGAGATATGCCCTGCATACTGCAGCCAAATAGGGATTCTTCAGATCTGTTCTGTGGCTTTTTGAATATGTATTCAATTTTATACATGTCATTAGCACGTTTTGTGGAAAAACAGGAGAAATGGTAAATCAAATTATGCCCCAAAATACAAATGTAGATCAAGAGTTTGGCTTTGTATATGAAATTCAGAAGTTAAACTTACACAAAATGAATGGGAGATTATTACTCAGGGTTAATTATGCTGAATTAAATTGTCCTTAGCTCAGGCTAATAGTAATATTAAGGTATTATTTTACTTTTATGAAGTATTAAGCATCAATCCTATAATATTATCAATGTTTTGGACCTATCAACCTATCTGAAACTTTGATAATTTGCCAAATTTACACTTAGGAACACACATTTTCTTTTCCCATCATCCCTTTCAATTCATCATAGAATTGGAGGCAGTAAAAGAATTTCTGCTATTCTTTAACATGGACATGGTTATTTATCAGGAAGGTCAGAGACTGAACCATGTTCATCCCAAGACATAGTTGCTGATTGTCGTAGAAATGAAAAAACTTTCAGTTCTGTAGATATTTGCTGGGTTCCTGCAATGAATCTGCTGGACTTCCTATCGCCTATCTAAGATCTACTGCCAGTGTCTTGAATCAATTTTTTGTTGAACCCTCTCCTGCTCTACTAGAGAAAAGAAACTGCATATTGAAAATCAAAACAACATCTCTTTTAACACATAAGATATGATTTTATTATTTTATTTTAAATTATAAATCTAATAAAAAATTAAAACTACCGTCTCAGAAAAGTAGTAATTGGACAATGGAATAACAACATGGAGAACTGAAAACCAACAAAAACTTTGCTCTGAAATGTTTTCAAACACTTCTGAAACAGATCTTCCCTTAACTCATTTATAGAAAGTACTCCAATTAAAATTTAACCTCACAGTGCTGTCTTTACTGAAATCATGTGTTGCTAAGGAGTCTTACAGAAGCTTATCTCAATTTGTGTGTGAGTTCTAATACTCTAACAATTTCAACTGGATCTCATGACAAAATTCTAAACAGAATGCTCTCTATATTTTTCCTAACAGAAGAAAACAATAATTAAATATTTGTGAAATATTAAAGATATGCAAAAATCCCATGGACATGGTCCAGGGCAGCCTGCTCTAGCTGAAATTGCTTGATCAGGTGCATTGGACAAGACGAACTCCAATGGTCTCTTCCAATCTACACCCTTCTATGATTGTCTGACACTATCGAGGATAAAATTTCTGAATAACTACTCCCTATTTTCTTCTATTCTTGGATTTAGAGCTGCTGTCTAGTCCATGGTTTGTGTCTGAAATGACAATGTTATAAAACCGTTTCAACCTTCCCTATTATGGATGCAAATATTTTTGTAAGGTCTCAAACCAAAGATTTCAAAATATTTTTTTCTTTTTCCTGTCTCCCATGTCTCTTAAATGCCTAAAGTTTCTGACAGTATTTTCTACTAGTTTATAACAATTTAGTTACCATGACTTTCATTCTCTACAGACAAGAATTTGGCAAGCCTGATCTCAAATTTTGTTGGTAACTTCTAAACCTAGCAGCGCTAAACATAAGTGTATCAGAATATGGACGTCTAGGAATCAATTCAGTGTCAACTATGAGACCAGAAAATATGACTATGTTCTAAATAAATGTAAGCAAAAAAAAAACTTTGATGTAAAACTTTATACCTTCAGATCACAAAAGGCTTTGTTAAAATAATTTTATAATAGCCTTATTTTACAAATGAAAAAGCTGATAAATAGAAAATCAGTGATTTGAGTGGATGTCCAAATTTACTGTTTCCTGGAAATATAGAAAACACATTTCCAAGAATTGCACTCCTTTGAAGATTTTGCTTATGTGAGAGATTCAGATTCTTGTACTCCTGAATATAGATACTTAAATGAGAAATGTCAAAGTGAGACAGAATAGTAATAAAAGTATTCAAATGAATTCCATCAAAGTGATAGAGGAAAAGTACAAATGTTTCAGTTTCACAGTTTAGTCTTACTCTGCATCTTTATAATAAAAGGGAAGACTTTTTTTAATCAAAGAAAATTATCTTGAACAGAAAAGTATTAAGTGCAATGTTTACTTTATTAAAAAAAAATACAGCTATGGAGTTATGTTTAAGTATTGTCACTGTTATCTCTAAGATAAATACCTCCCTAGCTCATCTTGCAAGAGAGAGGAGGAGAAATTTTACTAACTCAACAATTAACTTACAAAAACCATTTCCTGTGATAGTGAATAGAATCTGCTCCTCTGGGCAGTCTAAATCTGTTGATGAGATCAATGATTCAAAGAGCAGAAATGTTTTGGCTCTATTTCATACTGGACGGGAATGCAACTCTTTCTTTTTTTCTTCTGTAGTCATCAAGATACAGTTGACACAGGAAAAATTGAAACCTATTGTTGCACTGCACTAATTGCTAACAAATATTTTTATTGCTATACTTTTAAATTTTTTAAATAAAACTATTTATAAGTGCATTTGGGAATGACGTATCTCTTGAAAGCTCAATTGCAAGAGTACCTTGCATTTGGGAATGACATATCTCTTGAAAGCTAAATTGCAAGAGTACCTCACAGATGCACAATATTTTGTTTAATTTTAATAAACCTAACATCTACTGCTGCTTAGCTTTGTTTTCTCATGCCATATCTTTTCTTCATAGCTAATGCATTTTGAATATTACACAAAAAAACAACGCTTTAGATTAACATTTCTCAAAGACAGAGTTTGAATGATGTGTATTTATACTTCATTAAGAAAACTTATACACAAACATGACAGAAAGAAATTATTAAACAAAAAAAAAAAAAATTCAGAAATGCCATTGATTTCTAAGTCACTGAGGGATTTACCATAATTCTAAATAATTCTATTTTCCATAAACTCAAGATGATGTCCACATCTTTAAATAGATGTCACCTTCGTCAGCTGTATAAGCCTTGACAAAGGCTAGTGGGCTCTAATATTGACAGCTTTCCACTAAACAATGAAATGAGGACACAATTTTATCCTTAAATCAGTATAAGAAAGTCATTTCTGTTGTTTGTATACAACAGTATAGAAAAACATAAATTATAATCATAATATGATTAAGAACAGTTCATAGCTAGCTACTCTATAATTATCTGGCTCTTTATTTTTACTGATTCTGAACTGTATCTTTAAGGTTTTTATAAATAAAACCTCTTTCATGATAGATTGCGTACACAAAAACTTTACTATTTTGTGGTATCTTCATTTTAAAAGAAGTATTTGAAAGTCACTGCATTGATGAACAGTAATGGGGTTTCTAAAATACCGAAATAAATATTTATCACTTTGGAAAATACATAGTGAGAACTACAGGAAAGTACAGACTGCAGCCCTTAAGGCTCAACAACACAATTACTTATAATTCATAAAACTGATAGAGTTATCTAAAATCCATTGTAAAAAGCAAATTATGAATGACAATTATTTATCATTATTTACTCTTACCTTTAGTACTTTTAAAAGCTCATAATTCTCCATTTTTGCTAATTTCATTCTCAGAAAGATCTTCTTGAGAAATAAATCCCATGAAGCAATTCCCCATAATTTTCAAATATCAAGGAGCCTTTTCCTACAGGTTCAAATGCTTGGAAGAAAACAAAATTTCTTAGGATTTATCAGTTTTTTAGAAACTATGGTGAACTACTTCATGGTTTTATGACAATTTTGCTCAACTTAGCTGTGTTTACAGCTGGAGAAAAATGCCATACCACTGTCATGTTTATGTAAGATAAATGGTTCTCTTTTTATGCACTCAAATTTACAGCAGTGATCATCTTTGTCAGAGAGGAAAGATAGGTAAAAGACAGGCATTATTATTTCCAGATTTAGCCCTTGCATCTCAATCTATTTTAAAAAAATTAAAAACACAAATTTGACCTGTCATATATTAGGTAATAGATTTAATGAAATTTAACATAGTTTTAATCAGCCTGGAACTGAAAAGAGCTTCTTTTCCTTTCTTATTCTTAGGCTATATAAAAATTATGTGGCTGCTGAATTTCTGCAGTGCCCAGCACTTTTATGATCATAGCCACAAAAAAAGTGAATGAAAAAATGAGCAATAAAATATATATAAGGTTAAAAAACAGGTCAGTGAAAAATTTCTCAATATCACAAAACAAAGGCTAGTCAGAGAAACAGAGACAGAATCTGAATTCTGGAGAAAGAAAAGTATATACTTAAAATCTTTTAAATCATTATGTGTAAATTTTCTCTCTAACAGGTCCAGACAGTCAAAACACATTGCAAGCTTCATAATAAAATAACATGTGAGAAGATATGCTACCTTTAGAAGCATAATCAAGAAAAAATGACATATGTACACTGTAAACAGCATTGTGGCAGATGGACGACAGTTCAACTGCACACTTACTAAAAACTACAGGAAATTTCTAGAGTGTCTCTCATATCATATTTTTAAATTGCTTCACTACAGGTTTTTGCATATGCCAAGTCTTTTATCTTGCATGCTCAGTTGGTAATAATACAGCACTATATTCTTTCAGCAGTTCACCATCAGTTGACATCATAAATATGGACAGCAGAACACAACTTGATTACCTTCCTCCCAAGACAAATGAAGTTCAACTGTGAGTGGTAAATAATGTGAACTATTATTTCAGTTTTCTGCAGGATTTTGTGATCTAGTATATTGGTAGCTTTGCACAGAAAAGACAAAACCATTAGCTATTACTAATTAAGCCCTAAACAAGCAGAACCTGATGGTCTGACTCATTGAATTCTAGTCACTGATTTAGTTGTTGCTCTTATGTCAATAGTCATCTCTGCGCAGTATGGATAGATTTCTTTACCAGCTAGGTTTATTTTAAACTCAGCTTTGTTTGTCATGGAAACCCATCACCTTTAGCTGTTGAAAAATAAGAAAATGTTCAGCAATGTTTATGATTTTATTAAGAACTGCAACTACTGGTTGCTTATAGATCAGTTGGTTTATATGTTTTGATGCTTATATACACCATGTAAAATATATTCTCACACTTCCTCAACTGATAAATGGCTCAGAGCGTGGTTCATTACATTTTCAGTTCAGACTAGTTTTGGGGTTCACATTGGTAAACTATGATGAATTATGAGCAGAAGTGAAACAAACTCACAGACACCACAGGCGCTATGCTGATTAACTAGATCATAAATAAGGTTAGGGCAGAAATGAAAATTTTTATGGGGCAAGTGAATTAGTGTACAGTTCTGAGAAAGAATAAGATGCCATAACAGTCCAATTTGGTTAATTTTATAAGACAGTTTGGGTTGGAGACTAGATGAGACATTATAAACATGTGGATTAGATTCCTTTGCTAGGGACATAATATAAAGCTTTCTAAAACTGCAGGTTTGAGTCATTCATTCCCTTCAAGACTTGTTGACTACTAGACTGAATGTTTTGACAATTATATCCAGCTTCTGATGAGTTGTCAAGCTAGACCTGTCTTGTCTGACATTGTTACTAAGGTCCCACCAAAGAGTCCTAACACGTATGTCTGTTGTCATTTTCCTGAGGTATAGCAGTAAACCACCAGGGTAGAATGAATGGGAGCAGAAATGACTGGAGAGAAAACATTGACTGAGCAGGGGAGGCCAATATATATTTTGCCCAAGAAATATGTGAGACAACCACTAGCAGTCTAATGTTCACAAATCAAACAGGTGCTTGCAACCACTTGAAATGTTTTTTCTTCATTCTCTTGGAAATCATTCACTAATGCAGACAGTTCTCTTGAACTATGCAGGAGGGTGTCTACATCCTGCAGACTATAAACTAACCATAAAGTCAAAGACTGATGAGTCAGTGTATTCAAGCAGAAAATGCGAAAACTTCACTTGGCAACAGAACTCAGCTGTGATTGTGGAGGCTTTGGCAGGTTTGAGCAGAGGTCTTTTTCAGTTATTCTGCCTTTAGAAGGACTCTTGTCGTCACATGCCAGATGGTCACAGGCATTGAGAGTCTGTGTATGACCACTCTTGCCCAAAAGCATTTAGAGTGGGGTTATTTTTGGTATATTGAGACAAGTTGTAACTTCGAAGAGATGCTTTTCTGCAATTATTTCGTCAGGCAATCCCATTCCTACTGAAACAAAACCATATTTGAAAACTGGATAAGGGTAATTTAGAATTGTCTGGCATTTCTTTCTCTCAGCTTTTTGGAGCCTTCATTCTTTTATTTCTTTTGATAAAAACTGTCAACTACTTAGTGGCATGCATTGCAGGGTGACTTTAGAGAGGAGGGTGACTGGTATGATAAGAGAGAGCTTAAAGTTTTTGCCATTCCATCTGCTTGAAGAAAATCTTTAATTTCAGGAATACCCTTTTTGTGCACTGGTTAGATGCCCAAAAAATCTGTCATGTTAGGAATTGTTTTGGAAGGAAAGGTACAGTAAAGAAGACAGCTGAGGCCTTCTAAAGCCATCTTATTCTTTAGCTACTATATCAGTCAGCTATTGTGTGGTGTAGGCTCATGGGGTCTTAAAAGACCAGTCACAGACAACAGATGTGTATCCTCATCCACTATATATATTTATTTAGGAACAATTCTAATATTCCATTTTACAAGTGTCAGCAAGTTAATTTATCTCAGCATCTTAAAGATTCACTGCTCTAGTTGCTGACTTTTGGCATCTGGAAGGCAGAAAATAGCTGCAGAATCCTGTTAACTCAACCCAGTGTTTGTGGAAGGTCAGTATGGCAATATTTATTAACATGGATATCATCTACAGCCTTTCCATGATGCAAGTGTCTGAGGCAGACAAATGTACATTAAGGAGGTGTTTTAGAGACTTTTGAGATGAGCCACGTAGACAGTACCTGTATCTAATGAGCATGAATTCTTCATTCTGACCTTAGAAATGGTGTTAGCCATTATTAATAAGTTTTGCAATACATGTTGGTACCTAGACTATTTAGCCTATTCTCTCTCACTTGAAAACTGGAAAGCAAGATCTGATTTTGAGAATGGACAGCCTGCAGACTAAAATTAAACCATATTATATCTTGCTCTGTTTCCTGCTGGGAGGAATTAGTCATGAATGGAAAATTAAATGTAGATTAGTGTTTCTTAAAAGACAAGCAAGTCTTTTTATTTCGCACAGTAACATAGTCCAGCCTTACATTTGCCTCAAATGACTGGTCGGCAGTAATATAATAAGAGTAAATTTGTATGTTTAATTTTATATATTATTGTTGCTCCTGCTGCTGTTGTTGTCTGAGAGACCAAATTGCTAGTCCAGGGAACACTGGAAGACTATCAGCCTCCTAGGGCATAAACTGTCCACCAACTTTTCCCAGCTGTTTCAGAAAAAAAATTTCAAAAGAACAACTGTGGGAAAACCTGCTGCACAAAGGAAGGCAGCTTGTTCCTCTTTCATCTGTTTAATTGACTTTTACCCTGAAGCAAGCACTTTTACATCATGTCTACAAATCTTTGTCTTTGATGTAAGAATAAACATTACAACTAATCATTAACGTAGCTCTCCCGTTCTTGAAATTCTACCCTGCTATCAGTGATAGCCCCTGAAGGAAATAAGAACTCAATTACCAATGCAACTGCTAATCAATCAGGCCCCTGCAGAATAAACTGAAGTTCAGACTCCAACAATTTCACAATGAACATATTATTGCTCTTCTGTAACTGTAGGGTGAAATAGGTTTTATAGGTCCAGTTGGGGATTGACAGCTAACTATTTGGGTGGTTTTATGGGAAATTCCAGCTTCCAAATTAATCCATCTCTACCTGCTACAATATAAAGGTTTATTAATTTTTCATAAATTTTTGAGCTGCTAGTAAAAGGAAGTTGAAGCACATGTGTTTCTGCAGATGTTCTTTTGGTAATGGTAGCAACAGTGCACATTCGCCACGGAGGTGGAGAATATATTAAGTGCTAGCAGAAAGGAACAGCAGTCAAACAGGTGTAAAGTGGGGCTGGACATAAACGCAGCTTGGTAATGGCTGCCTATTTCTAGGACCAGAGTGTCTTCCTGGGTTTTGTGAGCCAAGTTTTACTTACTACTCTAGTGTCTGAAGGAAACTAATTGGGAGACCACAACGCAGAACTCTGATGAGGAGCCTTGGACTTTGACTCAATCTCTTAATCTGTTAACTCATTTTTCACAGAATTACATAACAGGTTACGGACCTCTGGAAATCATTGCTTAGTCCAGTCATCTTGCTCAGTGGAGGGCCAACTAGAGCAGATTGCTCAGGATCATATCCAGTTAGGTTTCAAAAGTCTCCAGGAGTATAGACTCATCAGCCTTTCTCAGCAACCTACTGCAGAGTTTAATCACCTTCATACTTGCTTATACGTCAACTTCTGTGTTGTACTGCAGAGCCCAGAACTGAACACAGCCCTCCAGATGTGGTCTCACCAATTCTGAGCAGGTGGGAATAAACTTCCCTGCTAGGTGCAGGCAGTAATGCTCTTCCTGATTTAATCCAGGATGCCACTGGACTTCTTTGTGCAATAGTATCCTCAGCTGCTTTTCTGCAAAGTTGATTGCCAGACACTAAAATGTTCCTATTGGCCCATTTTCTGGCCTTTCAAGGTCTCTCTGAACAGCAGCATCCCCATCTGGTCTTTCAGACCTCTCAGTTTTGCCTCACCTGCAAACCTGCAGAGGATCTGTTCTGTTCCACCATCCATGTCATTAATGAAGTTGTTAAAGGATATTGATACCAGGATAAAACCTTGAGGTAAGCCATTAGTGACTGTCTTTCCACCGGACTTTGTGCTGCGGTCATTTAGTCCTGGCAGTAAAGCTATTTTTCAACCCACTTCATTTCTCATTTGTCTAAACCATTCTTCAGTTTGTCAATGAGGCTGTTATGAGAGACAGTGTTGAAAACTCTGCTAAAGTTAAGATAAAACTCTGCTGCTCTTCTCTTGTCCTCTGACAAGTTATCACAGGATATCAGGCAGCTCAAGAATGATTTCTTTGTAAATCAATGCTGCCTACTCCTAATCATGTTCCTGTCCTTCATCTGTTCGTAAATGGTTTTCAGAAGGATTTGCTCCATCACCTTCCCAAGGATCTGACTTCTCAAGGCTGACTGATCTGTGGCTCTGGTTCCCTCTTCTTTCCCTTTCTCACAGTCCACAGGAACCTCTACCTTCTGACAGAACCTTTTCATGATAATCAAGAATCACCTGGCAATGACATCAGCAAGTTCTCTCAAAACTCTTGAGTGCATCCCATAATTTCCCACAGACTTATTTATGTTCAGTTGCTTTAAATGTTCACTCATCTGATGCTCATCTACATAGTGTAAACCTTCCTTGCTCAAGACTTTCCCAGAATTCTGGGATTCCTGAAGGCAACTCTAACAGGTAAAGATTTATAACAAGAAGGCATCTTCCATATGATATCTCACCAGATCATTTGACTAATTCAGCAGTGGACCCACTTTTTCTTTAATCTTCCTTTAACTGTTGAATTACCTATGTAAACCCTTCTTGCTGTCCTTCACGTTGTTTTCAAGCCTTGACTCAAGGAGGGATTTTGCTTTCCCAGCCCCACTGCTGCACACTTGGGAAATATTTCCATATTCCTGACTCTGTTTCCACCAATCGTATTCATTTTCATGTGTCCTGGTTTTGTCAGCAGCTCCATCCATCCAGATATCCTATAATCTATTTTACTTTCTGATCATTGGAATGGACCATTCTTGACTTTGGGGGAGATGAGTATTTAAAAACCAACCAGTTATTCTAAACCTCTCTTCTCTGTAAAACTGCCTGCTGTGGCATTCTTCAAAACAGGTCTCTGAATAGGCCAAATTCTGCTGTCCTGAATTCCAGGATTATGATCCTACTATTTTCCTGGTTCCCTCATCTCAGGATCCTGAATTTTAGCATTGCATGGTGCACTGGATCTGGCTTGGATAGTTATTTGTCTTCAGAGCAGCCTTATTGGTTCTAAGTCCCTCCAGAACCTCTGGGTGGTTGAAGTCCTCTATGAGGATCAGGGCCTATGACCAAGAGGCTTCTATCCAGTTATAACTGCATGTTTTCCTTGTTAATTTGGAATACTGACTGGAATTCACGTAACTTGCAAATATTGTTGTTTAATGAGATACCTCTTTGAAGCATATTAGTATAAAATTAGAAATATGCGTGCATGAAACACACAACTACTTGAAGAATGGTGACCCATTGCACTGGCAAGTTACATGTATAACAAAAAATAGTATATAAACAAGTTGATGTTTGCAGGAATTCTGTTATGATTGTAGACAGTAGCTTTTCCTTTCTGATGATAATGTTTCTGTAGGTACTCAAAAGAAGCTTTTCCTCCTAACATAAGAAAAGGACAGGACAGAAAATGCTTCTCTTATTTTTCTTTTTCCCTGTTGTTTTTTAAAGACAAGATTCCATGGTTGGCTGAAATTCTATCAAAATCTTATTCAGATTGCAGAAGATATCTCTACCAAAGTTAATATTTCCCTCAGAGTATAATACCAGAGAGCCTCAGGCAATGCTGTGTAACCCCCTGAAGCTTCTTGTAACCAGGCTGTGTATTATGCAGACTTACATTTTCATAGTTCAGTTAACAAGTCAAAGAGACATTGGTACCTTGCATCTAGTTTTGCACTTCATTAGAATAGTCTTAAGTGTTTCATTTTAGACTTTAAGCTCTTTGTATGCAATTCTATTTGCAAGTATTTGGCCCCCAGGTTTCTCCTTGAATCTGTCCTCCACTGTCTCTTTCTGCTCTTGTTGCCAGTGACATTTTCTACACCATAGCTCCCAGCTATCCCTCAACCACAAAGGTAGTTCAAGCAGCTTCCAAAAATACCAGCTCCCAGGAGCAGCCCTTCTGTGCTTAGAGTACAAAACAAGTCTCCACTCTGTGTAATAAATGAATTCATGATTCTCAATTCCCAGCTGACATTAATAGCAGCAAGGAGCAAGAAGTGAGTTAATGTTAATTTCTGCAGGTAATGCGTGAAAGCAGATAGGAAAAGCTTGAAAGGTCAACATCTGCTGTCATGTATGAAAGTTGCAATATTTGATTGGCTAGTAAATGTCAACACCATGTTCAAAAATCTACATGCTGTCCTTTTCAATTTAATCTTAGCTTGCAGCCCAACTAGAAATCATGCAGCATGTTTCAAAAACCCTTGAGTTAGAAAACGGAGTTGTATGATTGCCTTCCCATGGCAATAAGGCACTTGTAAATTACAAACTTGTCATTTAATCAGCATAGTAGGTAGTACAACGCCTGTGACTTTTTATATCAATTTTCAGGGAATGTTGAAGAATCCATAATGATTATATACCATAAAGAACTGCAGTTCCAACTGTTGCCATGGTATTATGCACTCCTCTTTTTTAAAAGCAGTGACTAGAATGTAAAACAGATGATGAATCTAATTGATTGTCCCCTGTAACTCAGAGAGATGCTTTATTTTTGTCTCTGCTTTGTTCTGTTTTGTCTCACAATATATCAGACACAGAACTGCATTGTTTAGTACATTGAAAGCATTAATTTAGAGGAGAGCAGATGCACTTTCTAAAGCAGAAATATGATGACCAGCCCTAAGCAAATGAGAATGAAAATGTTATCTTCTTTGTCTAGATGGCAAATAGCAGTGGCTGACGGAAAACATATCCTCAGCTTATGTTTATGTAAAACCTTCTGTAAAGAATAAAGCAATATTGAAGCAGAGGAAGCTAGAAATAGAAGGAAGGAGAGAGTGTACATGTCCACACACAGATAGCATGGGTGATTATGTACAGCTTCAGCAGTAAAATGTGACTGCAAGCTCATGGCTCTAAATGTATCTTAAATTACTGTGCTAGGTGTCATACCGTATTAGTTGTAAAGTTGCACAATAAGGATGATTTGGCGTGCAGGAAGTTTCATGTTCTCTGAAGAAATGCCATGTCTTGTTATACCTGTCTTTTGTGGATTTTGCTCTATATCACCTAACCCTGACATGTTTTTACAGTTCTATGGCTTGCTTCAAATGTACCATGACTTAACTTGTTCAATCCATTTGATGCAGTGGGAAGAAAGAGCGCTAAAGACAAGCTACATTCCGTTCTTAGCAAACCAGAGACAAATTGTGATGTGAGCCAATGGCAGTGGGAGTAGAAAAGAGAGGACTGGCAAATCTCATGAGTGTTTGGTGGTGCCATCTCCACAGTAGTCATGTCTCCATGGGGGAAACGATACGCTTTTGAACTTCCTAGCAAGTTACAATAAGCTGGGGAATTGAGTGTACTGATGTAAGAGAGTTACAAACCAGCTTCCAGAAGTTTCTGAGAGCTCTTGATAATTTTGTCAAAATAGCCTTGAAAAGAGACTATTGAAGTACCTGATGTCACACTGCAAAGCTCCTTTCATTCTTTGGTATCAATTTTATGAGAGACCAGCAGTGGATAGCTGTGCAAGAATCACTCCAGATAAGCCCAAGATGCCGCTACTTTTGTGTATTGATAGCACATAGTACATGCTTAAGTAAAGGAACTATGTCCTGGATTTCTATACATATTCACAGTGACCTGCAGCTTGTCTATGTTTCACAAAGCAGAGATGCAATTGAGAATGAAATCTTGCAGCAGTTATTATCTGTTCAAAGACCTGTATAAAAAAAAAGAATATATTCTCAGACCTGGAGACAAAAATCTCAGATATTTAATTTTAAAGGAAACCTGGTACATATTTTTATTTTTCTAATCAAAAGCATATGGAAATAAAAACCAAGAAAATCACAGAAATAACATTTGGGCATTCCAGAAAGCAAGAGTATAATTAAAGTTCCACCTTTTTATTCATTGCTTCATTGCACACTGCTAGTCCATGTGATATATGATGGTTTTTAAAAAGATATGAAAAGTCAAACAAGTATCAAGGCTTTTTGAATTCTAGTACTAATACAGATGATTTCCAAATTTTCCTATCCTTTCAAAATAAATGCTTATAAAATGACAACTATTCCAATATTATACAAGATTATCTATTGTGAGAATAAATCATGAAGACAAAGTGAGAATTACATATACATTTTTGTGGTTACATTCTTGAGGAAAACAGTCTTCCACACACCCCTGATGTCCCTTTTTGAGGTCATCCTGAAGCAAAGTATTCCCCACCAGTTACAAATTTTTGCATATCTTGTCATCAACGTGTCATTGTGCCTGAAAGAACTACTCAGCTCCTGTAAAATGGTTCTTCACAGAGTGCCCACCTAGGGCAATGCCAAAAAAGTTCTTGAAAGGATAAAAAAGTTATACTGCAACACGTCACTGATATATTGGTTGATGTGGAACCAGAATTTCCCTGTGTCCTTTAGACCTAACTATTTTACTTTTCCTATATCCTAATGGCACCTCATTTCCTATGGCCTTAGTGACAAGCACCAAAAAGAGTAGGACTGAGGCTTTGGCACAAGCTTGCTTCTCTCTTATGCTGCCACTTATTTTGCCTCACATTGATCTACTAATACTTGCCAAGTCAATCATGCATGGTTACTCTAATAGCTCCTCTCATCACTTGTCCGCCTTATCTCAACCACAATCACTGAAGCAAAGAATCTTAATCTACCTTTTAAATATAATTAGAGGAGTAATTTGTATACAGATCTACTCATTATTGATTTTCTTTAAAACTCCCTCTCCCCCAAAGTTATGTGTAGTAGAAATGGTGCATCTGCCCACAGCTACATTTAGATTGTTAACAATTCTTTTGAACATCTGTTATACTGCTACTGAACAGCTGTGGTTTCTTTAAGAAGGCACAAGGGACTCGACCTGCACCACCTCAATCTTGACTATTTTGGGGAGAAAAACACCTCTGGGAGCTATTTTTATATATGGTGCCATACTGACACAAACTTATGCTCACCGTTTGATCACTTCTTTCCCATTATGTTATTGATCAGTCTGTGCTGTTATTCACTACTGGAACACTATGTTACATTTTTGCTTCATTGCTTCCTGATCAGAAATGGTGAATATTAAAATGCCATAATTACAAAGCCCCTTAGTCAAAAAAGGTATGTGTCTGAGCAACAACGAGGATGAGAACTGCACATCAGAAAACTAATCTGGGCTAGGAGGCACTGGTAGAAATTTTTATGATAAAGTGTCAGAAGAAACAAAAAATAACCAACCATATTTTTCCGTGGGTAGCATCATGTATTCACAAGCAATAGGGTTTGCTGAAACTCCAATAAAAGAAAAGAGTTTAAACTGAAATCAATCAGTCCAGAAGCTACTTTACTCTAAGAGACATGAGGTCTGGTACGCCAAATTATAAAGTGTGATGGAAAAAAACACTGTAGAAATTCATTTCTCAATTCTCAACAAATTCTCTGTAATATATATTTTGAAAAATAGCTAGTAGCTCGATAGATTGTGCAATTTTTTTTTGCTGGCTACACTATGTAAGTAAACAGTGCAGTGATTTCTGTAGAAGAATCAGTATGGGCATAATTGTTGATTTGTAGGATAGACTTCTATAGCTAATAATTGACCGCTAGTTTTCACTACAAGCGACGCTGAAGCTCCTGTTCAACGTTGGCAAAACCAGAAAGAATACAGAGGGGGGACCATAATCCTTTCTGCATGTTATTCCTAGCCTTGCCATACTCTGATCTGAAGAAAACATTTAAATAAAATCTAGCCAACTAGAAATTCATCTATCAGATACAAAGGTTTAACACTTGGGAGCCTCTATTCTTATATTTGGAGAGGGGAAGGAAACAGCCTTAGTAGCCTTGATAAATGGTGATGGGCAGACATCCGTTCTTGTCTTTCACAACCTTTCTGCAACATTAACTCTCTCTGCACAAAAGTCACTTTTTTTCCACCTGACAGAAATGCCAAGAATCAAGTGAATTGCTCAGATGATTTAGGGCCTTCCCAAGGAATGTACCCAAAACCTATGCCAAGAAAACTCCAGATCTTTCTCATTTGACAAGGTTCCATGGGGATCAGTTCTCTCTCCTACTTGACGTTTCTCTAAAAGTTTTGAAAGAACTATTGAGGTAAAATACTGAAAGACATAAATTCTGGTAAAATGCATATAAAACACAGCTCCCTATACTTTTCATCATGCATGACTGTATGACTATTACTATATGACTTAATGCCCAAATAAGTTGAGTTATTGTTGATTAAATCTTATCTATTGAAAGACAAAATTGATGTACGTCTAAAAGTTAGTAATACTGAATTTTCTGCCTAATTTACTGCTAGTGGTCATTAAAGAAGGTGCATTCCATTCCAATAGAGTATTTCTTGACTCAAAGTAGCTCTTTCTACTTTAGTAGAGCGCTGTAGGTTCTGGTAAATTAAAACTCAGACTTACAACATCTAGTTCCTTCAGCAACAAAGTACCAAAGCTGCACACCCAATCTTCTCTATTGCAGCATCAGATGCAATGGACATTGATATGAGACCTGACAGATTATTCTGAGGAAGGATACAATGGAGCCTTTGGATGTATCAGATTCATATTTTAGACTGCCAAGTTTTAACTTCACAGATGACTTTAACACAGAGCAAAGGGGAAAAATTTTAATGGCTTGGAAAACAAATCAAAGTAAGCAAATATTAAAGGGACATTTTAATTGTGTAGCATATGAGTTATTTTGTTCATTCTCTTTAGTATTCTTGGGTCAAATGTTTAGTTTTTACTCATATTTTATTCTGTTGCCAATTCTTGCAATAAGCATATAAAGACTGTTGAAATAAGTCTATAACTGAGGTGAATTGGTGAAAGTTATCTATAACTAAAGATTCATGTAACTTTAATTCCTCTTTCATGGCCTCATATATATTAGCACTCAGAGAGGACTAAACAAGATATTACTGCTACACATAAATATGTGAAGTCATTCATAACCAAAAATATGTAGTTAAATATGATGGAAAAAAATCATTAGAGCAGTTGAGCAAAAATATCAAGCAATTTACAGCTATCTATCTTCAGTTCCCAAACACTTGACCTTTTAGCTTTTTCTGCTAAATTAGAGATACTTGCACTACCTGGGCACTAATATTTTTAACTCTGACTTTTGCCCTACCAGACTAGTGTAGATGTACTTTAAATATTTTTTCCCTGTCTTTAATCCATATTTATTGGAAGAACAAGAATATCACATTTTAGCTATATATCTGTCAGTATCTGTCCATCTATTTGATCTGTCTGTTAAGCACTGGGAGTCAAGTAACATTGCAATACTTAACTTCTGTTCCATTTGTGAGACTAATTCCTGTTGTGAGAGGCTTATGCCATTATAACACTTGTGAGGATTCGTGCAAGTGGAGGCAAAGAATTTCCAAGTGGAAGTTGATGACAGACTTTTTATTCCATTCCAGAAAAGAATTAACAGTGCAGCCATTTTCTGTTGCAAATTAATTGGAAAGAAAACTGATCAGAGAGAAATAGAGTCTTAGAAGCTTCTATGTGTTTGCTTGCCATTCTACCAGCATATTTCAACTTTCAGAAAACTGTTGCAGTCCATGTTTAACAGCAATCTTAGAGGCCAAGTCATCTTCTGTTCCAGAAGGAGTTACACAAAATCCTGCCGGAATATAGTGATGTCTTCAAGGGAAGGAAAGAATATAGCTAGAAATTGATTAATTCTGCCAGTATCTTCCCTACAGAATTTTAAATTAGAATCTGTCTGAAACACTGTGTATATCAAAAGTCTTTCTGTACCTGGTGGTTTTCACCATGTGTCCATGTGAAATCTCAATATGCCTCAAGCCATTTTATTCATATAAATAACTCATATTTGTATGGCACCTTTCAGCTGTGAAAGCAGAATTGCAGTCTCTGGTGGATGAATGAGTTATGAAACTGCCAGTATAGAATTATAAATGAAAGCATGCATCATGTCTCTGTAAAAATAATAAGTACATAAAAATTCTTAATTAATCATGATGAATCACCATGGATATCATCCATGGTGGGATAAAGGATTTTGAGTTATAGTTTATTTTTTCTATTTCCATAAGCAACTAGTTCTTTTTCCAGTTCGTTAAGAAAATGCTGACAAATATTCTCATTAGAAAACTAGCCATGTTCCTATTTTGTAATGTCCTCTATAGAAGTTGTTTAATTTAGTAGTAGAAAATTCATCTTAGAAAGTCTCAACATACAAGGAGCTCTTCTTTTGTTTCTTAACTAAATTAAAAGACACATTCTAGTTTTTTTCTGATGTACACAATGTATTTACAGAAAATAACACAAATAAAGAGCTTCCCTCTGTCCAGTAAGTTGCTAAGTAGTAGGGAAATTTTGTATACAGCTGTGTTTTAAGTTGAAAGAAAAAAAAACGGAAGGGTTATCTTCCCTCCCCACTACCTTACTTTTTTTCCTAATCGTTCTCACTATATAGAAGGGGATTTTGTTTGGCTTTCCTTTTATAAACCTTAAAGCCAAGAAGGTATTATTATTTCAAAATAAAACTTGCTTTCTTTTTAATTGTGTTACAGTACTTATAACAAAGAGATTGTACTACAGCAAGTTTAAAAGTGAATCTGACTTTAACTAAAATGGGGCTGACATTCAATTTTCATTGCCTGAGATAAGAGAAGACCTGCGTAAGGAGGAACAAGGAAATTGCACTTTCAGGTCCTGTTAGCTTGAATAGATGAAATAGCTATTAGAGACAAAAAAAGAAAGAAATTTTCTTGTTTACAATGCAAAATTGATTTAACAGTGTCTCTTGAAGAAACAGTTAAACTTGATGCAGCTCTTGACATTAGCTATTGGGGCCAAATGGTAAGTCTGTTTCTAGCTATGTGTAGTAAAATAGAATGAAACTCGGAGGGCTACCAACCGAAGTAATAAATATTATTTTTGTTAATATTTAAGTACTTCTAAAGTTCAGTGATGAACTACAGAAATAAAAGTTCTTTAAAACACACAATGTTGTATGTACCAGATTACAGAAGAATTTTCTGCTGTTATAGACTGGGGCCTAGTTATATGGCATTCCTTATCGTCAGTGAAGCTGCACTGAATTCAACCCACTTGTTAAAGCTAGAGTTGAAAAAGCCTCCTCTCTCAACCCTGGGTTTTGTAGACAACAGGGATAGAAACATTTTACATGATCATGTTTATTTAATAAACGTGGTGGGTTTTGGAGGGGAAAGACCTACAAAAATTGGAAACACCTTTTATTTGGAGCTTCTTTCTTTCTTACATTCTTGGAATTTCACAAATACTTTTTCTCAACAGAACACTTCACTAGCAGATAAAAGAAAATTAAGGATTCTATTCTTATTTTTTTTTTTTCATTTCTTTCTCCATTTTTTTTATCCTAAGAAAATGCTGAAAATAAATATGCCAAATTTTAGATTTGTCTCATATTCCTCTGATTATTTTCAAGGCAACAACATGGCCTACATGTAACTATTTGACTATGCATATTTTTTAAGAGGCTTGTTTTATTGCAGAAGGATTTTTTCAAAGTACAGGGTTTATTTTTTATTATTTTTATAACTAGAATAAAGAATTATAAGGTTTGTGTTATGTTTTTACACAGATACTATAGAATAAAAACAAATGGGTAAAAATATGCACAAAATATTTCAAGTTTCATAGTCCTTTGTATACTTTGGATCACTGAAGAGAAATCCTTCTTAAAGTACACCAAATTTCCCAAATTAACATTAAAATAATTGATCATATTGGTTGTAAAATGCTTTTCCATTTGATAGATTCAGAAAAGGCTACCTTGAGGAAAATTGTGCTGTGTTCTGAAGAGACCTTTGAAAGCCACATTCCGACTGCTGAACTGCTGCCGTAGACATATCTTATTTTGCGTTTCATGGAAGTGACGGGTACGAATTCCTGCCTCTACTAAGTAGCTATAATTTCATCAGATGTAGATGCCTACTGACTGCTCACTCTCTCTTGAAATCAGAGTACTTAGCAAGCTATTTATCATCCATTTAAGGAACTTCAAAAACTTTTGAAGCACAACAGTGCAGAATATTTCCTGTTCACAGCAAAGTAAATACTTTTGCAGACACACTGACTAATAATTAATCTGATAGACCATTGAGGAAATTCTATACAACAGTTTGTGAGTACTGCAATAATCCTGCAAGAGTAAAAATGGTCACATACTTAAAACTGTACAAGCCAACTAAAAAATTTTAAAAGGCACTCTTTCCCATAATAAGTACAATTTATTGCATTGATTGTTATTAACAGTATTTTTAGTATTTCATTTAATCTCAAAAGTTTGGACAAGTTTGTCAAGACAAAACATGGCAAAAGTTTGGATACTGAGATCAAATTGTCCTAGGCAATAGTACACCTTCCATTGTATTAATACCTGAAATGGGCAAAAAATCTTCTGCTGTTTAAGAAAATGGACTGGTTAACTTGTACAATAAAAATGCCTCCATCTGTCTCAAAATAATGGAGGACACCAGAATCTGAACCTTCCCACCTGACTAAACTAGGACTATGTAAACTGGAAATAATTCAGAAAGCGTCAGCTTTCTTACTTACTCTGGAATACATCCAACTGCTTTGTATTGATATAGGAAATACTGCAAAGAGTTAATAGAAAAAAAAAATCAGCCATTAAATAAAAATAATTTACTTGGACTTTTAAGATGTCTTTGATAAAATGCTTCACAGAAGATTATTAAGGAAACAGGAGCCACAGAATAAATTATAAAAGTTCTGTTTCATATTAGAAAATTGCTCAGAGATAGGAAAACAAAGAGTAGATATAAGTGTTCATTTTCAACGTCAAAGAAGGTTAATAATGAGATGCCCCGATATTCTTTCTAACAGTAGTGGTACTTGACACATTTATTACACATTTATTAATGTCCTGAAGAAAAGAATAAATATAAAGATGGACTAAAATCTCTTTCTGAAAATTATGTAGGTCAAGAATTAGAAAATAAAAAAGTAATCTCATGCATAAACAAGTCAGAGAATTAGTTGTCATAACACTAAAGAAAATTCCTAAAGCATAAGCAAAGGTTGAATATTGGATTTGGCCACTTTACATTAATTTATCCATATTGACATGCCTAAACCAACACCAATCACTAAGAAAAAGAATAGCTTCATGATGGGCAATTTGTTTGAAGAACATTTAAAGTGTAATTTATTTAATTCTTCAATGTACCTAGGAAAAAAAATAAAAATGCAAAGCAAATAAAATGTTAATTTCCATTGAAGAACAATAGAGGATTAAAAATGTGTTACTATATTTTTGTGAATTGCTGGTCTGCCATTAGAAAAGCTCCAGGGGTGACACAAAAGAACATAAAGATAAGATATGGGGGAAGATTTAACAGTTAGAACCAAACTTTTGTGATGTAAATGATACAGAAATTATGTTGTAAAATTATTGTAAATAATGGACAAGTTGAATGACTCATAGTCTTTTGTATTAGGACAAATTTCACCCAACAAAGCAAAAAAGACAACAAATTTAAAAGCCATACCAAGAAATTACTTGCTTATTCATACACTAACATATATACATCTAAATGGCCTATTGTTACATTGCACTGGTTATCAGGATTAGGCCATAAAAAAATTATAAACTCTTTCAGTTACACTAGAAAGATTTTCACAAAGCACTGAAAAATCTTTCTAAGAGAATAATGAACCTGTGGAACAGGTTGCTGTGGAAACTGTGGAATCTCCATCACTGGGCATTGTACAAGCATCTGTCAAAAATATCCCACTGTTCTTCTCTTCAGGTGTAAGAAAATTAAATGACATTCTGAGTTTTCCTCCAGCTGTATCATACCTTTAATTTGATCTGCTCTTTCGGTGCCATAAACCAAATAAAACAAGAAACCAAAAATCTCTTAGAGTCGACAACCATAGACTCTTTTAGTATACTAGAGTCTAGGCACACAGGGAGCACTCTTAAAATAATTAGATGATCTTTTTTTTAAAACTCAGCAAAGAAAAATTAAGGTCATGGGGGGTAGGTGATTAACTGTATTTAACTAGAAAATTTGAGAAACAGAAGATGTTTCATGATAGAAGTGACTTCATATGTTTATTGATGAATTATTGAAAGAGTATTTAATGAGATGTTTCTCACTATCTCCATAAGTTTAATCTTATTATACCCACTAAAGAGACAGAAATTGGTTTTATACAGAGTTAAAACTCCAGTGAATTCCAATGAGAATTTGTTTGGCAAAGAGAATGAAGTAAATGTCCCTGCAATGCAGAGGTATTTTTATTTTTTATCATTAGACAAAGTTTGTCTATTAATACTGAAAGTCTTTAAACACTCCACATATGCAGTCAACAGTGTTCCATTTTAAACACATTTCTATGTGAAATTTCACATTTACTCTTTACAAGTACTCAAGAAAGTACGTATTTTAATTAAGGTCAAAATGTTACCATTTCCATCAGTGAACACACTGTAGTAGATATTTTTGGATCTGAAATCTCAAGGGATTTTCAAAATGCTGCTATGATTCAGCTTGAATTTCTATTTGCATGTTTGCCTGAGGGGCTTCTGGGTATTCTTAATATAGATAATTCATAGGTTTTGTTTTCTGGATGTTTCTGTTGTTTCAGTTACTCATGAGAGCTCAGTTATTTCAAACACTTATGGTCAATGTCACCTGTGTTAACATTAAAAGTCCAATTGAAGGTGAGTGGTTTGAATAGTTGCATCTCAGAAGGGCTGGCTGAAAGTCCAAGACTGGGATACCAAACAAAATTTTGAAAATAAATAATTTTTCCCAGTCTTTGTCTTGGTCAGATATGTTGAAAATGGGTGTAGTAAATAGCTGAATAGATTACTATGAACCAAAATATGATTTTTAAGAACTCTTCAGAAAGTGAAACTGGTGGAAAAACAGTAAACAAACTAAAACTTTTTTTTCCTGGAATAGTTCATTACAGAAATGTTTGGTTATGTGAAGAATTAAATCTTGCTTGGTTGTAGTTTATTTGTTTTACAGTGAAACTGTATTTTCTCAACTAGTGTTTAGTTTCTTTTTTCTCCTACTGTAAACACATACCACAGGACAATTAGGTGGAAATGCTAAATTTTTTAATATAAGGACACTAAAATAGAGGCAGATGAGTCCGTATAAACTGAATAAATTACTTAATTTTCAGAAGGAAAAAATCTTGTTGCTTTCTGACTAACACATTATACAAGAGCAGGAAAAAAAAAGCTTAATCATATAGATGGTTCAGATTCTTCTGGATCAAATTCTTCTCTAGAGAACCACCACTGAAGTCAGTGGACTTATGCCAAGGTTGAATCTGACCCAATATTATTTTCAAACTGAGATTAGAGAGCAAGTGAACCAGCAAAAGACAATTAAGTCAGTGATACACTTAATATCTTGAGTACGAAAGCAATCTGAAAGGCAGCATAATGCAGTTCTTCTTCACCAGGCATGCAAATAAATCAACTTTAATGTCAATAAAGTCAGTAATGACAGATTTTATCACTAAGTTATAACTAAGCAATAATGATTGGGAAAAAGGCAAGTAGCTCACAGCAACCGAAGTGATTTTTTATTTTGCCCTAGGTGAAGCCAAGGGTAACTGAAAAGACTGGCCTTTCGTCCCTCTATTATTAACTGCAAATCATTCATGTCATGTTAGAAGGCAGATCATTTTTTTTTCCCAAGTATTATTCACTGTTGTTGTGTGCCTCACACTATGACCTCCTTCAGAGCTGCTACAGTCCATTTCCAATTAGTCTCTGCATACTAGTGACGTGCAGTTTAAGGGGTCAGGACAAAAATAAATTTTTATTTAGTCTGTAAATATAGTTACTGATTTAATTCTTCCATCAGCAGATACCAGAGTACAAATAAGTATGATTTAACACTTTACAAGGAACAGCCCTATGCTGAACACTGTTAGACATATACAGCAATCCATTTGTAGTGGCTGCACTTCAGTGAGGAATAAATTAAATATTAGAGATTATAAGAGCCTTATTACTAAAGTTTCTAAACTGTTTGATTGAAGGGCATAAAAAAAATGCCAGATACTGTTTTTCTTGATGCTTAGAAGGAGGAACTCAACATATAAATATTTTCAAAACTATTATATTAAGTAGGTAGATGAGTAATTGAAAGTCACACAGACATTTTAAAAGCAAACGAATTTTTTCAACTCTTTACAACGTGGTTTATATGAGTTTGTACAATCATTTTTTTGTCTCTGCATCTTAACCAAAATGTTGCACATTTTTGTTATGCATGTAGTTGTTCTTCCCATGGGAGACATTTAACAATGGTCAATTACTATGATTCAGTAGTTTGGGCTGACATTCAACAAATGTCTGAGCAGCTAATAGCGCATTTAGTTCTGTTAGTCCACCCATCTGTCCATCACATCTGCCTGTCCTCATAAAGGCTGTCATTAAGCAGCATAGCATTTCTCTAACATTCTCTCTCTATTCACTTGCTTTCTGAATGCCTGGAAGGTAAACAATGTGTGCTCACAATTATATCCTTTCATAAGCTAAAGATAAATATACATTTCCTTATAAATAAGCAACAAACAAAGTATTTCTTTTATTATTTCTATTAGTGGCATTTTAATCCCTCAAATTTATATTATTATTATTCATCACTTAATTGAAATAGTTTGAAAACTATTGAAAACAACTTTATCTTGTCTGTAAAAATTTTACAACTAGTCACCAGTAACATAACCTCCAAAAACACTGTTTCAAGAAAAATAACAATTATTAAGCTTGGCATTTGGTATCTATTTTGGACCTCACACTGTGGATGTCTGTTACAGTCCTATGGTGGCTACTGACTGCTTCTACAAACTATTTAAGCACCTGAGTAGTTTTTTCCACAGGGGAGAGTCACAGGGACATGGCTCATAAAAGCCAAGATGCTCTAGTACTGGCGTGTGTCCTTGTTCATGCTACGTTTGAAACTGCTATGATTATTCCTACAGGTTCAAATTCATCTTCTACTGCACACCAGCAGGAAAATCCTGACTATCAATCACAATTCAACTGATTTTTAGTTACTGTGTTAGTTTTTTAGGAGGTTGAGAAGACAATAATATTGTGAGATTACTTTATGCTTAGGGAGTGTCTTCTCATTCTTTATTTTTTCCTTTGTACTCTTGACTAGCCAACCTGGTCAATAGTTTATTGAGGTTCAGAGATGTTCTCCATTTATCTTGATCATTTAAACCTCTTGGTTTAGATTTCGCCTTAGAGTAAAATGCAAATTTTATCACTAAATGTAAAATCTGGATTGTGAAATTTGTCGATTTTATTAGAATAAAGAAAGCACAGAACTCTCAGTGTTTGATGAGAAGAGTGTCAAAAGAACTGAGGAGATGAACAAAGTATAACCTATAGCTGAGCAGTACCTTGCTACATTCTAATTCTAGAGTGTGCAAAAGTTTGCAAAAAAGCTTAGTTAAGGTACTTGAGCTAATTATAAAAATGCCCTCAGTTTGTAAAGTTAGACAGGGAAAAACATACCCCAGCCCATGAAAGAAGGTGTGTATATATCTCTGAGGGTGAGCAACACTGCTGCCTGTCTCAGGTGCAGTTAGAATGAGGAACATGGTGGAGAATGGCAGGCATCCACAAAGATGGGTCAACAATCCAAAGGTAGAAGCCATCAGTTACTGCTATTAATAGTTCTTTAATAACTACTCGGTTGTCCTTTCTCTGTCCTTCTTTAATTTGTTTTTGTTTCCCTTCTGCTGAAATGTAGCCTGCTTTCAGCAGTTTTGTTGAAGGAGTTGAGGAAACCTTGACTGCTTCTTTATTTCCAAACTTATTCCCAATATCTGCAACAAAGTTGAACTATGACAACCACAAATTTCTTGTTGGGTTGTACTCATCCTAGCATGAAACAACTCTTACAATGCATCATTTTTCAAACATAGACTTGGCATCCTGAAAAAGTCCTAAAGGGAGCTGGACTTTATTATTTGCACCATTCCAAGGGCAATTTGTTTTTTTCCCCTCATTTACAGAAGAAACCTGTTAAAGGAGAAAGAGGAGCAGCTTCAGAAAAGACATGAGCTAAAGAGCTGACAAGCATGAGTTGTGTATGATAACAGCAGCAGTACTGGTGAAAGTCCAGACTTTGAATCCTTCTAATACATGTTGGGTATTGAATGTCAGATTGAGTAAACTGGCACTGAAAATGAAAGCTAGTATGTCCTCTCCACCTTTTTAAAAGTTGTGTAATGGGTACATTGAGAAGCGGGAAGCAGGTAGCTGATGAACTCAGCTTTTCTGCAATAGCATGGCTCAGTTGGTCACCACAGAAGACAGATGAATGGCTGCACATGGGTTATATTTTACATTGGTCCTCCAAATATACAAGGTATTATGAAACTAGTAATAACCTCCTGAAAGTAAAAAATTCTAATGTCCATTTATTCAGTTTGAAAAATAAATATTTTCTAAATACTTGGAAAGTTTTCTGTCACTTTGAGTCAGCAGATAAAAAGAAGAACAAATGTATCATGCAAATATTTTTTAACTAAAGATAAAAATTAAGTCAAACCAGCAAAAATCAAGTCTTGCAATATGCCTTTTCTTTCAGTTCTGTTTCTCTTTCTCTCAGTTAAACTTTTTTAGATGATCTGGTAAGATTCTGAGTGTTTTGATCTTCAGAAGGTAAGGTTAAGTGTCTGCAGGAGTAGGGCACAAGAAATAACCTTTTCATTAGTATTTGATCATTGTAACTTCTGACTGCAGTCCAAATAGAGTTTATTTTTACTGTTGTTTTTATGTAAAGAAAGAAGTAAATATAAATGTAAATACATAAGAAGATACATAAAATTATGTATATAAATAAAATCAATAATATAACAATGAACACATAAAATCACATAACCTTAAATCAAAAAAAAAAACCAAACATTAAATATGTGTAAGCTATTAAAAAATATATAAAAAATATCCATCTGCAAAGAATATTTGAGAACCAGAGAACTGTCTGGATGCCTTGGCCCTCCTTTCAGTTGAAAAGCAGCTACTTAATTTAAAATGCTGCATTTCTATTTCAGAGCAATGGAAGGCTTTGCTGAGCCTTTGTAGGACACATCACAGAGAGGTTATTTTTTCCAAACTCAGGCTCAGAGGGATGTGATCCACTGGAGTCAAAGTGCAAAGCGCAAATACAAAACCATGTTTTTACATCAGCTACTTTCTTGTCCCTTTTTGTCCTTCTTTATTCAGATGGAGCTGGTTGTTCGGTCTCCCAGGTTCAGTCATGCTGTTTGATTTTCTTTATGAAGGAGAAAAAGGCTCTGGCACCAGCATAACTGGTATTTTTTGTGTTGATGCAAATGAGGGTAGAAGTCAGCTTAAACATCCAGTCAGGGCATTTCCCTGAATAGGAGCAACTTGGGATGACACAGAGCTGCCAGAATTTAACAATTCCCTGCCCTTCATCTCTGACATGAAGAGTAGGCACAGTGAAGAGGACATGATCAAAGCATTCAGCCCTCATTGATCACTCACAGAAATCTATGTTTAAAGCAAAAGGATCCTGAGCCACAATATTCAGTTTCGAGAATCAAGCTGAGTGTAAGGCAGCCATCACTTTGGTGATATTGCTTATTTGACAAGCAAATTTTACTTCTTTCTTAATTAGTATAAGGATTAACCTACAATGGCTACTAGTTAGAACCTCTTGAGTATAAAGTAGCTGCAATGTCATGCTTACTGTGCACTCTTTGTATACATCCTTATGATTCTAAAATTCTTGCCATTTACAAAAGTTTCTCAAATTTTGCAGGTGTTTGAAAAATGCATTTAATTTCATCAGTCATGGTCATATCAGCTCTGTTTCCTTATCATCACCTAACTATAAGCACAAAAGGTCATATACACAGTGGGACCTGGATGGCTGTTCTATTCTGAGTTATAAATTTAACATTACAACTTTTCAAAAAGAAAAATATCCATAAAAGTACACTTAAAATACTAAGAACATTCAATTTTATATGTATTTTTCTTTAATGTGTCACTCCACATGTACTTGAAAAGAAACTCAAACACATTACATAACTTCACCCATCTAAATATTGCCTTGGCAATCTTCATCATCATCTACAGTTTCCAAGTACAAGTGCAAGATGTCCCAAACATTCTTACTAAGAAAACCTAATTCCTCGGAAGGATTATGTTTACATTGTCTGTTCCACCTAGAGAGCAGTCAAAAATAATGCTGATGGCTGTTGATATAAAGGGAAAAAAAAGAAAGACAGGTAGAGAATCTCTGTTATGCATTAAATTTTGAGTTCTATTTTGTGACGACAAGAATTATAATTTTGTTGGGGAAGGAAGGAAGGAAGGAAGGAAGGAAGGAAGGAAGGAAGGAAGGAAGGAACTCAGAACAGGAACCAATAGCTTGATTAATTGATTCAAGTCTTTTAAGGTGAGTTAGATGGCTTACAAACAGTTACAGGAGCCCTCAAGTTCTGTAGACTGATTCCATTTTCATTCTATAGCACAAAGGGAATCATTTCTCACAAGACATGAAAGAAGTTTCTATCGCCATAAAGCTTCCTGTGTTTATAACAGCCATGTCATCAGGGTAAAACTGTCACAGTTTTTCCTAGGAAATTATAGTCCATTTTCCTACCCCGTGCTATCTAGAGCACATGGTTGTTTACCTCGTGGTTAGGTTTTGCATTAAGACTAACCACAGCTTCTAGGTTTTGAACCCATTTGCAGATCTCTAGCCAGGTATGTTGTAGATGTTCATTAGTGGACTATTATTTCCCTCTTCACTTGTTCTGGAATGGGCTCCATGCCTGTAAGAGCATGGACAATGAAAAAGAAATAGCTACTGGATTTTGTCCTATGCCTGCGGAATACAACTCAGAAATATGCTGTTGAAAATCATTGCCAATAAATTGAGACTCTTAAATTCCTTGAAAACTTGGTTTTGAAGTATCTGGGATGTTCTTATGCAAATATTATACTAAAAACTACCCAACAAGTTGTCTAACTATCAGAAAACACTGAGTATCTTAAGACAACACAATATTTTCTGATCTTTTTCATCTTTTGATCCTATGTTGTCATCTTTAGCTTGCAGCAGTTGTTCACACTTGAAGAACATACTGAATAGCCAAAAATTTCTGCTTTTTTTTCTTTGTTTGAGGTAAACAATAAAGATACTTCATTCAAAAAGCTCCATTTGTATTTGAGTTACCTAATAGTAATCTTGGAGAGTTATTTCACAGCTGTAAAGATGGAGCATTCACCAAATCATTACATATGTACCTGTCTGATTTCGGCCTGGACAGGGTAATTTTTTGCAGTAGCTGGGAGAAGGCATGGCTGAATGGGCATGGCCAGGGTCCAGATGTTATTCTGTACCAGCTTATATCATTGCTGGTATGGGAGGGAAGGGGCGCTGGCTTCCACGGGGAAGGGTGTTCCTTCTGGCTGGAATGGTCTGGGATTGCTTTATTTGTAAATTCTTTCTTTTTCTTATACCTTTTGTTATTAATATTGTTGCTGTTACTCTTTTTTTCCTTCTGTCATTGCCATTTTCAGTAAATTGTTCTTATCTCAACCTGTGATCTCTGCTTTTTGTGCCTCCTATTGGAAGCAAACTGGAGAATACCATTCCTAACCATGACAGCATTGCACACACTTTATGAAGTTCGTAATGAGTAAGACTTTTGAAAATATTACTTTCCTTGTTATTGAAGATGCTATTATTATTATTTTATGTAGAACTGAACAACACATAAATTTGTTTTCATTTTAAAAATAGTTATTCCTTTAAATTAGAAGTAAAAAACAAGCCAAAAAGAGACCACTTGGCATTTCAGACTCATTTGTTATTTTATTTCCGTAATGTTTGTTGATTATGATAATTGATCACTCCAAAATTTCAAAGATATAATTAATTGGTAAAAGTAAGTTAGTTGCCTTTTATGTGAAATATTTTAATTAGCAAAGAATATTTAAATAAATTACCATAATATTGAAGGTCACACAAATATTAGCTGCAGTTGTGCTTGCTGTTGCATAGATACATATTTCTATATAAAGACACAAGGAATAAAATTAATTTTATTAAAATGAGAATAATGTATTTCTTTATTTGGAGTTTCACTTCAAGCATCTTATTCTCCTTGGCCTTTTAGCTAAGATTAAATCTAATGTCAGTTTAATACTCTATATGGCAATGTAATTTAATCTACTTAGTACTTTGGCAAAGCTGGAGCAACAACTCCATTTGGTCTTTCCTTTCTTCAAATACTGTAACTATATTTTCTCAAGCAAATGTGATAGGAAAATGACCTACCAAAAATTAACTAACAAAATAACACCTGAACTATATTGTACACAATAACACTAACAGAGATCTTTTTCCTGCCACCATTTTCTTATCAAAATTTGTGGGAATTCACACAGTGCTTTCTTGGATGTCTGGTAACAAAGCATCTTCAAGCAGGGTAAGGAGAGAACTTTGTATTTGCCATTTCCCAGGTGGCGGCCAAGTCATTACTGTTGACAGCTGAAAAGATATAAGGATTACTTTCTTCTTCACTGTGTATTGAAATGAAGACATGGTTGTTATAGCAGTTTGCATGGAGCTGAACCATCAAGTTAAACACCTTTTTAGAAACACTCCTTTCAAGAAATTTAAGAAAAACATTCTTTTCAGTATTCCTAAATCAAAATGTCAAAATGGTGAAAATTGTAAAAGCAAAAGACTGGAGATCTTTTTTGTCTAACATCTCTTCTATACATATTAAATATCAGACTTTCAAATCAAGATTAGTTTCAATTTCAACTGAAGTTGTGACCTCTGTAGCTGAAGAAAAAAGTGTTAGGTTGATGACAAGATTAATGATATTTACATGGCAAATGACAGAACTAAAGCTAGAGTACTGATTAAAGATAATTAGTCAGTGTAATGCCATTTTGAACCTAAGCAAAATTTTATAAAATCAACAAATAGTCAGAATTAGGATATGTTCTGAATTCGTAAGCAGTAAGGATGTATTTGCAAAGGTACTGTCATTTGTACTTATTTGTTTTCTTAACAAGATCATTTTTTCTTCTGCTCTTTCAGTAGTTCCTGAGTGCTGCTATGAATTCTCTCATAGTTCTGGAGAGAAAATATTTATAAAAATCACCCTTCTATAATACACCCTTTGAAAAAGATAATAAAACTGCTCACCAACTCTAGAACAAATGAAACAACATTTTACATGCATTAGTAACTTGACTTTGAATTTTCTATTCAAGGGACTAGGTCTGATTGAAACTTTTTTTCATGGTATAGCTACTTTCTGCTAGGGTGTCTGAAAACTTTTCTTCAGACAGGAAACTAACATGGTCTGCCTAATCTGCTTGGCCACATATTACTAAAAATTAATAAGAACGTTATTGCCTTTGACTCCATAATCACCCTGTTAAAAAACGTAGAAAATCCTTCATTAAGTTAGAAAGGAAAGGACCCATCCATAGAAAATGTGAGTTTGTCTTTGCCTAGTTTCCACAAGAAATCAGGTTACAAAATAATGAGGAATTTTCAAAAGTACTTTCTGCCCTAATTTGATCATTTCCTTACAGAAATCAAAGAGAATTAACACATACCTAAACACCCAAAGGCTTTGTAGCTGTGGCAATGAAAGTATATAAAGGTTATCAAAATACGTAGGGAGAAAGTATTTTAATTGGCAAACCATCAGTGTTGGAAAAAGCCACATTTTCAGTCACATTAGCCCTTCTGTGAAACACCTCCCTGGCTGCACCTGCCAACAGATAAACAAAGTATAAAGAGAAGGTGCCACTAGCCATTCATACTTTGTGACCTCTTTCTGTGTCACTTAAATGGGTGCAAAACCTGTCATTCATACTAAGGGGATTAATGGGAATCCCAGCTCTGTTGTCTTTCAGTCAAAGAGTTGGACAGTTACTCTAAAGGTTTTCGACTAATGTGTTTCAAAAACAACAGTTTTACATATCATCAAGTAGAAATCCTCAGCCCAAGGAGTGAACACTGCTTCAGAGGTGAACTGAATTTTCACCTGGCTCACTGCATACATCACCCTGATCCTTCAAATTCCTTATAGTGCCATAAAAGACATATTTAACTGTTTCTGATCAAGAAAAAGAAAACATACTGTAATCCTTCATTGAATAGACATTAGCAGGCTATAACAATGATAAAAGAATGCAGAGTATTAAAACTAAACTATTAAATTTCATTAATCTTCTACAAATCAGACAGGCTTAACAGCAACAAGAAAAAAAGAAAAGCAGTCCTTAAAACAAAACAAAGGCCTATATAATTTATACTTTGGAGTAAGTCTGTTTTGTAAGATGCCAAATAGAATTTACTCAGACTACAGAAACACCAACACAAATATTTAATGGAAAAAAATTCAATGCATTGTTAGCCCATTAGTCTCACATGAAATTAATGACTCTAGTAACTATATAATTAGAAATGGGAATTTGTGAATATCTTTATTAACCTTATATTAATTTACAAAATGAGACAAGAAAAGAAAATATAGAGAAAATTTTGCTCCCCAAAATTACTTTGTATAATATACAGGATAAATTGCATCTGTAAAAAAAAAAAAAAGGATCTGTCTCCCATTTATTAAATGCAACGTTACAAACCAAAACCCATTATTAATCATTAAGTCAGAACTATTAAATCCCATAAATTACTACCTTCACATGAAACATTTCACTTTCTGTGGGGTTAAACCAATAAAATCATACCTTCCTAGGCTGGGGAAAAAAATGTGTATTCTATTTTCAATTTTCACAGCAATAAGAGATTAGGTAGGAAAACATATCTTCATATCAGGAGATATGTCACTGCAGCTGTACCTTTCAAAGTCTCTTTAAGTCAGGCTTCCTTGATCTCTGTGAGGAACACAGACCTGAGGAGAATGGTATAGCTAAAGGGGCTTGATCTTGAAAGCTCTCTAAGCTGTGCTGTAAGAAGCACAAAAAGTCAAGTAATCACCACTGAAAACTACAGACAGATTTTGAACTATTTTTTCATACTAGTAAGCGATTAGATGTCATGTTAGAGCCAGTGTTGGCTCCTGCTCGAGAAAACATTTGAGTATGTGCTGAGTTTGAAGTCAGTGGGGCTTAAGTGTGCCCAGCAGGATTTCCCTGAACAGAGACAGACCCTTAATAAAAAAAATTTTCTCAGTGAAAGGAGATTCACCATTTGGTCTTATTGCTTACTAAGTTTGTAGAGTAAGAAATTTGCATAAACAATGAGAATCTAGGACATTATTTATTGTCCAAATATTCCTCTGGTAAATTTAAAAAAACTGAGGAGAAGGAAAAATCTTTTATGGTAGAGGGACAGACACAATCTAGACTACATACACTTACAGGGCTTACGGTGACAGTATATATACAGGAGACATTTTTAGAGTTTTTAGCTGTTTCTACTGTCAACAGTAAAATGTGTTCTTGATTGTGTTGCAGAAAATGGGAGTAAGGGCAGCCGTGCAGTGCAGCCTCTGAAAGAAATGCTTTCAAAGTTTCTGTTGAAAGAAAGGGCTGTTTCTCAAAGGCAGCTGCTCAATGCCTCATGATGTATTCAAGGCACAGCCTCGTTGCTTGGCCCATCACCCTGCTGCACCTGCTTCTCTCAGCTCGCTTCACCTGAGTAGATTGTGACAAGATTAACAAAGCGCTGGGCTCCAGCTTCCTACAGAAAGCTCAGCAATGCTTTCCCTGCCTCCTAAGCTGTAGCACTGCAGAGCTAAGCTGCTGGTTATACACTGTATTTGCTGAGAGCATCAGGTACTAGCTGTTTACCTTCATTTCATTCCTCCCTGCTGCAATTTCTCTTTACAAGTAAGCGACTCCTGTATGAGAAGTGCCTTGCTACTGCTCGGAATTTCAATACAGTGCCTGAGATCTTTCTTCCATTACAAGTCTCAGAGGATGGTATTAATATCCCACTAATTTCAGAAACCTTTACATTCAGCAAAAGTACTACCAGGCAAATTACAAGTGTATTGGCAAATGATAACATTTATCATCAAGATCTATTGAAAGGTGTCCACAACACTCATTTGCTGCAGTCACTTGACTTAGCACCCTGTGCTACCTCCATCAGATTTACATGAGATTAAGTCTAGCCTCCACTTTTAAAATCCCTGCTTTTATTCAGGCCACAAAGTGTCGTCTCTGCATAGCAGGTACCAGAGGCTAGAATATTAACCCTGAGATTTCCAAAATATCAGTAATCTTTATTCTGTCTCCTGAGAATTCTTCTGTCACTTTTTGTTGTGTCCAGAATGATACTACCCTGACAAATCTATGTTTTTTAAACACACTAATTCCAAATGTTTCAAAATAAAAAGTACCACATTCAATTAGAACAGCAGAAACTACAAATCGTATCACACTAAATTAGAGCAGCAGAAACTAGAAATCTATTACTTATAATAAATAAAGTTTGAAATGCATAGTTTTGCTGTGGTTTTCATTAGTTTTGATGCTTCCAGTTCTCTTTTCTAAATAATCTTCAATATTTGATCTAAGGAAGATTTTTTTTTTTGTCAGAAGAGTTGAATCCTTTAGAGCTGTTTTCCGTTGTCTGGTTGTGTTGCTAGTACAACTCAAGCAATTAGAATGCAAAGGTTGCAGAAGTTCAGAGAAGATGGTTTGCATGGATTTAGCACATTTATGATTATAATAGGGATTGAAAGGTTATAAAGGAACTTTTAATCAGATATAAAATTTATTCTGTATAAACTGTGTTACCATTGAGCACATGCAACACACAGATGTACTACAGTTTGCCTCATCTGTTGCACAGCTTTATGTGTAAATTTTGCTACAGTTTGTATAATCTTAAAACATGAAAGAGTAAAATTTGTTTTATTTTAAAATACCCATGCAATTGGTTTCCCAGGGCTCCATCCCTTGTTTGGAGAACAGCTGAGTGTTGTTGAGAATATTTTGGGCAGTAAGAAAACTGCATACACAGATTCAGACAGCAGAGTTTTAAATGTTAAATAAGTCTTACATTTAGCAAATTTACACATTTCTAAGAGGAATTATTCTCCAGGATGTGGTTCAGAACCTCTCTGATTAAAAAAACATGTGTTGCAACATTTAGAAAAGGATCACACTGTGCCTTTAAAATTTCCTGGTTCTTTCAGGCTTTTACAGAGGAGGTTCAGGTACGTCTGGTTTATTTTTTTCAGCAAGGGACCAAAAAGATTCTCCTAGATCCTTTCTGCATCAAGAAATAACACTGGAGCTTTTGTTGGGACTTCAGATCACTAGATTGAAGTGCCTGAACTTTCCAGAATCTGAAGCAAATAACCAATCTCTCGGTTAGCTATTTTTCTGCAGCACTTTATAATTTCTTCAGAATGCCATGACAAATCCACTACGGTATTTTATTGTGACTCTCAAAGGAAAACTGCAACCTGCGGATTCATGAGAGGAAAATAAATAATTAGCTGGGAGTATTCAATCTGGCACTACACAGGGGGCACAAAGAAAAAACAAAGAGGTTAATTTCTCACAAAAATTTAAGATTTTAGAGGAATCTACCCTACACCCTGTCCTCTCTATTGGCTGCTGCTTTTCATCTTTCCTTTTGACCAGATATACTGTTGCTACTGTCCAGATACAGAGCCTTTATTTATGGAGATTCTGTGGTGCCAAAAGAAAAATATAAAAAACAATGGAACTCATACCTCTAGGAAGAAAAACAATTAGCCTGAAAGGCTAATGGATGTTTTAGGAACAGTCCTTCCCACAGTAAGGACACAATTTCTGCTGAGCAGGATGCTTCTTTTTTTTTTGGTTGCATAAAGAATTAAAAATCACTGAAAAAAGAAAATCAGGTAGTAGCAGTACCCAGTTATAAAGATAATCCCTTCTCTAGAGTCCTTAGTAGTGAGAATAGCTGTTGTAGTGTCTTAGAGCAAACAAGATTTTCAGACTTCTAAAATGAGTGCTTTATTTTTCGTTATCAAGACTTTCCTCTTATTCATATATTTCAAAAATATTTCATTGTATAATTTGTGAGAACTCAGAGAATCATACTCAACAGTCAGAGGCATCTGGTTGGAACAGGTGTTGCAGAAAATTACAATCCTACCTTGATTAAAACTGTTGTGTTTTTTTACCACCAACCTCCATTTATGCATGACAAGTATCCAAATGATAAAATGTATAGAGTCAGAAGTAACAATCTGAGGTACTGTCAGGAGAAACATCAGGAATTACTTCGGGCTTGTGAGCCAAAAGAGTTTGCTTTTCAGGGAGTAAGGTTTTCACAAAATCTTCCTCTACTCATGCATTTGCTGGAAAATGCAGGTTTGTTTCTAACAGCTCAGTTTCACTGCTCATTTTCAAAACAGTTTTCACATGAAGAAAAATTTGAATATGAAATAAAAATTACTTTAATCAATGTTGAACACATTGTAACAGTTGAGTAAGGGAGATTAAAGACTAGTTTAATGCAGCCTAAAGCCTTTATTCTTTTATCAGCAATACAGCAATAAAACCACTAAGATCAAATACATACCTAAAGCTTGAATGTTCTCATCTTCCCCCAGTCTTAAGATTACTAGATACACTGACTACCTCAGTAGTGGTGTTGGTTTGGACCAACTTAAGACTTCATAAAGGAAACTGATTTTAAGAAAATTCAGAGGTCCCATTCAGTGAAATCAAATACTTTTCAAAAGCTTCGCTGTATTGTCACAAAGCAAAGTTTGATCTGTGGGCTCCCTGCCATTGAAGAAGCAGGGGCAGCAGTTCTAATGACAACTCATAAGCATTACCTAATGCACAATCTTAGGGTTTTTTTCTTAGTCCTGGGTTTTTTCTTAGATTAGGAGGGGTAGGGAAATGTGTTACACACAGAAGTAGGGCTCTGCTTCAGTCCACACCCTCCAGTATTACAACCAAAACCAGACACGAAGCTTTAGCAGCTGGAGACACCCACAAGTAAGGTCTGCAAGGAGAAACTGTAGCAGTAGCACACAATGAATACGGCAAAAAGTGACTCTGCTAAGGGGCACTGAGGTACCCACTTGATGGCCTGAGAAGGAGCCCTGAGAGTCACTCCTGGAGAGATTCTGATTGGACACAAGAGGGAAATTTTTCACAAAGACAACAATCAGCTGTTGGAATAATCTCTCAAGGGAATGATGAGTTCCCTGACATTGCACACGTCAAAGATTCACCCAGACAGGGTGCTGAACCATCTTGTCTAGACCATCTTTTTACCAGCAAAGGCTGGAACAAAGCGTCCTTGAGGTTCCTTCCAACCAGATATTCTGTGATTATTAGATAGAGAAAGTAAAATAAAGACAAGCTTGTTCAATACATGATCTATCTTTACTTTAAAGAGTATTCTATTAAAAATCAGGGAACAACTAGTTTTTTACTGAAAAACTGCATTTTCCTACTCAATTGCAAAAAATGCAGGAAAAGACAGTGTTCAAAGAGGAAAACAATTTGCTATTTTCATTCCCAGAAAAGAATGAACAGGAAAAACTGGATAGTACAAGTAAAATTGCAAAAGCCAGCGAAAACAATGCACTTTAATACATTTTACAGCAGTTCACAGAATCACAGAATCAACTAGATTGGAAAAGACCTTTGAGATCATTGAGTCCATCTAGTCCTTCAGGCAGGATGCTGGAGTTTTGTAGTGCTGCAGCTTGGCCCTGAACCAACCCCATTGACTTTAACTTGTTTTATTCTTCTGGAAAAGCAGACAAGGCTCAGATGGATTATGGCGTGGTTTTCGGTGGTTTCAAGGCTTGCAATTCTAGCTGAAGTCATGAGAATTGAACTATCCCGATGAGCAAAATGAGACCAGAGGTTGAATTACTATTTATATCTTCTGTCTATAACAGTAACACTGACAGAAAAGAACCCACCCCAGCCCCTCAGTCAGGCAAAAGTTAGATAAAGCTGAGTGTGAAGTGTTTATGTGAGTGAGGAGCATCAAGCAGAGGGAGTGTTCTCCCTCCTAGCACAAGACAATTATGCAAGATAAGCTTCTTGACAATCAATATTTGACCTGTATTTGTAGATTTGACTCTGAGACCTGTGATTACACACTCTTGGCAGATTTTCATTTTAATTACTTTTATTTATTTTAGGGGTTAACAGCTTTTTTGGCACCGTGCACAGTAGTTATCCAGATGGACATCTGTTGTAAGGTCAGGCAAAATAAACAAAAGGACTTTCATGCATTCCTTCCATGAAAGCTAAATGGTGCCAGTACTATTGTCTCTATTTTGATACATTAAAAAAATAGATATATATGTGCATATACATATATGCAGTGCTGTAAAATAAGACCATAAAACTGAGTTACTTCTGGGGAAGTTTAATTTTTCCTGAAATCACAGAATAAATTACAGAATCAAAAAATATTCTGAGTTGTAAAGGGCCCCAAAGGATCATCAAGTCCAATTTCTAAGTCAAAGGTTTGTACTGGGATTGAACCCACAACCCTGGTGTTATTAGCACCCAGCTCTAACCAACTGAATGGGTCCCAGGGTCAATGGACAAATGTGCTTTTTGCTGCTTGAAAAGCTCTGATCTAATTATACTTTATATTTTGGTACTGCATAATCCTATGAAGCAGAAAAATGAGGTCTTGCACGCTTTATTCTACTGAAGTAATTTGCTCATATTATTAGCTTTACAAAATGATGCGATGCTGTACTGATAACACACTACTCATTCACTCTGATAGTGAGTAGAAATTTTGAAATCACATTACCTATTTTGGTTGTCCAAAGTAAAAATTATTAGAATAATGTTCTGTCAATGCACAGATCATTTCTTTAATCATGAAGAAGCAGAGAGTACAGAGGAACTTTCTTAATTACTCTTTATCTGGCTATATCAAGATCTTAGAATTTTTATTACCTATACTTGGCCCCATATCCAAAACCTACTGAAGTAATTCTTTTTGAAGAAATAATTATATAATTACTTTGGATCAGAGAAGTAATTTATGAGATGTGAAGTATTCAATTTGACAGGACTTTAAGTATTTCACTGAAGCCAATTCTTTTCTACTCAACAATGTGCACTCTCATGAGAAGTAAAGGGGAAATAAAGAAGTGACTTCGTCTCCCCATTTTTCTCAGCTAACAGATGTAGAGGGCTGAAAAACTGCTTCTATTGTTGTAAATATTTATTTTTCTAACAGGAGGAGAAAGAACTGTATGGCAACACAACCTAATCTAAGTCACTGTTATGTATAATCTACACTTTGCAAAAGGTACGCTGCCCTCGCATGCTGGGTGTTGACATGGAATCAGAGATGAGTTCTATTAAGAACAGGAAATAAAGCATGTAATTCCATCTCAGCTTAATGTCAGCTATATCCAACACATTGTGATACAATTCTCCTTCACTACTCTCAGCCTCTTTGCTTTCTCCCTCTCCACTCTGCCAATATTCACATTTTTGAGAATAGGGAGTGAGTTCTTTTAGGAAGCTGATCCAGCTCAAAACTAACCACCAAAAAAAAATTATTAGAAAAGGAAGCTTATATTTTATGATGACTTACCATAACAACAACATAATGCAGTCAATATTTAAATTGAGCAGGTTTTGCCATAGGATTCATAAGTGGCAAATCAAAATGTACATGTGCTTCATGTGACTAGCAGCAGAATGGACACTGTTCAGCATTTGTGCAAGTACACAAATATACTCCAGCTGTACTCTTTGGTTGTACTAAAAGTTGCTGAAGACTAAGCACAGAAATTGTGAAATATGGTCACAGCTATTCAGGTAAACAACTTTTAAGATAAAATAAAGACTACTAACAACACCACAGTCAAGTTTAAAGTGCTTACTCATATCTTGAATGTACCTTCTAAACCATGGTTCTCAGAATGCAGACTAAAATCCAAATTTTCTTGAGCAATAGTAAAATTTACTGGGACTCTGTTCACTGAATTGCTTAGTATCAAAACCCTATTTTAAAATGACTTTCAAAATTCAGCAAAAAAATCTGTTTTACAACAATATGAAATAGTGCTCATCTTAAACTGTTTATCAGATTTTAGGACTATATTTAATTTAGAATATTATCTATTAATATATTTTTCCCTGTAATCATTTTCTAACTTATTCTGTAGATGAAGCAGTAGAAGTAAGTTTTATTGATATTCTTTGGATTTCAGTAGGGTTTGGTTGTTGTCAGTATTACACCTTTCAATCTAACTTTCCTGTTTCCCAGAGGATTTGAACTAAGATAGAAAACATCTTTTCAAAGTATCTTCTTGCATCTCTATAAGCAAAGGTAAATTTCTAAAAAAAAAAAAAATCTGCATTGCATGTAGATTAATTTTCAGGTAAAGGGGGGCCCTACGCACTTTCTAGTCAGGTATGATTCTAAAATGGAAGCACAAAAGAGTAACTAAAAAAGCTAAAGGTTTCCCATATTAAGACGAACTGTAAATTGCTTTGAAGCTTTATCAGCATGAAATATGTTTGTTTGCCTTTAATCCACGTTTGAAAACACCATAAAGAGCAATTAGAACTGGTATTTACCTTCCCTGAAACAATATGGAGTTTTTGGTGTATTTAATAAGTCCTTTATGGAATTTTTTTTCGTCAATTTAGTAACTAATATATCTCAGAAGCTCTAGTAAAATATTTATTCATGCTAAATTTTTAAACATGATTTAGTGACAGATTCAATAAAAAATATGCCAACCACTTTTTCAAATAAGGAACAGAAATTAAATGGGTTTTGATATTTTCTGCTTACGTACTTATGTACCCAGCAGATATTATTCGCACATTTCTTACACACTTTTCTGTTATTTATATATACTGTCCTATGTAATTAAAATGATGACAATTACTATTGTGGAATTACTCTTTAAGAAAATACCAAAATGTTCTATGTGCTTACTTATATGTATTTATTCTATATATGCAATTGGATGTACATGAATAAACTAAAGAATTCTATGCTGCTAACAATTCCTCAAAGCCCTTCTCCCTGGAATTGGGATCAATTTTTCTATTAAAGACGTTATGCTATTTTCTGCCATGTACAAACATAATGGTCATTGAATCATTTATATATACGTGACTGCAGCCTTATTTCAGGACAAATTAAGAAGCCACACAGCAGATAAATCTGAAAAATACCATTATCTCTTCCTTCCTGAACTAAGCCCCACCATCAACAAACTGAGATATTTTCCTTTTTTTTTTTCCAAGGGGGACACGGATTGCTGAAGAGTCAGTTCCTCCCAAAAGCAATCTGGTACTTGTAGCACATATACTGGAGCAAGGACTTTGATCCTGTAGCTGGAAAGAAACAGTCACATAGCACCAAATGCATCACACAAAACTCTGTAGTTTCACTCAATCTTTGAAACGTGTTTGCCAAGCTTCATCATGGGCAAGTGTCCTTGTCAAGCATTTTGTTTCAAAACTGGAGGAATTTCAAGCTTTGAAAATGCATAAGCTGTCCGCGAAACACAAAGTCTCTTCGCTCACTGCACTCTCCCAGACTTTCCATTTGCTATCAATACATTAAGACTGTTCAATTACCAACATCTAGCTACCTCTGATCTCTTTCCCTCCCATTTTATACCATAACATCAGATTACCATAGATAAAAGGGCTCCAGCTGGTAGTCGTAAAAATTGACTAGACAAGTTTTAGGTGATAGGCATTCTGAATAGCTGACTCTTCTCTAGGCCTTATACACTCTCTTCCTCAGTCTCCAAAAGATGGGACTGCAGAATTCAGCATCAGGAGCAACTTTTTTGGCTACAGATCTTTTCCCTTTGTGGCCCAAAGCCAGAGTTGCAAGACATGAAATTCCCTTCAAAAGGCCTGTGAGTTTTAAAATATGTCATTTTCCAATTGCAAGGGTCTCCAGCCCCTTACACAACTCTAAAGGCTTATTGTCTCAGCTTTTGTGGTAGATTAGGCCAGCTATGAGACAAAGCATGTGAAGGGAATCTTATCAGGGTAGAAATTTAGATGTGTTTCTCTCAGGAGCACATTCTTATCCCTTGCATTAGGTAAGTTTAATTAGATTCATAGATTCCATTAGGGCAAAGTCAGAAGGAACTTTTTTCATCTTCTCATCTGACTTAATATACACAGCCGAGATCTCTCAATTTCTCCACTCTACCTTGGACTTCACTAACACCTATCTTCTACAAAGACTGAGAGTCTTGAACAAAAACCCTCAAGAGACACTGAATTCAGCATTCTCTTTACTAGTTTGTTCCAGGAGTTAAGTAATTCTTCTCCACTCATTTTTAGTTTCAATATGTGTGGCGTGATTTATTGAAAATTGTTATGTTTTCTCCTGTTAGACCAGAGGGTCCTTTAGTACTCATCTTTTTCCCTCCACACCTATACAGCGTAATCATGCCAAGTCTCAAAACTCTTCAATAAACTACACAGAATTATCTCTTTGTATCTCTTGCTGTCAAATATTTTCTTTAATTCTCTGTATTTCAGCTGGTGTCCACTTTGAAATGCAAACACTAGTACTATATAAAACATTTTAATACAATCTTACCCATCTACAGGGATAAATGTTCCTATCCCTACTCAGTAGTCTCTATTTACATATCCAATATTATATTATTGCTTTGTGTTATGGCTTTATTTTGAGAGCTGTTGTTGAATTATCTACCAATTAGGAATTGGAACACTTTCTGAGCCACTATTTCAGGATGCAGTAGATGTGATTTATATTTCTTATGGTTAGGTATATAATTTTAGATTTGTTTTTTGAAACATTTTTCTAGTTATTTTAGTCCATGATTTTTTCATTTCCATACTTGCCATTGAGTCAAATATGAAGTCACTAAGTCAGTCAAAGAAGTTATCACTGAGTTTTATATAGAGACACATTTAGGTTACATTTGAAAAGATACCATTTTTATATCTGTCAGCTAATTCTTAACCTGTTCAACTTTTTGTTTTACTAATAGAGTAATAGTGATACTCACCATAAGAAAAGTGCTCTTTCTTTGTATTAATGATGAGAACATAACCAAAAACTTCACAGGAGATTTATAATTGTATCTAGAAGATGACTTCAGTGCCTACAGCAAAGCATAGAATGGATTAAAAGGGTTGCAATGAAGCAACCTGCTTGCCCGTGTGAACACAGAGGTCCCTAATATTACTTGACTTTAGAGTTGTATTTTCTCTATTAAATCCATTTTTGGCACAAGCTTAATATTGTGCCAGTATAAGCAGCTGAGTATTTATACCTAAGCCTTCATAAAATGTGGAAATAAATGTGGATTAACCTCACTGGACTTCAGATATCTGCTGTACAGATGTTTTCATCCAAGCTAGTCACTCTCTGTTTCAAGAGCAAAATAGAAAAGTTTAGAAAGCAGTTTTCCAGTTTACTTCAGAAGTCTATGCTAGGATGAGAAGTTCTTGTTTTCTGTTCAACAATGAAGAGTCTGGATGATTCTGTCATACACAGGCATCCACATTTGGTTATGAGGAATCCATCTTTAGCTGCTGCATAGCCCAAAATTCTTGAGAGCTGTGATGCAATTCCCTTTTTCTCAGTGTATTTACCACAGGGGTATGAAAATATTTATTTAAAGAAGACCATGTCCTCATATCTGCTTTTGATATTAGCTCATAATCTAGAGGATGACACTCACAGAAGCATGTAAAGTTGTTTCAGTCCCATCCTCAGTCTGACAGAAGGCATATCTCTTGATACATAAGAATTTTCCCTCAAAATGAAGGGAACTGAGAATTGTGTTTTCTTCCAGACTTAGATTTCTTGGACAGTAGTTTGGATTTTGATGGTGTCATATATTTCCTCTCTGTTCCCCAGCTCCTGACAGTCAAGCAACTGGACATATGGATATATCCTCACGCAATATAGGATGGCAATGATACATGATGCCTAGTACATGCAAATCTCCAACTTGAAAGTAATTCAAAAAGGTAATTAGAGTTAAACAAAGGAAAAATTTTGTCAATCAAACAGATTAAAATACACACACAAATCCAATTCACCATAGTTCCAAACTTAATTGTGCAAGCTGTTAAAACACTTGCAAAATATTGGTAAACTAAAGTCCATTTTACTTTTTATATCCTCTGCTTTGCTGTGCACATGCTTGTTAGCTCATTTACATAGAAATTAGTCTCAGAGACATAAAGCTTTTCATTTTCACTGAATACAACTTACAAGCATTATGCATGCTAAATTGGAAAGAGAAAGACTTCTGAAAAAAAGAAAGTTTTATGGCTCTGTGATATATTGAAACAGAATTTCAATTAAATCTGGAAATTTCTGGGTGTTTGTCAGAAGAGGATTGTGTGTTTCCGCTATACCTAAACTGACATGTTATTGAAACAATAGTGTTTCCATACTGTGATTTGTAGAGACTGTAGAGTTACTACATTATTGAAAATATAGAGATGTAAGCCTAACTTCTGTTAAGGAGTGAGTTCCGTGCAGAAGATATGCTCACATTTATTGTCCTCAAGAAAACATCCCAATACATCTTAATCTTCTTTAGGAAGAATTAAGTGACACCTGCGTGACAAGGAAGACAGCCAGTAAAGGGTGTCTCATGTCCTTCCTCTGACTCTGTCCTGACTAATGGAATCCACCAGCAACACAGAACAGAGTACAGTCATAGAATCAGATAGTACTTTGACTTTGAAGAGACCTTTAAAGATCACATAGTCTAGACCTGCTGCAGCAAGCAGGGGCAACTTCAACTGGATCAGGTTGCTCAGAACGCAGTCAAACCTGACCTTGAATGTTTCCTGGGATGAGACATCTACTACCTCTCTGGGCAGCCTGTGTCTGTCTCACCACCCTCACTGAAAAACTTCTTTCTTATATCTAATATCTAATATTTAACCTAAATCTACCTTCTTTTTGTTTAAAACCGTTACTCCTTGTCCTATCGGAATAGATCCTGCTTAAAAATTTGTCCCTGTCTTTCCTACAAGGCCTCCTTTGGGGACTGGAGGATGCGGTCACTCCCAGCCTTCTCCAAGCTGAACACTGGCTCTCTCAGCCTTTCCTCATAGGAGAGGTGCTCCATCCCTCTGATCATCTTGGTGGCCTCCTCTGGACTCACTCCAACAGGTCCATGTCCTTCCTGTGCTGGGATCCCAGAGCTGGATGCAGCACTGCAGGTGGGGTCTCACCAGAGCAGAGCAGAGGGGCAGAATCCCCTCCCTCTCCCTGCTGCCCACGCTGCTTGGGATGCAGCCCAGGACACACTTGGCTCTCTGGGCTGGGAGTGCCCATGGCTGGGTCATGTCCAGCCTCTCACCCAGCAGCACCCACAAGGCCTTCTGGGCAGGGCTGCTCTCCATCTGCTCATCCCCAGCCTGTGCTGATACCTGGGGCTGTCCTGACCCAGGTGCAGCACCAGCACCTGGTCTTGTTAAACCTCATGAGATTCCCATGTGCCCACTTCTCAAGCTTGTTCAGGTCCCTCTGGATGCCATCCCATCCTTCAGGTGTGTCAACCACACCACTCAGCTTGGTGTCCTCAGGTATGGTTTGAGGACAAAAGCTTTTTTTTGCCACCCTGTTGGAAGTTCCATGGCTTTTCTCTTTTATTCTATGTCTGCTTAGACAGCTTGTAGCACAATTTGACAAGGAATTTTACAGATGCCAGTAAGAGAAAAATGCAAGAGAAGAAACACATGAGCAGGAATTTCTGGTAATCATCTGGTAATGCAGCTAGAAACTCAACACTGGTCTTATACCCTTATTCAAGTAAACAAAAGGAAACAGAAACAACAAGTTAAATCCATGAAATTTGGAGTTCTCCTAATATTTATTTTTGAATACTTGCCCCTAAAATATTTCTTTTTGGTGAGGGTGGTAACTCTATGTGATTGATAGATTATAAAAAATAGATTAAGAGCCAATAAACATCAGTGGCTGAAGAAAAAAAATGTTCAATTATGTATAGATTTGTCAGGTCAAGTTTACAATTGAACATGACTTTAAGTATCTTTAAAATATTACATATATAATTCTTATATATTGCTAGTTAAAATGTATTTTAATGATGAAGTGAATACATAAATATGTAGTGCATATGTGATTGAATATATTTGCATTTGGGGTTAAAACAAATTTATTTTTATTTTTGAAAGATTTGTATTTCAATCAGTTTAAAATAATTTCTGGAATTTTTAGAATACACTTCTTTTTCTAAAATACAAGTGTAGAATTGCAGGTCCGATTCTACATAAATCAAGTATTTTAAACTTATGCTTGCATTGCAAATATATTTGGTATAACTACAGACATGGAATTACATATTTATCATATATGATATAATTGGAATTTTTATTTTATCATTTGCTTACACATATATGAATATTGCTTTTAATCACAATGAAGTTTCAAGCAAGGTAGTTTTAGAACCTTACCAGGTATAAGTTTTTTATGAATAAAGACAGAAAAAGTTAACTAGATGCTAAGAATTTTCCTACGTGATGGCTTTTACTGAGCTAGAATCAGACTTTGGTCTGATGGTGTTGATATGCTACATTATTCTGTGGTCACAATACTAAAATTATTCTGTGGGTGAGGGTTCCCTACCTGCTGCCAGTCACAGCCTCAGTCTCCACCCCTGTACACACGCCCAGTTCTCCCTTTCCAGAATGTTCCCCAGTTAATTGTCTGTCATGTTGGCTCCTCCCTGACTCCCCCCAAGTTAACACCCCTGGTTTTACCCCATTGGACTTTGTACCCTTGTTCCTCCCCTGTACCTTTATCCTATTAGTCCAAGTTGTAAACCCCTCCCTCACTTTCCTCCCTTAAAAACCTCGGACACCCCTAAAATCCTAAGAGTTCTAGGAGTTCTCCCCACACTCTTGCCACGCTGCAATAAACGCTGTCGTTGGTAAGAGAGAGAGCTCTCCTTCTCTTCCTCTCTTCGCCTCCGGGGTCGCCTTGCCTTACCACCGCACACCACNTAAATCTCGCCCTATAAACTGTCACAGTGTTGTAAGTGATAGCATGATGGCTTTCATAGGTGTACAAAACAATGGAGTATAAAATACTGTAAATAATTAATGCTTATGCTATGTGTGCTATGTCTATCTTCCTTACCAATTGTGACATTTTCATCTAACTTAATATACAAGTTTTTTGCAGTAGTATTTAATACAAAATTATGCTGTCTGATAAACTGAAATCACAGCTTCCAAGATTTTGATGGCTTATGGCATGTTAATAAGACATGTATTTTAACATGAGCAGGCATCTTTGTATGTAAAATACTTAACTGACTCTGAGCTATTAGCACTATCAGCATGGAGGTAATCAGAGCAATCATGATGAACTTTTACAGTAGTGTATACACGTGTTCTGCCATCACATGGATGACTTTTGTTTCCTGCTGAGCCTGACAGCCATTTTCGTCACCAAACATTTTTGTAGAAATGTGCTTTTTTCATCCTTTGGAACAGTCACAAGTGAGGTTCTCAAGTACACATTAATGCTTATTTGACTCATACCAATAGCAGATTTTTTATAATTTAATATTTTTCTAATGGAAAAATGGCTGTTATACAGAAAAGAGCCCATTCAAACATTTGTTCATGTTTTCAGGCCTTCTCTCAGTGCTACATTGAAATGGAAATTTCATTTTGCCCTGAACAATATCTTTCAAATGTAATGTAAGGTCTAAATTAAGCAAAAGTTTCTATAGTGTAAGTTTATATTGAACAAATTCTAACTGAATTAAGTGTAAAGAGAACATTAATTGCTAATAGAAGTGGTACTAAACCATTACGACATAGGAAGGTAATGAGGGATCAATGCTAGTAAGAAACTCCATATGACCATAAAGAAAGTTGGAGACAACTCAGCCCAGAATGCACTTTACTTTATATTTCTAATTATCACAATTAACAGGGATGTTCATTATGTTATTGGAATGAGAAAGGATATACTTACAAATACTTGTGATTTTCACAGCCCAAGTGAGTCAAAATTAATTATAGTCAAAAAATGTATATACATTTCTAATAACAGTCTAACCTCGCTACTGATACCAAAAGGGTTATTTCAATTTTTACTGTGCCTGAGAACTTTTAGCAGAGACACAAGGCACGAAAAATCTGCTTTCCCAGCAAGGACAGTTGGAAGATAAGAAGAAAACCTCCAGCTCAAGAATGTAGTGATAAACAAAACGAGGACTGAATCTGGGAACTCAGGGAGGGTTCTCTGGTAATGCATGCAGTGACTGTATATAAGCAACACACTTGTAAAATCACGTGTGCATGTAAGGTCAGGAGTTAATCCCCCATGCAGCAACAGGCCTGAATAAATGATGCCCTTCTTAACACCAAATCAGTGTTAAGGAGTTTAATTCCAAGTTTTCAGAGGTTTGGTGACACTAGTACCTTAGATCATGATGCTGGCCCTCATACAAGCATTTATACACTGTTCTATATAAGTTAAAGGAACTCCTCTTTTGTGGAACTGCTTTTTTCAGCTCCTATAGAACAAGTTTAGTAGATGATGGCTTGTTTTGCAGATCTCAAAATCGAATAAGCATTTATTTTTCACCTTTCTTATTTCCTTTTCTCCCCAAAAAATCATTTTCAGCAAAATTATTTAAGTCTCCTAATCACTTTCAGCACTAAATATATTGGCAGGAGTTCTCTGAAGCAAAAAACAGTGTTCAGTTGATTCTTCTGAATGTCAAAATATTCAAAGTCAAATATCTCCAGGGGAATTTTTTATGAGAAATGTACACCAGAATATAAAAATTAGTTTTAATAGATTTTTTTCATCAAGTATGTTCAAATATCTGGCTTGAGGCTATAAAATTTTTAAGGCTATCTCAGTTTAGCACCTATTAGTTCAGCTACTGAATTACTCGTAATGGGCAGAGCAACAGGGACTCACATTTCAGCCAAAAATGCCTTCTAATTGAAACTAATACTTACAGAGAAAACTTTGGTTTTAACAGTCGTATGCCTAATGAAACGAGGTTGGAGGAATGAAGGAAACAGAAAACTGTCAAAGAGATGTGGTCACAATCTGGGCTCCAAACCGAATGACACAGTTGGCTCACTGGATAGAATATTAGTCCAGCAGGACTTAGAGCAGTCCTACAGGCAAAAGACCAGAGAAAATTCCAGCCAGCTCCAGGATGGACACATCACTTGACAAAGCCAAACCCATCAGAGATTGTGGTAGCACCTCTCAGATAATGTATTTAAGAAAGGAAAAAACCTGCACAACAGCAGCCAGAGAAGAGAGGAGTGAGAATATGTGAGAGGAACAACTCTGCAAACACTGAGGTCAATGCAGAAGGAGGGGCAGGAGGTGTTCCAGCTATTGGGGCAAAGATTCCTCTGCAGCCCATGGAGCAGACCATGGTGAGGCAGGATGTGCCCCTGAATTCCATGGAGGTCCATGGGGAAGCAGAGATCCACCTGCAGCCCACGGAGGACACCATGTCAGAGGAGGTGGATGCCCGAAGGAGCATGTGACCCCATGGGAAGCCCACATTGGAGCAGGTTCCTAGCAGAGCCTGTGGCCCTACGGAAGAGAGGAGCCCATGCTGGAGCAGTTTTGCTGGAAGGACTTGTGACCTTGTGGGGGACACACACTGAAAGAGTCCGTTCCTGAAGGACTGAAGTCCATGTAAGGGACCCACTACAGCAGTTCAAAAAGAACTGTAGCCCTTCGGAAGGACCCAAGTTGAAGAAGTTCATGAAGAGTTGACTCTGCGGGAGAAATTCCATGCTGGAATAGAGAAGAAAATGAGAAGTAAAACAGGATACATGACATATGGTGAACCGACCCCCGTTCTCCATCCCGCTGTCCTACCCAGGGGCAAGATGTAGAGATACTGGGAGTGACACTGAGCCTGTGAAGAAAGGAGGGGTAGTAGATTTTGTTTTAAGATTTGGGTTTATTTCTCATCACCCTACTCTGATTTTGGCTGGCAATAAATTAATTTCCCCAAGTTGAGTCTGTTTTGTCTGTGTCAGTAACTGGTGAGTGATCTCTCCCTGTCCTTATCTCCACCCATGAGCTTTTCATCATAATTTTTTCTCTCCTTCTGTCCAGTTGAGGAGGGGAGTGAGAGAGAATTTTCACATGCACCTGGCGTAGAGCCAAGGTCACTGCATAATTTGGATTTTGAGATATTTGAGAAATCTGGCTTCTCTAAAGTGAAAATGTATACATGATCAGGAATGTATTAATTTTTTCTTGACCCACACTTGGAAACACAAATATAATAACTTGTTTTAAAAGCTGCTATTTTATTTGTGCTTTTTTTTTTTTTTTTTTGCATATAAAAAAAACATATCCTGAGGTTCTACAGATGACCAGGTAATCTGAGAATATATTTGTCACAACAGGAATATGCTATCTAATANTTTTTTGCATATAAAGAAAACATATCCTGAGGTTCTACAGATGACCAGGTAATCTGAGAATATATTTGTCACAACAGGAATATGCTATCTAATAAAAAAATACAGCAATGGATAAGACTGTCAGCAGAAAGGATGCATTATCAAAGACAATAGGAAGCTTTTGTGGCAAAAGAAGTTAACCTTGCATAAGAATCACATAACTTAACCAGTTTCCAGGCGGAAAATAATTGGCATGCACCATAAGTAAAAATACAGATAGACCCACTCATACATTAAGATGGTAACATTCATACATTTAGAGAGGATTCATAAGACTTTGGCAAATTCCACCTTTTCTTCACAAGGAAATATGGACAACAGATGACTCTGATGTGCTGCTAGTTAGATACCTATTGGTTTATTATCATTAAAGTGTATTACGATGCAGTATCTGACAGACGGACCTGTTGATCATGTGGCTGGACATTAGGGAAATAAGTCCGTGAATCAATAATAAGACAAAAAACTCCCTAATTTTAACCTCATAAATACACAGAAGTTGTTTTAATATCTTCAGGTTTGGACCATTCTGAAAAAATGACAGGAACACATTCAAACTCTGCATGCTTTTGGTATGAGAAAACCTTAAAAATCTACCGTGGCTTTGCTTCAAAAAGGCAAACTACATACAAAATTATGGAGTCCATTAAAAAAGGAAATTAAAAGAAATCGTGAAAAGGGTAAGCTATTAGTTGAAATATAGGACACTAGATTTATTTCTAACATCTCCTATACTTGTGTTAACAACATGTATTATCTCAAGTATAAACCTAAGAAGTCAACAGTATAAAAAAGCATGACAGACATAACAATTCTTTTTTAAAAACCCAGCAGTTGCAACCAGATCAGATGAAGAAAATAGAATCAACTATTATCTCCATCAAAGTTCAGATGTCATTCATCAGAGACTGCTAAAGAAATTAGTGGAATTTCCAATCAGTTATTTTGCTGCATAGCCTCTTGATTACATTGCTCTCAGGTCAAAGGGAAGAAGTGAAAAAAAATTTCTATTTTTTGAACAAGGCCCTGAATGGTATCCATCCAATAACAGGTGAATAAACATGGCACATGTACCAGTCAAACTAGGAAAAAATGTAACACAGACTAAAGTTACCAAATATGTGAGTAGGTATTGATGCAGAAAGGATGAGTGCCATAACTTTTGTAGAAAAATATTTGCTGAAGTCCTCAACGAGAATGTATGTAAAATGACCAGGTTTCTGCTGCTTATCTATACAACCAAAAGCCTTACGGAAAGGACCACTTATAGACACTAACATCAGAAAATTAATGACATTCAGAGGAAAGGTAATTTCATGGATTTGTAATTGATTTAAAAGTAGAACACAAAGATAGAAGTATGTGGTTAATTTTCACACAAAAGAGTTACTGAATTTGCAATTAGTTCTACAGAAATCAATGCTCAAACATCTATGGCTCAAGTTAGTAAAATCAAAAATTTACTATGAATAGCTGAAGAAGAATTCTGACTGAATAATCAGATAACAAAGCAACTTTAACAGAATTCGATAATATCAACAGTACCTTTTGTGCTTGCATAACTTCCTGTCTTTTCCTTCATTCATTGTTGTTGTTTAGGAGGTGTCTTTTTCTTTCAGAAAAAAGATGCTATTTTCAGGGTAAATGATTTTAATTAAATTTCAAGGAACATGAACCAGTGGAAAAGGTTTTCCAACAAGCTTATTCTTTCTCAATTATTCTCTATTTTGAGGTGGGTTTGTTGTTTTGGGGCTTTTTTCCTTTTTTAACTCTAAGATACTAGTTTTAGTTTGTTATTTTTAAAATTTCTGTTACATGATCAGAGCCCTTGTAAAGCTCCCTTTGCTTCATTTCCATTTTATGGAATTAGTTGTCATTCTAGACTGAAAAGATGGCATTTGATTTGTGATTTGTTACTTTCTAAGTGCGGGAGGACATGCTAGGAAACTGATTCAGGCAACATGGGAAAGCTGTGCTCCAGTGCCAGAAGCAAATGAGAGAAACGACTCTAGAGCTTATTGACTACTCATGGAGCTAGAGTTGGGGTCCTTGTCTGTACTTCCAAGTATTAAATTGTTTTCACTGACAGCTTTATTATCTCTCTCTCTCTCTGAGTCCTTTGTCTATTTCTGTAAAAGAGCAGAAAGATGGAAAGACCATGCCACCACCTTTGATCTGTTGATCTGCTTGTCCACCACAGCTCGCAGAAGGAAGAAGATGTATTTTTTTGAATCTCTTTGGGTTGAGGAGGTCACATAATCCTGCACTATCCCTTTTGAGTGCCTAAGGCATTCCCTGGAAACCTACAGACCTTTCTAGCAAAACACAGGTACACACTTCCTATGTTAGGTAATACTCAAAGATGATATCTGGACAGAAGAGTGACGATTTTCTAACTACCTTTAAAACCCACTTTAGACATCTAGTGGATGTGACTCAACTGAATCAAGAGTTGTTATTCCTGTTGTCACCTAAAGAAGAAATTTCAAAGAGTATTCCATTGGTGTTTTCTCTCCTCTACTATTTTATTACATAAACAAAACCCTCTGCTCTGTTTTGATTTCTGTCTCCAGACAACAGCAGTTATTAGTCATTCTAGAGACAGACGTTTATTGGGTGTAAATCAGCGTAAGGTTTTATAGAAACATGGTGATCTAAACAACCTGAGGTTTTTGCCATCCTTAGGCTATGTCTCAGAGTTTTACTAGAAAAAAAAAACAGAAAACTGCAGAGAAACAAAAACCGTAGTGCAAAAGAGAAAGACTGAAAAGTATTTGGCTGACTCACTAAGAACACATATCAGTGCATTGATTCAGTCTTTGTAAATTCTGGAGATGCAAACAGTGACCAAAAAGGATTTGTTTTTCTTTAATTTACACAATATATTTATTATCCTTAAGCCATTCATACAGAGATGCCTTACAGACCCATGTGGGGACTGAGAAGAAAAGATACCAATGTCATTTTCACAGTATTTTTTTTAATTAAGATTTTCCATATAGAGCATGTAAAACATTAACACTTTTTCAGCACACAAGACACGAACAGGGTCCTGAACCTGCTGTAACACTTGGAAAGCATTTTAGAAAAGCAGAAAATTTTAATTATTAAAAGGTTACATGGGTGGTTCTGCTCTGTTTGTCCATAACACTCTCAATATGGCGTAATTGTCTCTGCATTCTAACACCCAGCAGCAGCAGCAAACTGTGCTGCTACCACAGTAAACCAGGGTGTTTTCCAGCAGTCAGCTAATTGGAAAATTGTAATAAAGTGTAAAGCATGTATTACAGCCCCATATGATTCCAGCTTATGCCAGCACTTCCCTTGCTGCTTCCTGATTTGTTGTATTTCTCCTTCCATAGTCACTTGGATTCATAAACTGATCTCACACACACCAGCATTTTAGTCAGTTTAAACATCCTTTTATGTGAAATTAACACAGTATTTCATGGCAATCACCTTTCTTTTTAGGTGCTTTACTATTAAAAGTATTTTCCAGTGATTACAGAATGCCCAATCATAATGCTAAAGGGTTGAATCACATAGCCTATAATTTATAGGAGCTACATTATCATGTGGAAAAAAATACTCAATACTCCACGCTGTTACTGTTATTATGACCGCCCTCACAATAGCTGCTTAGTTGCAATTCTTTAACTCTGAAAGCTTAAAGTTAAGCATTATCATTCCAGCATTCCCTGATGAAGTGAGTATCCAAATGAAGAATTCTCAAGTCACAGCTAAAGAAGTAGTTATCCTTTCAGAATAAAATACAGTAACTGCTTTATAGCACTCAGCAGGAATCTGTGTAGGCAAAATGCAGAATAGCAAAATAATGAGCCAGAGATGAAATTTATCCAGAACTGAATTTAATACCTTCCCCTGACAGAGAGAGATGAGGCTGTACCTCACCACAAATTACATACCTTTTTTATGGTATGACTTTGCACTGACTCAGGGGAAGGTGCTGCTTACCATGTTACCAAACCTACTTCCAGCTGCAACTAGTTGTTAGTCAGATTTCCAAACCCAAAGTGAAGTACTGACCTAGCCATGGCCTTTCTTGTAGGTGCTAAAAAGCTAGAAGCAGAGAAATTCTTCAGCCTTTTCTCAATGTTCTGTGAGAAGACTGTCTTTCCTATGTAAACAATTTTAAACAAGGTCACAGTTTCATAAACTTCTTGCACTCGCAAGTTGTTTTGCAAGATTGTTATGGCTTTGACTTTGAAAATATTTTGGAATAAGTATCTTAAGACTTGGCCAATCCTCTCAAAGGGTGGATGGCCGAGGAACCAATTACCTATTGCCACTCAACACACTTTTGCGATCTATCCTATATAGTAGTCAGAAAATTATTAAAGAAGAAGCTTCGGCTTCCACTTGTTCATAAGCCTGGACTCTGTGTCGTTTTCTTTATGCACCTCGGACGTAACAGCGACACTTTCTCATTTATAAAAGCTGAAGAGACTACAGTATATGGCTATACTGCAGCAGTAGCTTGTTGATTTTACTACTCAAAAACTGAGTCAATTGTTTTCCGTATATTTCCATTTTCTTTGAACTAATCTATCTTGTTTAGATTCAGTAAATATCCTGTTTCATCCAGCCCTTTCCACACTGCTCCAGAGATCTGTACTTCTAAAATTCAGGTGAAACATTTTTCAACTGCTTACACATTATCTCCAAGAACAGCTCCTTCACCTTTGTTCACATCCTTATCTAATTGAACTGACCTTGAGAGCCCAGGCAGGTTGAGCTGCTTAATCAAGAATTGGCAAATATTATAAACAACATAGACCCCAAATGTTCTAAATCTATCCCACTGACATCTTATTCACCTTCCTCTACTGAAGAGCACTGGAGCTTGAAAATAGCCCTGAAGAAATTGCACAAGTGACAGGAAGCTGGTGTTACTACTATTCATTTTGGCATATTGTATAGAACAATAATATTGATTTGTGTGCCATGATTATGAAAAAAGGCTGCCTTTTACTGAGAATGTACTTGAAATTTTTGACAACACAGAAGACATTTCCTCACTCCTGCTGGGAATGCTCCACTGCAACTTTAAAGCAAACTTAACATCTTCATGTCATGAACATTTTGATATATTTTGCATTTCCAGTTATGGGGAGGTTTCACAACAGTTTGCTAAGGCAAGCATATCACCGTTTTTGAATAATTTAGCATGAAAACTTATAAGGCACATGGAAACAGGATAAGACCAAATCTCATTCAAGTGGCCATTTCATTCAGTCATCTTCCCTGGCCTAACAATCCTGAATTATTCTGGATCTACTAAAGTCTAATTTAGGTTTAGTGCAATAGTATATATAGTATCACTATACTGAGAAATCTATAGTACAGAGTAATAAAGAAATATAGAGTACAAGGTAACTCTTGCTTTTAATACAGAAACATGAGCACCAAACATAACTCATGGTTTATGTTTTTCCATGGGCACACTTTTGTTGGGGGCCAGTCTGAAGAGTCCTAGTTTCCACTTAGTGCTAATTCAACAGAAGCGGAACACGCTTATGCCAATTTTGAATTAAGTTCTCCATTTTCATTTTAAAGCAATTAGCATCCTTTTGTGCTATTCTTTTAGTTGCAAAATCAATCAAAGAAGCTTTCCGTTATTTTCCTTTTACTTGAGTCAGAGACATTCTCCACAAGGAAAGAAAGACAGTTTCAGTCTCTTTTGTTTTGCCTTTACTTCACAGGCTGTTCTTTGTTCATGGGAAACTTCTTTTGGCTTTTTTTGTGGAAAATGGACATGGTTTTGCTCTGAGGAGCAATGAATTCTGCTTCCTTACAGAAAGCCAGTCAATAATTGCTTTCTACAAAAAGGAAGAATAATACCTCCCATCACTCTTTACAGACAATATTAAAAATAATAGCTATGTTTTCCATTAGTTATTTTTATTACAGTAAATTATCACATGTAGCCAGCAAATCTCATTTAATTTGTAGAAAGAATTGTTCAACATAGATATTTCACAGTATCCTTTAGCTGATGAATGTCAAAACCAGTACCTGAGTGGCTATGCTGGACTAAAATACAAGCAGTCACCTAAAACCACAGCCTTACATTCTGACTGATGTTCCATCAGCACCTTGGATTTAACCTTACCAAGTTCCATTTTCTGAACAGTACCTGAGCAAAAACAGGTCAGTTTTGGTCAACCCAAATTCTTACCTAGGAATCTACAGTCTGGAGTTTCCTCTGCTTATGGCCCTGTGTGTTTAACCTGGTAGCTGCTGCTCTCAGAGGAAACCTGATCAGCAGAGTCCATTACAGTATGAAGGTGGCGCTGCTGTTTTCTTCTTAAACTTGTTGATTGGCATATATAGCAACAACGTATTGACCAGATCACACACTATAATGAAACTTAATCCCCACTCACCTTCTATTGCCTAAAGTTATCCAAATATGTCTCCCAGCTTAGATGGACTCTGTTGCTTTACAGGAATATAACAGTGGCTGTTATCTCAGTTTAAAAGACCGATGAGGTCTGAAAACAAAGACCATGTCAGATTTCTCCTCTTGGACTTCTCCTAAACTTTATACTAGAAAATCCTGTGTATCCCGCCCACTCTTTCAAAAACAACAGATCTTGCAGATGTGCCTGAACAATTAACAGCACAAAGTCTTTGTAAAGAAGAGTGGAAAGAATCTTTTCTGACTGAGACCATAAGATCAACCTTCTCTGGAATTTTAAGGCACCTCCTGTCATCAAGCCTACCCCTATGTGCAGAATTAACAGTGGGAAACTCTCTGAATACTGTGGATACTTTGAAACACGGTTCTGAAAGACCTAATTCTCCTCCCCTACTGGGATCCCAGGAACTTTAGATTAATTTCTAGATTTTTACCATGGAGACTAAACCTCTAAAAGCTATGAACCATTCAGCATCGTGACCAATGCAATCGCCTATGTCGTTTAGTCCCCAGGGTTTGCCAGTCCAAGGGACGGTGTATTCTTGAGCACCATCTAGTGGGATTTTCATGGTTTACAGATGCACAGATTTAAAACTCTATTGTCACAGCTCATTGCTACATTAAAAAAGATTTAAAACATGAACCTATACTTTGGCTAAACTTTTCATTGCTGTTAGAGAGCCTCGGGCTTGCTTTTTCTCCTGAGTGTGCAAGGGAGTAAAGAACTCTGAGCCATTACGATAGTTTGCTGGTCTGTTTCCAGGATATCTGTTTAACTAGGAGATTTTTGCCTGTTATTTTGTTTTTAGGAAAAATTAAAAACGGTTTACAGGTTTCTTACAGCACAAAAAGAAAAATACAAAAATAAGAGACAGTATAGTTGGGAAACTTTGTGCCTGGAAGTGGAATCTAAGAGAAAGAAAACTGTTTTCCTGAGAAATCATCACTTGAAATCCGTAAACCGAGTTTACAACAGGAATAAAAAAAACTTCTGAACACACAGTAAACCCAGCATTTTAAATTGATCTAAAACTTAATTTATTCACATTTCCAGCTATGGTCTCATTTCCAGGTACTTTTCCACAGAGAAATACCAGTTAATACCTTAACTAAAGCCTTGTTTACAGAAAAAATGAAGTAGGACACAGCATCTGTTTACTTTATGGCTGTTCTTAGAGAGATGTTTGTCTACGCATTTCTTTTCATTGTATTTGAGGCACGATTCCTTGCAATGGAACAGCCTGGTTTTAGCATCTCAGAATGGCTTAGATTTGAGGGAAAAAATTATTATGTGGAAAATAGTTGTAACTGACACAAAAAGTAAGGGAAACAAAATTCCTTTCTATATATATACTTTTTATAGGCAAAATTTGAGCAGGAATATATTAGTGGTTTGTATTTGGGGAAAGTTTAGCCTTTTCATAAATAAGGTAAATCTTGTCCCTCTATTTACTCTTAAGTATTTGTGGTGTCCAAGACAATAAGTTTGGAGTATGTTCTAATACGAAATCACTTAAAATATCCTTTCTTTCTGAGAAAAATGCAGAAATAACACATTTCAAACTCAACTGCATAGTACATTTAGTGTTTGCTGTAGGATTGTCCTAAAATTATCTCCAAGAGAAACAGCAAATAAAACCTCCAAAGCCTCTTGCTTTTTGCCTTTATTTAGTCTTTCTCTTGGAAGAGAATAATATGGCTAGGAGTTCATCAGAATTTGTCATCACGATAACATGCTTAGATGATGAATTAAAATTGAAATATTAATGAAGATTAATATTTCAATTTTAGCACTCCTATAGTATATCCAGATACAGTAGTTTACCTGTATTAAGGAAGACCTTCCATGACCCTCAAGTATATATTCCTTTCATTGTTTTCCCAAGCGGCAGAAAAAGGAAAATCATGATTTCTCTCTGAAATATCATTTAAAACTCCCTTGTAGGGGAAACCATCCATACAGAAAGGGGATACCATGCACTATATTTTGGATTAAAGGGCAAAAGTTAAAAGAAATATATATTTTCTGATGCAAAGTTCTTCTTCATTGGAGAATTATTTCTGTAGAAGAACCTGAAAATATGAGAGGAAAACGAGAGATGTTCTCTAGCAGTCAATAGGAAAATTATAACAGTATGTCAAAGCTCATTTTTCTGCATCTTTTCTGGGGAAACAGCACAAGCTCTTTGAAGTTTTCCTGCATCAAGACTACAGGTGTTTGGAGGGGCAGATGTACTGGTCATAAATGTCAGAATTTTGATTATTTTTGCACATATCTGCATGATGATTACATGTACACAGAAACATCTTGCCCAACTGATGTACTTTATCACTGATTATTTATTACCAACCACAAAGATATTTTTTTGTTTTACTCCTTTTGTATTTGGAGGTGGTTTTTTGATAAAGCAAACTAAACTTGAACTGTCAATGAGATTTTCTTGCCTTGGAACTTGTTAAAAATGGAGTGGACATGAGTTTTAGTTCAGCACTTTTATCCTTATCCATTGCATTTGACCAATTTTGGCTCTTTTGGGGGGTTATTCAATATCTGAGAATATATGTGTTCTACTTAAGTGTTTCCAGTTTGCTGGAAAATTCAAAGCTTCACATTAGCCAACATAGCCTTTTGTTTTGACACATCCCCATTTCAAGAGATCAGATACAAAGCCCTTAAGGTGCCTGAGCAGTTAGCAGCACCTCCAGAGTTCACCATCCTGAGAAGTTAGTCTTAGCTAGTGGTCTCCCTCTACTGCTGCCATTCTATCATCACAGGTCTTGTTAAGTTCTCTGCTACTCAGGAAAGAGAGTCAGCCTATTTTTTGTCATGAAATGAGAACTACGGAATGCCCCTGTAAACACTCAGGCAACACATATACAATTAAACTAAAAAAAATTATGTTTAAGAATCTTGGAGCTACAGGATATCGTAGAAATCAAAAACATGCATAAGTCTAAAAAGCCATTTTAAAAAGTTCGGGAGGTTGTCAAGAATTGGTGTATATTGAGCCTGAGAAGATGAAGAGACTGTGTGTTTATTTATAATATCCTTGAAAAGATCACACATATTAAGCAGGTGGAAAAAATTCCTGTCATTTGTTTGATATTGATTCAAACAAGAACTGTTATTAGTGGAATAACCATTTGGCCATTTGTCTGGTATATGATCCATATGGAAGCTTTGTTCTTCCCTATAAACAGTTTTGATGTTTCAATACCGTGACATGAGAGCAACAGTGATCTGAGTAATTTCTATTGTATAGCAATGGCATCTGTCATTATTCACATCTGCTTTGGAAAGGAGATTATTTCAGTTAGTCATTTTAGTCATTTTAATCCACATAATAAATATTAAAAGTAATCATTAAAAAGCTTATTTAGTAGCGATTGATCCTTTATTAATATTCTCACTACTCAATCCATCCCCAATGCTAGATAAATTAATCATTTCTTCCTAGTTTTAATGTATCCGAATAATCTCCTTCAAGAGTTCCTGACTATACAGCTTCAGGGTAATTAGCTTTACTCAGATTCCTTTTTACCCTATTTCAACTTCTGCAAAGCAACAGGACTATTTCATTTGGAATAGTTGTTACTGAAAATTTTTTATGCCGTTAATATTATCATTTCTTTGTGTGCCCAAATATGATGTTATTTTGAAGCCTGGAGTACACTAATTAACTAACATTAAGAAATGGTGGCATCTTCTGTCTGGCAAATACCTGTATGAAGACTTTTATGGAAAAGGTGCTGGATTCCTGGTTATTTCCTACAGAAAATACTAATTTGTATTAAAAGAGTATATTAATCCCATGAGCTTTGTTACAAGAGAATTCTTTTCCAAGGCTATGTTCTAACAGTGAAATTATTTTTAAATTAAAGATTGCGGGGGTGGGGGGGTTGGGTTGTTTGTTTATTTGTTTGTTTGTTTGTTTGTTTAGAATTCAGTCTGGTTAAAATCGAACTCCCCCATGTTAAATAGTTGGTTCCAGCAACATCGAATGAGTCCCACTACATAGCAGGTTTCAGGTGCTTCAAGCTCCCTGCCACAGAGGCAGAAGCCTAAACTCTGAACTCTGTGTCCTGTATCTTGAAACAGAACTCCCAGCAGTTCCAATAGAGTATCCTGGAAATCTAAAAGTCCTTTGTCTTCTCAAAAA